>PITA01000562.1:203999-262104 GCA_004023965.1 Spilogale gracilis
TGCTTGCATTATCTCCAAGTTTTGGAAACCTTTATCTCCCCCCTCACATTTATAGTTGATATTTAAGAAACATTTTATTGTAAGCTTAAATAGTTGTAAATGATGCAGTTAGCAGATTATTGCATGTTATAAATGTGCTTCAAATATATTTTAGAAACTGCAGATTTAAGTTATCTATATATGGCCAACACGTACTTAATTGAAAGAAAATTCCTTATTGCTAGTTCAAATAGCCAAAGTATTCTTTTCTGACAAAGATTTTAAGTTTTTCAGTTCCATTCAGATACATTCTTATGACAGTCATCCCATTTCTGAAGAGAGAGAAGACAAAGGCTTGAGACTGTCTTCAGTGTGACACGAATGAATAAGGTTTTCGTCCACTATTTCCTACCTTACTTGCTTTGTCCTCACAGGATTCTCTTTGAGGAGAGATACTGTCTCAAACTATGGTTATAATGAAGCAAAAGTGTTTCAAACCTGGGTGGATGCTTTGGGTAGTAATGGGGAAGGCTGTGTCTTTCCTTTGTGTGGAGGGAAAGGAGGATTGTCAAAGAGGAGGTGGCAGGAGGCCCTCCCTGTCCTATCTCAGAGGCCTGTTAAGGTTTTCACTTTTAGGAAAAGACATGGAAATTTGGGAACGAGGATCCATGCTCATGTGTCCCCCAAAAGCCTTTCTGTGTCCCAGCTAACTTGTACCTGTTAAAAGACCACTACTGAACTGTAGTCCATAACCGGAAAGCAATGGAAAGAAGGGACCTCTGATTAAGTTCATAGCCAGTGTGGAGGTAGGGGGCCTCTGTTCTTCCTCGGGGAGGCACTCTTAAATTCAAATCTCAAGTTCACTGTCTCCCAGCAGGGATGGAACTATAGGCTGAGGAGCCTAGAACTGGGGCCCTTAGAGAGTTGCATATTTTTTGCTTGGATTAGGAGGGAGCGGGCCCATCATTAGCACCTGGGGGGTTATCCTATCACAAAAGGGGGAAATTCTTGTGCCCACGTTGCATCTTCTCCCTTACTCTTCTGTGTTACTGGGTCCCTCCTATTTTCCCTGGCCTCCATGTTTCAGTGTAGCGGGTCTGTAATTATCTACATAATCCTCTGCTTGCTAAGCCTACCAGTCTGAAGGAGAGGATTGCTGCCTCCCTATCTTCAGTTAGGGCAGTGGTTGGCACAAGTGTTCTAATGCCCACTTTCAGTAAAACCTCCATGGTCCTTTCAGCTGCAGAAAGTGGACCTCTTTCTAGATATTCTTCTAGCTTCCTGAAGTCTCTCTTTAATGCTTGCAATGTTGACCTTTATCCCTTAAATTGTCAGGATGTTTTGTTTACACTGCCAGAGTGGAAACTCCTTGGGGGCAGGTTTTTTTTCCCCTCCTTCCTTTTTGTTTCCTCTGTAGTACGGAGAATGAGGTATCACACACAGTAGTTGCTCAACAAATACTAGCCAAATGAACTTGGAGATGACATAATATAAATATAAATACATAAGCTATGCCTTGGTAAGACTCAGGACACAACTATAAAATAAAATTCATGTAAAGGAAAATGTGGACATCAAATTACAATTGAGGCATTTAGCGATTACTGTGGATATTATTTGCTTATACATTATTGACAAGGAAATTTATGGAATTTGAGCTGGTGGCTCTGTATTTTTTTAAGTTTTTATTTTAATCCTAGTGTTGTTAACATACTGTTATATTAGTTTCAGGTGTACAATATAGTGATTCAACCATTTTTGATGGCATTTTGTGGTTAGGATATTAATCAAGCCTGAAACTGGAAGTCTGAGGCTGGAACCATCCTGCCTTTGGGCACCAGATGGCACTCACACACCACCAGAGAAAGTTTTGCAATCTGTTAGTCTGAAATTTGTATTTACTCGGGGAGATGGCTGTGGCTCTAGGCGAAATTCTTGCAACAAATTGATTTCCTACAGACTTCTGGGACCATTGCTGTAGTTTCTAAAGACGGGTTTAATACACAAGCATGAAAGCCTGATTGTAAAGCACCCAACTCAGGCTGTCCTGAAGGCCAAATCCTATTTCTGTGAATGCAGTGATATTGTCTTTTCCTGTATGGTCTTTGTGCCTTTCAAATGGCTTCCTTTCGGGCAAATGGTATATACCAAAGAGAGGGTATTCTCAGGAATCCAGGATGCAGATACTTTGGCAGATCACTTGCCCTGAGTGAGCAAGCCTGGGTTTCTTCATACATGGAATGAGGACACTGCCTCAGGGCTCAGATCTCTGGGGAGGTGAGTTTTTACTGTCTTGTCACCTCTCATCTCCTTACTCTGTAAAACCATTGCACCATAATCTCCTGCTGTTTTCTCTCCTCCATCATTAATCTGCAGGGATGAAGTGATAAAAACAAAATAACAAAAAAACCATCTCTGTCACTTACCATCTGAGTGTGTGTCCTCTTGAGCCTCAGTTTACTTATCTGTAAAATGAAGTTGACAGTACATATGTGAAAAGGTGGTTCTTTATAAGAATTGAACAAAATAACAAATACATGGATGGTCATGTGCTTTCCTATACCTCTAAATAAACAACAAATGCAGATTAGCAGTAACCAAGAATTTGGGTGTAAAATCTTCATTGATTCATTTTCGGTCAAGTGGGCTGGCTCTTTATGACATGATTGTTTTCCCCTTCATTCTTTTTGTGGGACAAATACTTAGCACCCTGTGTGCTCCAGGCATTGTACTAGGTATTGCTGAGACTATGACAACAAGGAGACAAAATCCCTGGCCTCATGGAATGTATGTTTAGTGGCAGAAATAAATAACAAACACATGTAATTACAAATATTAACTATGAAGGAAACAAGTGTTATGGTTTTAAAAAAAAATAACAGTGAGGGGAGGGATGGTTAGGATAGTCAGGGAAGGCCTTTTGGGGGAGGCAGAATCAAAATACAGAGGGATTGGAGATGAGGGGGCATATTTTCCTATGGAATAGGCTAGAGGACAGTCCATGAACATCTGCTGAGAGATTATAATTTTTATTATCCTTAAATAATAAATACAACTATGCTTATGCTAATATAATAATACTATCTTGTAACATCTTGCAGTCTTTGTTAATGTATTTCTTTGGGAGATTGCATCAGGTGCTTCATTTTATCCAAGAGCTTTACTCTCAGCCTGGTCAGTAGCAGGTGCCCGCTAAAAGCTTGTTGAATGAATAAATGGTTACAGTGGCCCTTCAGTGTCAAGGCAGGTATTATTGTTCCATTTCAGAGATGTTTAATGCCTTGTCTGTGGCCTTATGGGTCACAAGGGAGTCACAAGAACTAGAATATATATATATATATTTTTTTTTTCTTTTTTTTTTTTACTCCAGTGTTCTTCCCAGTTTTCGCTCTTTGGAATTAAAATTTCATCCTCATATTTATGGAAGTTTTCCTCAATATACAAGAATGCTTAGGCAAGATACAGTCCATATATTTGACTAAAACCAGTATAATTTTGTAGGGAATGAGTTGTCTTTAGGTAACACTGGTGTCAATCTGAGTAGAATTATCCATTATTACACCACCTACACTCCACCCATAAAATTCTGGACAGGTTTACACCTGCCAATTGCTGATTGTTGGGTGTATTTCACAAACCAATGATTAGCTCTAAAATTGTAATGCTTCTGTGACTTATTATTAAAGAATGATTCCAAAGCTTCAGCGAAGATGGGGCAACACCACTGTATATATATTGTAGAACATCAATCAGTATTTTAGGAGTGGGAGATGAATTCTTTCACATACCCATCTATACCCATCCCTCCTTTATAGGCGGTAAAGTTCATGTGTACCTCATATGTTGGTAGATTAAGTACTTAGCTAAAGTGATGCTTGAAAAGAATGATCTGAAGGGGTCGCCTGGGTGGCTCAATTGGTTAAGCGACTGCCTTCGGCTCAGGTCATGATCCTGGAGTCCCAGGATCAAGCTCCCCATTTAGCCCCACATCGGGCTCCCTGCTCTGCGGGAAGCCTGCTTCTCCCTCTCTCACTCCCTCCGTATGTGTTCCTTCTCTAGCTGTGTTTCTCTCTGTCAAATAAATAAATAAAATCTTTAAAAAAATCCGATGATAATATCTCTGGTCAAAAATCTCTCATAGGGATCTAGAGTGCCACCCCAATGGCTTTGTTTCTTCATTTTAGGTAAAATCCTTCTCTGTAGCTTTTCTTTAAATGCAAATATATTAATCCATGACTGTGCTAGGTTAGGCACTGAGAGAGATGCAAAGAAAGGCACAAGTCATTTCTTCCTTCCCCCACCAGGAAATTCATTCATTCACTCATCATTCTCCAGGTATTTCCTGGGTACATGCTATATTCCAGATGCTATGTTAGGCTCTGGAAGAATCAAATAGCTAACATATTTTGAATGCTCATTATAGACAGACACTGACTGTTCAAAGTGCTTTTATGTATTAACTCATAGGGCCTGTTGATAAATCAGAAGATCCAGAGAGGTTAGATGAATTTCCTAAGGCCATACAGCTAGGGAATAGTAGTGACAGGATTCAAAGTTAAGCAGTTTGGCTCTGAACTTGAGCCTTAACAGACTCCCTGCTCACAATCTGGCTGAGGGGGCAGAAATGGAAAGAGATGAACTGCAGTCCAATAGGGCTGTGATCGAGGAGTAACCAAGGAGGACGTCTGGAACTGGCTGCCTGGAGGAGCTGAGAAACCATCATCAGACCCTGGAGCCGTAGTGTAGTCACAAACAATACAGACCTGATAAAGCACCTCTTTTCTTTTTAGCTGACATCTTACTTTGCTGTTTAGGTGTATCATGACTCTGAGCTGACTTTAGTAGTGCAATTTTAAATTATTTCTAAGGTAATATAAATGAATAAACTACTGATTGAAGCAGTGAAAACCATTGGGGTTTGTAAGATATGGCAAATACACCATACATAAAGAATTTTACCATATGTTCTTGCTTTTCTCTCTCAACTTCTTTTGTTCTCTGGGTTGGGTGTGGGGCCTGAGCCAGAGTAGAAATTGCCAAGCCACTCGTGGCTCTGCCAGGACCACACAGACCTCATTACAACCCCTAGAAACGACTTCAGGGGGGAAAAGTTGCTGATAAATTTAGCCATACCAGCATGAGATTTTATCCATTAATTCTCTCTTTGCTTATTGTTCCTCAAAATCTGCCTTTTGTCTCCTTTCCCTAAAGTTGCATGTCAGTGCTTTTCTTGCCTCAAGGACGTGGCTCATAGCCTGCCTCTTTAGGGAAGACTTCCCGGGGCCTCACCACTGATTCTTCTTCATGCCAAACTCCTGTGGTGCTTAGAATCTACACCATCTTACTATTAAATTACATCTTACTATTCAATAGGCATGGCTTTGAATAGCTGACATTTTTATATTTTGACTTCATATTTTGTATCTCTTCCTCAAACAGAAGCTTCTAGTTAGCTGTACGTGTAGGAGTGGACTTCCCTTTAAAGCCAAGGAAATCTTAAATGTACACCTGTAAGTCTCTCTCTCTAAGTTTCACAAGAAAGTCATTTTCCTAATTATGTTTTGCTTAAAAATCAGTTCATCTTGTGACTGACTGCTAACACTTGTATAAACTTCACTTATGCTGAAGTTATGAAAATTTATAGTCATTGTTATGGTTGTTTCACCTTTTTAGAATATTTGTATTGTTTTGTGTACCCTTAAAAAACTTTTAAAATCATAAAATATGTATAAATACAATTTACTGTCTTAACCACTTGTATGTCCTTTTAAATTCTCTAATCATTTGAACTAAATAATCTGAATGCATTTCTTTATTTTTACTTTTCTAATGTTTGTAAATGTATAGGGCTCCACATATCACTCATTAAATGTATCCCATTGGAGCATTTTTGCTCCAACAGTAATCATCATTTTTGCTGTTTTATGGCAAGAGTAAAAACACATGATAGATTTGTCAGAAATACATTACAAATTCATTGCACTAACTTTTGCATTCCTAATTAACTCTAGATTGTGTAAGGCTAATTGACAAGTTCTGCACCAAACTTACCACATTATGCTTTTTATCTTCACCCTTCCCTAGATTTTAAGTGTTATTGATCCTCAGAGCTGGGGGTGAATTATTTTTTATAATTACATTGACCATTATGACTTAAAATTATATGAGCACTACTACTCATAGCTAATATTTGTCAAGTACTTAACTATATTGCTGGGACTATTCTAAGTGATTTACATAGATTGACTTATATGTGCAAAACATTAATTCTAGTCCAGTCCTGTGGAGAGGAGCAGTTGATAACGTACCATGAAGTCAGACCTAAAATGAATGCAGGTGTTTCTTGCCCTCCCCTGAGTTTGTTCTTGGGATAATCAGGCACAGATATTAAAGCTCACCCAGAAGTAGGTGAGTAGTAAACTGCCTTAGATTGGAAACTTCTTGAATTATTTATTTTTTGAAGCTCCAAATGTTGCTTAGCACATATATGTTTGAGAAATAAATTAATGAATATTACTTAATTAGAGCCCAACAAAATATAGCAGCACCATGATGGGCATTGAAATGGCAGGGAAACTAGCTGTTCAGGGAGCTGATTTTGTAGCTAGAACTTACCTGCTGTTAGGAAAGGAACTATTCCTGTCAAGGGAAAAATTTAAAGTACATAGTGTTGGCTTCATTCATGATTGCAAATGTCAAAATTCCATTAATTTGATTTTTAAAGTTTAAGGTATTCTGCCATTTGGTTACTCAGTATATGAATAGAATGACATTTATTCTGCTTGGCTCTCTGTAAGCTACACATGCACACTTGTTTGAAGGGTATCATTTATTCCTTTAATGAGAATTTTGGGGAGCATACCATGTTGAGCTAAATAGGATAAGTGATCTAAAGGAAAAGAACATACTCTGAAGTTTAGACTCTAATGGAAGAGAGACCTAATATACATGAAAGTCTTAAGTTATAATGAAAAACTGTGGGATTAAGTGGCAATGAGTGACACAGACAAGACAATGTATCTGTAGAGTTGGGGGAAGGGAGAGAATGAGCCGCTAAGACCTTATGAAGGTGGTTAAGATTCTGTTCAGATTTAGCCTGCAGAAAGGAGAAGATGGAGGGTCCTTTATTAGTGGTATATTGTGACCCGGAGCAGGAATGAATAAGGACTGATTTTTGAGGAAAGGTAATGATTTTTTCCTGGCTGGAGTGAGGAGGTTTTTGTTTTTGTTTTTGTTTTGTTTTGTTTTGTTTTTTAATAAGATTATTTATTGAGCACTTACATGCTAGGCATTGTGCCAGATATTTAGGTACATTATTAACTTAATCCTTAGTAGGGCTCTGTTGCATAGCTATTATTAACTTCATTTCCACATGAGGAAGGTCAGGCTGAGGGAGGCTGAGTCGCTTGCCCAGGGTCATTTACCTGCTCATCAGCTTGTGGAGTAGACACATGATCTCAAGTCTCTCCCTCACAGAGTCAGTGCACTACCCCATCTGCTCTCCTCCCAGTTGGTCCAATCCTAGATGGAACCCATGTGTCAATCTCCCCCTCCAAGGCTCACCTCCCTTTAGTATATTTAGGGAAAGGTGTGCTTACGTCATGTTGCCTCAGTTGTTTGTAGCAAATCTTCTTTCTCAGTTCTCTCATTCTGGCTCTGGGGCTCTGCTTGTTTCAGAGGCCGTCAGTAGCCTGGACACGACAATGGTAGTCTGATGTTTCTACCATAATGCTGGCTGCAGCAGAATGGTGAGGTGGAAGAGGACATGGTGTTTTTTTTACTGCTCTGTGACTTAATTCTTTACCATGTCGCCAACACAAAAAATTACCGAAGGAATAAACTGGAGGTTATGTTAGTTTGGATGTGGGTTTAGTTGTGGAAACAGAGACCCAACCTTAATAGTGTCTTAACTGTGACAGGAGTGTGTTTTTCTGCCATATAAAAAGTCTGAGTTGTTACATGGCTCTTTTCTTTTCACAGGGACAGGGGCCCAGACTTCTACCCTACCACTCTGCCATTACAAGGCAGCTTTATGTAAGGTACAAGGTGGTGCACCGTCATTCTGTATCCTCATAGAGTCTTCTAAAGGGAAGCCTGGAAGTTGCACACATCACTTTTACAATCATCTTGTTGGACCAAAACATAATCACATGGTGCTAGCTAGCTGCAAGGGAGGCTGAGGAATCTTGTTTGTGTTCCAGGTGACCAAGTAGCCAGTTTAAACTCAAAATTTCTATTATGGTGAGAAAAGAAGAATGACTTTTGAGTGATGTTATCAATCTGTGCCTCAGAATTATAAAAAAGGATAGAAATGTAATACTTGGATGATAAATACGGCTATTCCCAGAGTCCATTAGAAAAGACTAAACTATTTGTTTTTTTAAAGAGAGAGACTATATGAGCTAGGGGAGGGACAAAGGGAGAGGAAGAGAGAGAATCTTAGGCTCTAAGCCCAGCCCGATGTGGGTCCCAATGGGGGGCTAGTGATCATGACCCTGAGATCATGACCTGAGCCAAAATCAAGAGTCATACACTTAACTGACTCAGCACCCAAGTGCCCTGAAGACTAAACTATTAAATCTTTTTAGGAGGGGTGCTGTTACTTAATAGACATTGTCCAGTTACAGTTGCTTTCCTACTTCAGATGTGCCTTCTTTTTTCAGAGACACACACACACACACACACACACACACACACACACACACAGAGAGAGAGAGAAAATCCTAATGTACATCTCCATTCTTCTTTTTTTCCTTTTTTTTACATTGTAATTTTGTATTTTTATTATTATTTTATATTTTTAGTATTCCAAGATTCATTGTTTATGCCCCACATCCAGTGCTCTATGCAACATGTGCCCTCAGTACCCACCACCCAGTTCACCCATTCCCCCACTTCCTCCCCCCAAGACCCTCAGTTTGTTTCTGAGTCCAAAGTCTCTCATATTTCATCTCCCTCCCCGATTTACCCTACTTCCTATTTCTTTTCCTTCTCCTACCGTCCTCCATATTACTCCTTATGCTCCACAAGTAAGTGAAACCATATGATACTTGACTTTCTCTGCTTCGCTCATTCATTCAGCATAATCTTTTCCAGTCCAGTCCATGTTGCTACAAAAGTTGGGTATTCATCTTTTCTGATGGTGTAATCTTCCATCGTATATATGTACCACATCTTTATCCATTCATCTGTTGAAGGGCACCTTGGCTCTTTCCACAGTTTGGTGATTGAGGATGGAAATGGCTGCTATGAACATTGGGGTACATATGGCCCTTCTTTTCACTACATCTGTATCTTTGGTGTAAATACCCAGTAGTGCAATTGCAGGGTCATAGGGTAGCTCTATTTTTAACTTGTTTTCCAAAGCAGCTGCATCAACTTGCATTCCCACCAACAATGTAAGAGGGTTCCCCTTTCTCCATAGCCTCTCCAACACTTGTTGTTTTCTGTCCTGTTAATTTTGGCCATTCTGACTGGTGTAAGGTGGTATCTCAGTGAATTTCCTTGATAGCTAATTATGATGAACATTTTTTCATGTGTCTGTTAGCCATTTGTATGTATTCTATGGAGAAGTGCCTCTTCATGTCTCCTGCCCATTTTTTGATGTGATCATCTTTATTTTGGTTGTTGAGTTTGAGGAGTTCTTTATAGATCTTGGATATCAGCCCTTTGTCTATAGTGTCATTTGCAAATATCTTCTCCCATTCCATGGGTTACCTCTTTGTTTTGTTGACTGTTTCCTTTGCTGTGCAGAAGCTTTTTGTTTTGATGAAGTCCCAAAAGTTTATTTTCGCTTTTATTTCCTTTGCCTTTGGAGATGTGTCTTGAAAGAAGTTGCGTGGCCGATGTCAAAGAGGTTACTGCCTGTGTTCTCCTCTAGGATTTTTTTTTTAAAGATTTTATTTATTTATTTGACAGAGAAAAACACAGCAAGAGAGGGAACACAAGCAGGGGGAGTGAGAGAGGGAGAAGCAGGCTTTCCGCCGAGCAGGAAGCCTGATGTGGGACTCGATCTCGGGTCTCCAGGATCATGACCTGAGCCGAATGCAGTCGCTTAACCAACTGAGCCACCCAGGTGCCCCTCCTCTAGGATTTTGATAGGTTCCTGTCTCACATTGCATCTCTGTTCTTTCAAAGGAAACTGTGAACTCCGTTCCACACGGAAGTAGATCCCCCCCTCAAACCCCTCCTCTGTACTGTTGGTGGGCACAGTAACCTGCAGCCATACCTTTACCAAATCCTGAGTTGTTCTATCCCTAGAGTTTACAGGCCACATGAGCAGAAGACCCCAGCCTTGGCTTTTGTGGAGGTGAAGCTGTGCCTCTTCGTTTTCCAGCAGACTCCGTGGGTAATTAAGGGGATATGTGTGTGTACCCAAACACACAGACACTTACCCATATCCCACTCACAGGGACAGAAAGGACTCTTAAATTCGATGCAATCTAAATCTAAGTTAGCAAAGAGAAATGCTGTTTACGGGTCACAGTCTGCACAGACACCAAAGCCCACAGCACTGAGGGAGCCTTGGACTTTATGTGGAGTAGTGTGAGTTTCTCCTCATTCTTGGGAGAATCATTGTTCTTTTCGAACATCAGGGCCATCTATCCTTAAAGACCACTGTTAAGCTATTTTAAGAAGCTTTGAAACCTTTGAACCCTTTTCCCTTTAGGTCAGATAAAAGTACTCCTGTTTCCCCAAACTAGTCTAAGGACATAATGAAACAAAATATAAATATGTATTTACTTGTTTCGGAATAAGCATAGTGTCTGTGTGGGTGTGGTAGTTAGATTTGGATTTCTAATTATATTTGGTAAAATGTTCTCTTATGATTTGCAGATTTTCTGAGCTTGTGTATCCTCTGGTGATAATGGTTCTTCTGGCTTGATGCAGTTTTCTTCAGTGAGTCCTTGGATTACTTCTGTCTCCTTTGCCACGTTTTACTCCCAGTTCTGCTCCAGCTGAGGCTGCATTGTATCCTTCCTGCTAGCTGCCAGACAGCTACTTTTAAACCAGACCTTCACTTGGAGAAATTTCCCCAGCAGCTCTGTTCCTCAGAAGTTGCCTTCCAGAATCAAAGCATGAATATCTAGAGAGAATATGCTAATATCCTAAGACAGATATATGCTATAGAAATACAGAACCTGTAAGTGACAACCCCTAAAGTTAATAGCTCTGTTTTCTCTTTTCTCCTTGCCTCATCTTTTTGAAGCAAAGAGGCATTTAACTGCAATGGAATTTTCAGAACTTATGGAGAATTTGACATAATGATAATCTAAAAGATTATGTCATTAAAATTACAAGTTGAACAGAGGTAACAGTAGAGTGCTACAAATGCATTCACAGTGGTTTTTGCTTCACATCGTCAGCTTTTTCCTTCTCAGAAGTGAAGTAAAAGTAAAAGTGGACAGTCACTCTGATTGTCTCCGGCAGCTGATTCTGAGTCTCCACAATATCATTTTCAGACTCAACAGGCTGTTAGACTCCCTGGGGAGATACTTAATATGCCAGTGCCTGAGTATCACTCCCAGGACTTCTACGTTCATCAGTCTTGAACGTGGCCTGGGTCTTGGAGATTTAAGAGGTGATTTTAAGGCCCATCCACTGGTGGACTCTGCTACTGAGGCTTTTTAGGTAAAATTTTGACTGTAAGGATTTAGATTTACTATATGTTTAGGATAAGCGCACAGGAAAGGGAGAATCCCAGGCCCAGGAGTGAATTAAACCTCCCTTTTCCCAAGCATCCGTCTCAGAGCTGCTTAGCTGGCCCTCTATGCCCTGAGGGGCTGGGATAAAGCAGGTGGGACCCACCTTGCCTCTCCCCACTCTTCTCTCCAAGCTGCCCCACCGGAGAGCATGGGCAGTTCCCAAGCTAGCTGAGATGAGGCATATTTACATTTGCTCTGGACTCTTAATCTTCGTAAATGGCTTTTTATAGCTCTGCCCCTTGATTGAGTTAATCTCTGCAGTTCAGGGGTTTTAAAGGGAGCTTTTAAAACTGGGACAGTTAGAAGCGCAGGAGAGTGAGAGAAGATTGAAATTTTCACTTTTGAAAATTTGGAGACACCAGGCCAGCTGCTGATGCCTTGGTGAAGTTAACTCCCCAAAGATATTGTTTTGTTCTTTATAGGCATTTATTTGGTGTTTTTCTGCATCTTGCTCTTCAGTGATTGGTAAGATCTGATGTATGTCTAGATAGAATAATGTTAAATGATTATGTTTGGCTCATATTACATTTCTGCCTTGTAATAGTCTGTTTACAAAGAGACCATTCATTTTTCATTTAAGTGCACTATAAACATTAAGTTTGGCCTTTCTCCAGTTTTTTCTGTCAGCCATTGGAGGCAATGGTGTGTAAAATTTATATTTGCTTTGGAGCTATGTAGTTTGAAAAATCACTTAAGATATCTGAGCCTCAGTTCCCTTTCTGTAAAAGGGATAATAATCTCTATCTTAGAGGGTTATCTTCTTTAATTGCTATATTATTAATGTTATTTGGTTTTTTAAAAATCCATTTTACAACACTGGAACAATTTGGGCAACAAAATAAAGTAATATTGAATTATAATCCAAAGTGCAACACATTTTTTTTTAAATATTTTATTTATTTATCTGACAGAGAGATAGAGAGCACAGGTAGGCAGAGCAGGAGGAAAAGGGAGAGGGAGAAGCAGGCTCCCTGTTGAGCAGGAAGCTGGATGCGGGGACTTGATCTTAAGACCCTGGGACCATGACCTGAAGGCAGCCACTTAACCCACTGAAGCCACCCCGGCGCCCCTCCAACACATTTTTCAGTCTCAGATTAAAACAAAATGTCTAATGGTAAGCAAAATAAATTAATTTAAATAAGACCCAGGCCATTGATGTTGATGATTTAAGAACTAATATCCTGTCAGAAGAGAAATAGAAAGGCCTTTCAGGTCCAGGAAAAATCGAAGTGGAAACTTCTCCCCATGATGAGAAAGGTTTGAGGTCTCACATGAGTAGGAGTAAATGCTCTGCTTCAGGGCAGTGAGGAAATGGGAAGACATGAGACAAAGGCACCTAAAGAAGAGAGACCTTTGGTCTCAGGACTGCCAGTCCAGGAAAAGATCCCTAATGGCCCATTCATGGCAAAGAGGCTGGGGTTCCTGCCCTTGAAGGACCACTGTGGGTTTGGAGAATGAGGATGTTCACCCAGGCTCTTCCTGCCTTTTCTGCACTTCATGTGGGACCCCACTGATGCTGGTGCAACCTAGGAACGGAAGGGGTGCTCATAGACTTAGATGAAATGCAGGCTTGGTGCCATATTCAGTTGATTAAAAAGCAGTAAAACAGCAATATTTCTAGAACACCTGAGCTTGTGGACTGAGATTCATACCGGCTATACTAGAATTAATTTGTGGCTAATTGATTTGAGGGGAAAATATTGATCTTTCACACCAAAGGGAGTCATTTGGACTTTACTCTCCAGCTATCCTTTTCCTTCCATATCTAACTCAATTTCTCATCTCTGGAAAGAGCACGGCTCTGGGAATCAAAACTTGGGATCCATACCTTGGCATTGGATAAGCACTTAATTTGTGAATACATAAACCCATGATGTGCCGAGAGTCCCCCATTGGTGGGGGCTCAGGATGGGGAGCAGGTTGTGGGGAATGCGTTGTGTGAAGAATGCTGGGCTGGCTCTGCGACAGATACTCAAAGTTTGATTTTTAATACTAATTTTTATGAACTTTGGCAAATTGTTTAATTTTTCCCTGCCCCAGTTTCCTAAACTGGAGAATATTGATCATTTTTTTATGAGGACAAAATGCAGTGATATATGTGGGGGAATGCCTTATAAATTATAAAGTGCTATACAAATCTAAGGACCTATTAACAATTAATCAACAAAGATTTTGAGCCTAAAATATGGTTGTTGGGTCTGCAAGAAAAATGGAGAGGAGCTCATCAAGACTTCAGGTCTCAGTGAACTTGCAGATGAATTCAGATGAGAGTAAGTGTCATATATGTGAAATAATTAGAGGACACTTAGCTAGAGGGAACTTTTTATTTTATTTTATTTTTAAAAAAGATTTTATTTATTTACTTGACAGAGAGAGATACAGTGAGAGAGGGAACACAAGCAGGAGGAGTGGGAGAGAGAGAAGCAAGCTTCCTGCTGAGCAGGGAGCCTAATGTTGAGCTTGAACCCAGGGTGCTGGGATCATGACCTGAGCTGAAGGCAGCTGCTCAACAACTGAGCCACCCAGGCGCCACAAAGAGAACTTTTGAAAAAGATTTATTGGGGCCGGATAAAGGCATAGAGCCAGAGTTTTATATGTTATTAAAAATTAAAGGACATAAAAACAATTATTTACCAAGTCTTCTAAGGTCTACCAAAACAAACTCAGATATGTCTTCTGAGATATATTGCTTTATTTTTATTTTTTCTTGGAACTTTGTATATCATAGCAGCAGACAATTCCCATCATAATCAGAGAATCAGATAAACTTCTCTGGGTGAGAATCTTCATATTGGTTAAATCTAAGATCACTAAGGATTCTTCTCTTTTTGATTCCATGGAAGTGGTTTGTCTCTAAGCATTGCGTGTTTTTAAATTATTTATTTATTTTTAGAAAAGTGGGAGAGGGGCTGGGCTAGAGGGACAGGGAGAATCCTCCAGCAGACTCCCTACTGAGTGTGGAGCCTGAGGCAAGGGCTCAGATTGTGACTGGAGCCGAAATCCAGAGTCGGTCACTTAACTGAGCCTCCCAGATGTCCCAGCAGTGTGTGTTTTAAAAAGAAATGATGGTAAGTGCCAGACATCATCATGGTTTACATAAATTAATTTGTTTATATCTATCTCAGTCTTCTGATTTAGGTGTTACTCTTGTCATCAGTGTCCCCGTGTTAAAGAAAGGAAACTGAGGCACAGAGAAATGAAGAGCAAGCAGGGGGTGCCGAAGCTCAAGCTGTGCAGCCTGACTCCAGGGCCCTGTCTGTAAGCAGTACTCTGTGTTGCTGCCCAAACAGAGTCATCTCTGATTTCTTAACCTTTGCTCACAACGACGTTTATCCGCTGCTCAGTGTAGAATACCCAGAGTTCTCAGGGACAGTTCTTTCTGGAAACATTGTTTTATTTCATTTCAAGGAAGAATATCTATGACAGTCTGTTCACTGTAGGGACAGGCAGTGAAGATGATATCCCGGGGGTACCAGGACTTTCCTTTGTGCTAAGGATTCTCCCTCCAGAGTGATAAAACCGGAACCCTGAGTCCTAAACTCATATATAAATGACAATTTAGAAAAAAAAGAAGCAAAAGCAAACAAAGAAGGAAGCAACAGAATGAAGTCCTGAAAAGACAGAATGGAAAAACAACATATGCCAGATTTATTTTAACATGTCTTACTTGAATTCAGTGCATATTTGAACATTTTTTTACCGAGGTATTTGAATTTCCAGAGATTTTTTTTTCTATTAATGCATCTCTTCACTTAAAAAAATTTTATGTCAGGTATTTGCATGTCCAGATACCAGCCTTTAGGGCAAAAGTAGCTACTTATCTAAAAATAAGTTATTTGTATAACAAAAATGTTGAATAAAAAATATTAGGTCTATGGGCGAGGATTCTATTCATGATTAATTTCTGTTTGTTTAACAAACTCACATGGAACTATATATCATTTTGAAAAAACATGGAGACCTGTAGTAAAGCTGTTACATAAGCAATAATAGTAAAATTTTACAGTTGTGATGATTGTGTGTTTTCTTTTTTTTTTTTTTTAAAGATTTTATTTATTTGACAGAGAGAAACACAGGCAGAGAGGGAACACAAGCAGGGGGAGTGAGAGAGGGTGAAGCAGGCTTCTTGCCGAGCAGGGAGCCCAATGTGGGGCTCGATCCCGGGTCTCCAGGATCTTGACCTGAGCCGAAGGCAGTCGCTTAACCAACTGAGCCACCCACGCGCCCCAATTGTGTGTTTTCTTTCTCCATTACTCCCTACACACCTTTAAACACCCTACATGTTTTGAAGAAGGAGGAAGGAATTATTCCTAATGGTAATTATATTAAATTGCCAACACCTATTTGTGATACTGAAAAAAATGTAGCCATATTAGCTGGCAAGTTTAGGTGAAGGAACTAGAGCTTGCTTAACGAGAACTAGATAGGGGCACCTGGGTGGCTCATTCGGTTAAGCGGTTGCCTCCAGCCCGGGCCATGATCCTGGGTCCTGGGATCGAGTCCCACATCGGGCTCCCTGCTCAGTGGGAAGCCTGCTTCTCCCTCTCCCGCTGCCTGCCACTGTGCCTACTTGTGCTCTCTATCTCTCTGTCAAATAAATAAATAAAATCATAAAAAAAGAAAGGAGGACTAGACAGACTCTCAGATAATTTTGAGTAGCCCAGCAGTAAAAATTTCCAGCATGTAATTACTTCCTAAACACACACATAAGAAGCCAGTTTCACATTCTTAATGATCTTCTTCCTCCTTCCTCCCCCTTCCCCCCCCCCCCGCTTTTCCTGTCCTTCCCTTCTTTTTCCAACTTTGTTTCTTCCTTTAGTACATCTTTATTGTCTGTTATATTCCAGTCTTTGTTCCAGGCTCCCAGAGTGCAGCAAGAAGATGAGGTTCCTTCCCTTTTGGGGCTTACATTCTAATCAAGGTCTCTCCAGTGATGTTTCCACTTTTTTCATTTTTACTGCCATCTCTCATGAATAAACATGGCCTGTTGTAACGAGACTTCTGACTGCCTTCCCGGATGTCAGCTTTCTCCCTCTATTCTGTGTAACATACGGCTACCAAACAAACTTTTCTAGCATGTCACTTGGGTGAATTCATACAGCGAGGGCCATAGTACTAGGCTTTTCTTCTCCACTAGGAAAAGGTTATCCTCTCATGTATCACTCGCACTTCCCCAAGGCTTTGTTTAGGCTTGTCATATACCATGTTAGTGCAGTTCTGTTTGGTTTAGCATTTATGATGTAGATAGATTCAGGTTAGGTTTTATAACATAACTCAGTCCTAAAGTGGTGATCCTCCATGGACAACAGGGAGATACTGTTAGTCTCGAGGACTGTTCAGTATTTCAGATTCTGCCCTGTCAGTATATGTTCAGGGTGTCCATATTTGGGTTACTGTTACTTCTTCCAGGTTATGCTGATAATTTGTACATGTCTAAAATAGAACTCATGGTGTCCTCTTCTAACTTCTCCCTCTTCCTCATTGTGCTACCCACAGAGATACTTGGCAGTGACAGGCATCCACTTGTTGAGTCCAGAGACCCTGGAGTCATCCTTGACTTCTTTCTTTCTCTTCTTCTTTCTCATGGAGTTTCTAAATAAAGCCTCTAGGCTTTATTATTTCTCCTCATGTGGTCCAAAGCATCATCTCTTCTGGCTGGGTTTCTGAAAGAGCCTCCTACCTGGGTGCCTTGATTCTACTTTTGCCTTCTGCAACCTATTCCCACATGGCAGCCAGAAAGAATCTTCTGAAACATTAAATTATATCAAAAACCTGAGTCTTCTGCTGCCCTAGTGACTTCTCATTACCCTTACAAGCAATGCAGATGCCTTCTAGGGGCCCTCTGTGACTTGGCTCCTGGCCGTGTCTTTAGTTTTCTACCCCTTTCATCTCTTGCTCATAGCTTTCCAGCCACACTGGTCTTTTTACTGTTCCTCTGACTCAGTGTACATGCTGTCTCCTAAGGGACTTAAACTCCTGAAGCTTCAGTTTCCTTTGTACAAAGGGGATATTTATATAGTTGAGAGTTTGTCTCATGATGCGTGCAGAGATTATAGTGGATTAGGCTTGTGCTAATAGTGGATTGAGATGCTGTGCTGGCATACAGTAATTTCTCAATATGTTTTTCCCATGGTTCCTTTTTTAATACTAGCCTCAATTTTCCAGGTGTTCTAGATGTCCCACTGGCAAATCAAATTCAGTATTTCCAACCTGAACTCCTGAGCACTTCTCCACAAACCAGTTCTTTTTATTGACATTCCTATTTAGTTTAAGGCCATCACCATTTTTCTAGATCCCTGTCTGCAAACTCGGTCCTCGCCGACTCCTCTTTCACCCTTGGTCAGTTCTCACCTGTAGCCAGTCACCAAGTTCTGTTGATTCTGTTTCTAAAAATTTCCATCAGGATGCCTGGGTGGCTCACTCAGTTAAGCGTCAACCTTCAGCTCAGGTCATGATCCCAGGATCCTGGGATTGAGTCCCACGTCAGGTTCCTTACTCTGTGCGGAGCCTGCTTCTCCCTCTGCCTGCTGCTCTCCCTGCTTGTGCTCATGCTCTCTCATAAAAATGGGATGCCTAGGTGGCTCAGTCAGTTGGGCCTCTGCCTTCAGCTTGGGGCATGTCCTTGGGATCGAGTCCCACATTGGGCTCCTTGCTCAGAGGGAAGCCTGCTTCTCCGTCTACCTGCTCTGCCTGCCACTCCCCCTGCTTGTGCGCACATGTGCTCTCTCTCACTCTCTCTCTCTCTCTCTCTGACAAATAAATACAAATCTTTAAAAAATAAAATAAAATTTCTATCCGTCCTCTTTTCTATCCCAATGCTACCACCCTAAACAATCATAGTAACTTCCTAACTGACCATTCTGTCTCTGGTTTCTTTTTGCTTTCCTTTTAGTTGTGGAGTTTATTCTGTCAGTCTTCAGGTTGGTTTCTAGGGTATTTAGAATTATTTGATGGTTATCAAATTGTGTTTGTGGGGACAAGACGAGGGTGGGGTCCTCCTAATCCTCTGCTATCTTCTCTCTGGTCTCTCCTTTCTAAGTGATCCCACACACCACCCTGAGACTCCTATGGCCTGGCTTAGCCCTGGCCATGGCATCATTCCTGGGCTCAAAAATCTTCAAAATATTCATGTCACTTACAGAAGAAAGGTTCTGTAATGTGGCCTGTTATTTAAGGTCTCTGGATTTGTCAGGGCTCTCCAGAGAATAAAGGGTGTGTGTGTGTGTGTGTGTGTGTGTGTGTGTGTGTGTGTGCAGAATGGGATCGCCTCACAGAGTAATGGAACCTGGCCAGTCTGACATCTGCAGAAGGGGCTGCCAGCTGGGAGGATGACACGGTGGAGACCCAGGAGAGCTGATGTTCCAGTTTAGGTTCAGAGGCCTTCTGCTGTAGAACTTGGAAGAGCCAATGTTGGAGATGAAGTCTGAAGTCAGTGTACTGGAGAATTTTCTGTTGCTCACGGGAGGCTGTTTTTGTTGTTGTTGTTCTGTTCAGGACTTCAGTTGATTGGATGAGACCCACCTACATTATGGAGGGCAGTCTGCTCTGCCCAGAACCCACCAGTTTAAATGTTAACCTCATTCTCAAACACTCTGACTGAAACACCCAGAATAATGTTTGGCCACATATCTGGGTGCCACATGGCCCAGCCAAGCTGACATGTAAAATTAAAAGTGAATATCTTAACAAGCCCCCTTTGTATAGGCCAGCACATGCACTCTACTTATGACTCTTACTTAGCTCATGTTGAAGTTTATATCAGCAACCCTCTGTGTTTCTTGTATTTTTTTAAATAATAAGTAAAATATCATTAAAAGGATCCATTGTTTATAGAGGAATTTAGAACACCTGTTGGCCTCTGCCCTTTTCATTTCTGTTCCAGGCAGAAGAGGCTGCTGGGTATGAACTCCTCCCCATAGTTACCAGGAAAACCCCTTGAAGCCCCAAACCCAATAGCAGTCCAGCAAATGAAGAAAAAAAAATGTACCATTTGTCAAGCTGAACATGAACTATGTACTACACCAAATAGCCTTGAATGATGGTTTTTATTCTTTCCATTTTGCAGTTGACAACACCAAGACTCAGGGAAACTGAGAGGGTTTAAGTAATCTCCTGAAGATACACTATAAATGGCTAACCTGGGTTCATCCTGGAAAATCAAAAAACAAAAGCACACAAACAAGAAAATGAAAAACAAAACCCCCCAAACCCTAACACCTTGATCTGTCCCCATCCCTGAGAGATTCTAAATTGAGTAGGGCCTGGAGCCCTGCATTTTTAATGAACTCTGCAGGAGATTCTGGTAGGTAGACTACTCTGAGAAATAGTGACCAGTGGAAAAGAGCTTGTGAACATGAATACATGAGCTCACGGACACAGCACTGCTGTGGGTTAGTGTTCAGTTCCCTCCAAACTGGGCATTTGGTATTTCAGATAAATTGAAAGGAGGACAATAAAATGTAGTCAGCGGGTCCCACATAAGAGTAGTTTAGTGCGACACATGGAGCACGCTTCTCTCATGGGGATGTATGGGATAGCTGACGGTCGGAGAGCTTGCAATAATTATAAAGGAATGCCTTGAGCTGAAGACCAGTTGAGGAGTGGACTTAATAGGGTTATCTGGACATGTCAGGATTCCATGTTTCTGCAAAGATAATCCGGTGTCAGCTCAGACCCTCCCTGGAAGAGATCTATTCACAGGTGAAAATATAGCACATACAACCAGGACTCATTGTTTTCAGTTTAAGGAGAAAACAGCCCGCTGTGGTCCTGAATAAGTGGTAGGAGGTATTTGAGTGAGATTTCTGGAGGATGGGAACTGTCACAGAAATAAATTACAGTAACCCAAAATGAGCTTTGAGCAAATAATGAAAACTATGGGTTTTCTGCCCATTGTAACAGGGTCTTAATACAAGGTTGGAACACTGAAGTGCAGAACTGAGCCACGTGGCAAAAAAACGTCTACAGAACCCAGAAAACAGAGGAGTCTAGAAGTCTAGAATGCCTAGGAGCAAAGATGTTGTCCTGGTTTCTTCTTACCAGTAACTAAACACTTTGAATTCCCTTCAGAGTGTGTGTGTGTGTGTGTGTGTGTGTGTGTGTGTGTGTATGCCCGCGCGTGTATATATATGTTGAGTATTAACTTATAAATGCATACACACACACACATAAAACATTTTAGGGTAGTGTATTTTTCAGTTATGTCCATATAATCCATTTGTGGTCTTCATAAAACTCAAGTCACTTCAAGTATTGCAACCAGATTGAATGGGTCTAAACATTAAAAATGTGACAGTACAAAAAATACATAAAGTGAGACTGCCTTGTTAGTCATTGCTCCATTTCATTTAAAACACAGTACAAAGAGAAACAGAATTTCAGAAAGTAGGTATTGCTTATCTCAAATAATGAAAATAAAAACCTGGAAGGGGCCTAACAAACACAAAGGCAAACTTCAGAGTTTACCTACAGCAGTGATGTAGATTGCATCGTAAATAGTCATATTTTCTGTTTTAAGAACAGTATATATTTGCAAGTTTGGAAGTGAATGTTACCTATTTCAAGTTACAAAATATATCTTCAGCTTATTTAAAACAAAGGCAAGATGATAGATTCTACACATGAAAATTTTTAGCAATACCATGGAATTCTAACACTGCTTTTTTGCGTATCAGCAATTTTTTGGCAACAGAGAATACCATGAAACAGGAACATGTTAAAGAATTCATCTGTAAACTGACTGCAGTTTTGCAAATGCCAAATGCTTACTTAAGGTATTTGATATTTCACAGAGCTGGTAAAATGATCTTTCTTTTTTTCTTTCTTTCCCTCTTGCTCTCTCTCTAGTTTCTTTAATTCTATTCCTGTACTTGGCCAGCTCCTCAGAAATCAAAACTTGCCAGGATGCATCATTTCCAGAGATGCTCTTCCTGCATTAATAGTTAATTCTACATAGTAGTTTTAAAATAGAAGTCAGATAAGAAATATTAATCTCAAAAAATGAATCAGAGCAATGGCAAAACTATAGTCAAGGATATTTTCTTTTATTTTATTCCATGCACTTATCGAAAGGATTGAAATGATATTTGTTCTTCTTCAAAGGTAATACATGTATTCTTCCAAGCTCAGGGCCTAGTGGACACTCACTAATGGTAGTAATTTTTTTAATTAACATATAATGTATTATTTGCTTCAGGGGTATCGGTCTCTGAGTCATCAGTCTCACACAAGTCCCAGCACTTACCATAGCACATAACCTTGTCCATAACCAACTACCCTATCCCTCCCCCGCCGCCCCCCAGCAACCCTCAGTTTGTTTCCTGAGAGTAAGAGTCTTTTATTGTTTGTCTCTCTCCCTGGTCCCATCTTGTTTCATTTTTTTCCCTTCCTACCCCCCACAACCCCTCATCTTGCCTCTCAAATTCCTCATATCAGAGAGATCATATGATAAATGTCTTTCTCTGATTGACTTACTTCGCTCAGCATGATACCCTCCAATTCCATCCATATTGTTGCAAATGGCAGGATTCCATGCTTTCTGATGGTTGCATAGTATTCCATTGTGTGTGTGTGTGTGTGTATGTGTGTGTGTGTATATATATGTGTGTGTGTCTATATACACATATATATATATGTGTGTGTGTGTGTCTATATACACACACACACATATATATATATATACACACACACATATATATACCACATCTTCTTTATCCATTCATCTGTTGATGGAATCTTTAGGGTAAATACCCAGTAGTGCGATTGCTGGGCTGTAGGGTAGCTCTATTTTCAACTTTTTGAGGAATCTCCATACTGTTTTCTTTTTTTTTTTAAGGATTTTTATTTATTTATTTGACAGAGGAACACAGCTAGAGAGGGAACACAAGCAGGAGGAGTGAGAAAGAGAGAAGCAGACCTCCTGCCGAGCAGGGAGCCTGATGTAGGGCTTGATCCCCAGGGCTCTGGGATCATGAACTGAGCCGAAGGCAGACGCCCAATGACTGAGCCACCCAGGCACCTGTCCATACTGTTTTCCAGAGTGGCTGCACCAGCTTTCATTCCCACCAACAGTGTAGGAGGGTTCCCCTTTCCACGTATCCTCACCAACATCTCTTGTTTCCTGACTTGTTTAATTTTAGCCATTCTGACTGATGTGAGGTGGTGTCTGACAGTGGTTTTGATTTGTATTTCCCTGATGCTGAGGGATGTTGAACATTTTTTCATGTATCTGTTGGTCATTTGGATGTCTCTTTGGAGAAATGTCTATTCAGGTCTTCTGCCCATTTCTTGATTGGATTATCTTTGGGTGTTGAGTTTGATAAGTTCTTAATAGATTTTGGGTACTAGCACTTTATCTGATATGTCATTTGCAACTATCTTCTCCCATTCTTTTGGTTGTCTTTTGGTTTTGTTGACTGTTTCCTTTGCTGTGCAAAGGCTTTTTATCTTGATGAAGTCCCAGTAGTTCATTTATTTTCCCTTGCTTCCCTTGCCTTTGGCGATGTTTCTAGGAAGAAGTTGCTATGGCTGAGGTTGAAGAGGTTGCTGCCTGTGTTCTCAAGGATTTTGATGGATTCCTGTCTCACATTGAGGTCTTTCATCCATTTTTGAGTTTATTTTTGTGGGTGGTATAAGGAAATGATGATCCGGTTTCATTCTTCTGCATGTGGCTGTCCAATTTTCCCAACACCGCTTGTTGAAAAGACTGTCTTTTTTCTATTGGACATTCTTTCTTGCTTTGTCAAGGATGAGTTGACCATAGAGTTGAGGGTTTGTTTCTGGGCTCTCTCTTCTGTTCCATGGATCTTTGTGTTTGTTTTTGTGCCAATACTATACTGTCTTGATGATTATAGCTTTGTAATAGAGCTTGAAGTAAATGGTAGTAAGTTTTAAAAATCAAACTTTTAAGATTTATTGGCAGAAAAAAATTGACTCTTGTAAGAGAGCTCTCATTTTTAATAAAATGTGTAATTAGAATTATATTCCTTTTTAACCTATTTTATATAACTAATAGACATGCAGAACTAAGTGCCTCACTTCAGTAATCATCTTACTCTAATACCTAGCACATCTGTTTCTAGTTTTTTTTACAATTGTAAAAAATTAGCTGTCTCCTGTCTTTTGGGTTTTAACATTTTGATCAGCTTCAGAATTTTTTATTTTAGTGTCACATGTTTGAAGTATTCCAAATATTGCTCCTTCCATCGGTGGTAGTGGCAGCAGATTGTACAAACATTGCCAAGTTAAGTCTGGAGACCTTCGCACCAAAAGGGAGGAGCTGCTTAAAGGGCGAGAAGAGCTGAAGGTGGAGCTGTCCCAGCTGTGGGCCCCAGAGTGACAGGCTGTGCGGCTTCCCAGCTCTCCAGGATCCTAGTTGCTTGCAAACCCTTCACCGTCATGTTCTTACCCTCACCAAACAGACTCAGCAAGAGAACTCAGGAAATTCTACAAGGGGAAGAAGTATAAGCCTCTGGATCTGCGGCCCCAGAAGACACGTGCTATGTGCTGCTGGTTGAAAAAGCAGGGGGAGAACCTAAAGACCAAGATGCAGCAGCAGAAGGAGCAGCCCCACCCACTGCGGGATCCTACAGTCAAGGACGGAGCATCTGCATCCACAAAAACACAAGCACACTGGGGAAAAAAATTCAGCTATCACAGGAAAAATAGTCTGGATGACCCATTTGTGCCCCCACTTAAGAAACAAAATGAAACAAAAAGCCAATTTTTACAAAATTAAGAACTTTTTAAAAAAGAGAATCCTGAGAGAAGCAAAAATATTAATTTGTGTTATATTTTAGTGCATCTGAATGTCATGCTGTGCACATGGATATGTGAACGGAATCTGATACACATGTGCCCTGTTACTGCTGCTTCCTGCTGGGTGATCTTGGCAGTTAATCAGCCCCCTCTGTGCTGCTTTCCTTACCAGTAAAATTTTAAAAAACAACTCCTATCATTCATAGTTGTAAGGATTCATAATAGTTTATGCAGCAAGCCTAAGACAAAGTCTGATATACATGAAATATTCCATAATTGGTGGCTGTTGAATTAATAATGAAACCAATAATATATACCTAGGTTAGCCTCAGAAGGATGCTGAACAGGAGCCCCCAAAGGACCTCCAGTAGATTGAGTTGAGAAAGAAAGTAACACTGGTGGCAAAACAATTGGGTTCTTCCTTCCAAAGCAATTCTGGCTTGACTGGCATTCTCTCTGCTTGATGAAGCAGGGTGTGAAAATGGGGACTTGACCTTATTTTTTATAGCAAGTTATTACATATTGGTTTCTGTTTACATTAAATATCAAAAGTAATACTAAGAAAATAACATTGTGTTATTTACATAGCTACACTTTTTTTTTGTAAGGAAGAGAGAAAAATACTTTAATCACTTATAATAATCATGAGGGACATGTTTTTCAGGCTGTGGGTTGTTTCCCGTAACACCCTGGAATAATTATTTACTTTTGCCAAAATCTGTCCTTGGTTAATTGCATAAAATTTTTGTTGATTACCTGAGGTGTGCTAAGATTCCAAAAGGCTGAATTTTGCTCATAATGTAGTACACAAATTGAATCTGGAAGTTGTGCCTATTGAAGAAGAGATACTGACTCAGATGGACTATAGCATACATAGCTCCATGTAGAGCTGCTTTCTCATCTATTAAAGTTTTTGGTGTCATAGCCATCCTTTTTTTGTTTTGCTTTGGAGGAAGGTGATAATATGAGTCTCAATATGTCAAGGCTGTACAGATTTAAAATAACAATTAGACTTTGGTCTTCAACATTTTACAACTTTTTGTGCTGGTAAAAATGAGCAAAGCAGACAGTTGTGAGTTTACTGTGTATCAATTCTGACCTTTTTTGCTTTTTTAAAAAAATATTTTATTTATTTATTTGGTAGAGAGAGACACAGCAAGAGAGGGAACACAAGCATGGGGAGTGGGAGAGGGAGAAGCAGGCTTCCCACCAAGCAGGGAGCCCAATGCAGGACTCCGGGATCATGACTTGAGCAGAAGGCAGACACTTAACAACTGAGCCACCCAGGTGCCTCCTTTTTTGCTTTCTGTAGGAAAATATAAAACCAAACAACTTATCCATCATTTGGTCTTCATCTGTGAAAAAAAAAATTAAGGGAATAAAGGAACAATGCCCATCATATGCACTACATGGACCCATAGTAGCCAGAAGAGCAGGCATTTTACTGAAGTGCAGCTATAAAGTCTAGAAATGCATCGTGTTTGACTCTGTCAAGATGTCAAGTAATGACTACTTGACTTGCTGGGGGAAGGGCGCCCTGGAGTGGTGAAGGGACTGCTGGGATGATGTCAGCCTAAATTCTATGGACTTTGTGGCTGTGTGGAGTGACATGCGTACTCTCCAGAGATGGAGGCCATGCTTGTTTCCTCCAGTATAGGCTAAAGGCAGAGGTTTATTTAATGGATACTGCCATTTAATGGATACACCTAGACATGCATTGCAGATGCATGTGTGTGTGCATGTGTGTGCAGGGATGGATGGCAGTGGTGCATTAATGCACTTGGTTACTGTTTTGTACATTACAGTGAAATAGACATTGGTAATGAGGGAAAATTTTTTGACCTTCCATGTATGTCATTGAGCACCCCATGTATTTTAATCCCATATCATCATATAGGTATATTTGCCTGTGTCTCCAAAATATATAGTTACCCTGTAGCTCTCTGGTCCCTGAGTAGCACAGGGACTCAGGTGCCCAAATGTCCTCTGGGCCTGAGGAATTTCTCAGGATTAGGATTTATAGTTTAAAATTAGGAAAGTTCCTGAAAAGCTGGGCCAGTGGGTGACCCTAATAGTGACATACCAAGATGTGAAGAAGTTGGTCGATATGTGCCACCTTTAATGCTAGTACAGAAAGTATGAAGTCAACCTAATGCTAATTTCTAATGATAATTTATGCAACAGAGTGGTAGCCATATCCTTCACCTGTGATTGCTTTGGGTCTCAGGAGTATTTTCATAATTATCTCCTGCACCATGTTTGTAACATAGGACAGTGGGCAATAACTGCCAACCAGGAATTTGTGGACCAACTCAGCTACCCACATCAAGTCCCAGCATGGAGCCAGAGAGCTGTGGTGTATGAACAAAATCAGATATAATCAAGTCTGTGAGGATTTTTTTTTTTAAAGATTTTATTTATTTATTAGAGAGAGCACATGAGGGGTGGGGAGGGGTTGAGGGAGAAGGAGAAGCAGCCTCTCTGCTGAGCAAGGAGCCCCACTTGGGGCTTGATCCCAAGACCCTGAGATCATGACCCTGAGCCAAAGACAGACACTGAACCATGCAGGCACCCGTATTCTGCGAGGATTTGTAAACCTTTTCCTCCAATTTGGAGGGATCTTTGTAGGAAAGGCTAAACTGGTTGGGTTGGAAGAAAGGGAGGTATAATTCACTGCAAAGAATCCTCCTGGCTTTGTCACTACATCCTGTCTCTTTCATGCAGTTGTCTTAGTGAGCCCAGAGAAGCATAAGGGAAAGAGCATAGAGCTCTGGGGTCAGGCAGGAAAGCAATCCTGAAAAGGAATTACAATTTCTTGGCTATATAACCTTGATCAATTTACTTAACCTCTCTGAACTCCTGTGGCCTCATCTGTGAAATGAGAGATCCTTAGTCTGGATCAGCTTCCTTTGGTATATCCGCTGAGAATGTTATATTCTTTTTTATTAGAGCACAGAGCTTAGTATTGATTATTTGCTCAGTGTCAATCTCTCTGTGAACTCTGTGAGAGGAGGGGTCATCTCCCTTTTCACATTAACTGTATTGCCGTAGTGGGCCACTCAAATGCTGTTTTTTTGTTGTTGAATGGAGGAACGACAATCTTTTTGTGAGGATTATGAGAGATAACTTACGTATAAGGTTCCTGGAGCCTTCTTTTCTTTGTGTCTCCCCCCAAAATCCCACCCAAATGCCTAATGTTCTGGTCTTCCTTCCATATTTGTAGAAAAAGGTTTAGTAATAGATATTTTGTAAATATGTAGAGAAACTGAAAACCCAAAGATCAAATGGCATATCTGCATGTTCATCAGATCAGCATATTTGGCCAAAATGCCAGTTTCCCTCCAGTTATTTTGGGGTAATATATATGCAAACTTAGATTCTGGCCAAGAAGTTGTGACCGTGGAGATCGGGTGGTTTATTTCCTCGTGACTAGTGGTCTCTAGTTCTGTGATGAGGATGAATTGACTACCACCGATTTAGCTGAATTGCATACATTTTGAAATTATTTGTTTGTGCCAATTTTGAGCCCAGTTATTACATCCTAGACAAGAATTGTGTCTGAGCGAGCAGTGAAAAGTGTGGACTGGTGGGAAGTTTATATCATTTCATCCAATCAACTCAATATTTCAGCTGTATGTGATTTTCTGTCCAAATGATGTAGTTGATTGCTTCAATTTTTTACTTCCTTCTGTATGTCTAGACACATCATTAGAATTGACAAAGGAGATAGAGAATTTAAGTGGCATGCCCATCTCCACAGCACCGGGCCTTATGAGAAGGATAATCCCAGGGATTTATTCCTTTCTAAAACAATTCATATAAACAGCCCACACTGTTTCTTTGTACAAGGAACATGGCTCAGCTCACCACAAAGGTAATTTGGGACAGATAATGCAAAATACAGTTATATCCTATTTCTATCAGTGGGCTTAAATCCTAATAGCCTTTAAGGAGTCCCTTAATTTTGTGTGTGTTTTTAAATAGTTATCTACATGTAACAGTTCAAGCTTTTTAATGGCTTTTTTTTTTTTTTAAGATTTTATTTATTTGACAGAGAGAAACACAGCCAGAGAGGGAATACAAGCAGGGGGAGTGAGAGAGGGAGAAGCAGGCTTCCTGCCGAGCAGGGAGCCCGATGTGGGTCTCAATCCCGGGTCTCCGGGATCATGAACTGAGCCAAAGGCAGTCACTTAACCAACTGAGCCACCCAGATGCTCCTTTAATGGCTTTTCTAAGTGATCCCTAGAAACCCACAGTGGATGGTGGACCCTCAGTCCCTTCTTTTCCAGGATAGGCTTATTGCGGTTGACATTTTCTTGCCTCTTCACATACTCTGCTCTTCATGAATGTATTACTGTCAGTTATGCTTTCTTAAAGGTTGGGAGTAATGAGGAAATTCAAAACATACAAACCAAACAAATAAGAAAAACTTGTGAATAGTTATGTTATGCATAAACCTTCTAAGAATGCAAAATATAGCTGTCACTGATACAGAAATACTTGGGTTTTGCTACAGATGCCATTTTTAGTTTTTACACAATTGATACTGAAGGGAAGGGAGAATCTCTTCCTTTACTCATTTCGGTTCTCTAGCTGGGGCCTTGTAAATCAGACTGGTGAAAGGCAGATTAACAAGAGAAAACAAACAGATGTTTATTAACATATGCATCATCCATGTATCACATGAGAGTACTAGAGATGACTAACTCAGAGGTTTGGTTAGCATTTTAGCAAAGAAATAATAAATTTTTAGAGAAGTGACAGGACGAAAGGAAGAGGACCTTGAGTCTCTAGGGGCCGCAAATTGTGGGAAAGCCAATACTGGGAAACTAATGGAAGGTAAGGGCTAGTTAGTGAAGTTTGTTATGCAGATTCCTCTGATGACCCCTCTAGTTGATAAGAGTCCAAAGTTATCTCTGCTGAGTAACTTTGGTCGTTCCCCGTAGAGAAGGGAGGAGGGGAAGCTTTGTCAGTTTATGCCTGTTGTAGGCAAATAGGGGGAGGGCAGGGAGCTTTCCTTGTATCTCCTTTTCTTCAGTTGCCTTCAATTCAGAATAATTTTTATGCAAAGTGCTCCATTTTGGAATGGTGTATTTTTCTACCCTGCAACGTCATAGACCTGTTCTTAATGCTGCTTTTATGTGTGTGTGCGTTTGTTTTAAACTGTAAGATGAAATTGACAGAATTAAGGGCATATATGATAATTTCTCTATAGCATTCATTGGTATATTCAAGGTTCAGTGAACCTGTTTACTTTGTAGAGAACAATTAATATGATGTGACAACTAACTTCAGGTGATTTTTTTAAAATAGAGAGGCATACCAAGATCACTTCTTTTATTCACTGTATCAATTCATTCTTACAGTTCAGAACTAAATTTAAAAATAGTTTGGCAAGGTTGTATGGCTATGTGGCTCAGTTGGTTAAATATCCAACTGTTGTTTTTGGCTCAGGTCATGATCTCAGGGTCCTGGGATTGAGCCCCACATGGCACCGTACCTTGGGATCCATGCTCAGCATGGAGTCTGCTTAGCCTTCTCCCTCTGCTCTTCCCCCCTCATGCCCATGAATGAATGAATGAATGAATGAATGAATGAATATCTTAAAAAATAGTTTGACAAATAAAATTTCTAGAATAAAAGCCTGGAAACATTCAGTTCTCTCATGTCTAACATTTTATCAACTACATGGAAGGACAAAGTATGACATATTTTCCCAGTGTTTTCCAACAGAATTTATACTTTCCTTCAGAAACATTTACTGAGTACCTCTTATTTTTTAGGTACCGGTGCTGCATTGCCAGTTTTAGGAATGGGAACTGAACAAGACCTTTCCCTAGCCCTGGGGAAGCTTACCATGAATCATTCGTATACAATATGATGAATGCTTTGATAAAGACAAGTCCAGTGTTGCCCACTAGTTCCCCTTAAAGGAAGATTCTTTGTCAAAGTAATGAATAGTGGGACAAGTTAAACTATGATATTTGAGGTTAATCATGGCAGTGGGATAAGTGGGATCTTGAAGGCATGTGATAGGAAGGATGTAGGTTGGGAGGCTGCAGCCTTTCTAATCTGAAATCTTAGGATACTTTCCTGAGTTCTTAGAACCATGATAAAGAGGAGTTATGATGTGGACTTTCTGAAAAATCAGAAACAAATTTCTGGATCCCTTGCCAGGTCTTCTAATGCTCCTTTATTACTCTGCCCTACACTTACCCAGGATGTTTTCCTGTGCACAGAAATTCATTTGTATTCTAGCACTTACAAGATTTATATGAAAACAGAAAAATGAAAACTACTTGCATTGTTAGTTACAAGTGCACATGTTATAAGTGTTCCTGTGGCACAGCCCATCTCTCCTTCATTCTTCATCAGTTTTGTTAAGTATGTGGGTAGCATTATCACAGGAGAGTTTCTGATGAACTTTGAAGGCTGTATAGTCCTATTGTCAAATATGGTGGTTCAAAACATCCCAGTTTGTCGGATTTTGGTCATCTAATGAAGTCAGATGATTTTTCCTCCTTTACAACCCCCTTATTAATTTCTTGGTAATGTCTCCAGGTATGTACATTTGAGCTAACTTTGGGAGAGAGAGAAACAAATATTAGAAAACTGAAATGGCAGTGAAACTTGAAAGGTTGAAATCTGAAGAAGAAAATACCTTCTTCACAAAAGCTGTAGACCCTGAGGAATAATTATTTCTTACTCTGTATCTTCTTCATGAGAAGAAATCTATAAATTCTTTAGGAGGAGGAATATAGGTAAGAGTTCTTGGAGAGTAACTTCCTCTAGGATGTTTAAAGACAGTGTAATTGGCCAGTACTATTAATTTCCTTTTTGACTTTTTAAATTAGTTTTTATACTCATCTGACTGGGTTGATGTATCTGTGTTCTTATTGGAAAGACACGATAGCTTCTTAATGGACCTTTGGAATCTATTATTCCTTCCTCCACCACTGGAAATTTATCTCATGTGTTTTGTGACTTGGACCATGTATCAGCTCCTCTAAGTTTCTGTTTCTTGGGGCACCCAGGTAGCTCAGTTAGTTAAGCGTCTGACTCTTGATTTTGGGTCAGGTCATGATCTCAGAATTGTGAGATTGAGCCAAATATTGGAGCAGGTTCCATTTTGTGTGTGGAACCTGCTTAAGATTCTTTATCTCCATCCCGATTTTCTCCCCCGCCATGCTCATGCGTACACATGCTCTCTCCTTTTCTCAAATAAATAAATATTAAAAAAAAAACAAACCTAAAACTTCTGTTTCTTCTTAAGCAAAATGAAGATATTCATAGCTCCTACCTTACAGGTCATGGTGAAGACTAAATAGGACAATGCTTGTAAGTCTCTAACTTAGCAAAAGCTCTGGCAGATGGTAAGCAATCCACAAATATGAATTATCATTTTAATTACTGTTAATTAAAGAGACATAATCAGGTCCTTAAGCCTTAAACCCTGTTTCATAATCAGCAGGGCATGCATTTTTAATTTTTTTCACATTGGCCATGTCTTGCATTTGTTGTCCACCTTTGGAACCTCGACATATATTTATGTGTGTGTCTGCTGATTAAGGTAAATGGACATGTTCTGGTGGGAAAAGATGCCAACAGGCACTTCTTAAAGATAAATGCAGTAGGCTAACTGGTTGCCCTGCCAAACTCAGACAATAGCATTCTTCTTTTGGGAAGGGGGTCTCTTTATATGGGATCAGTGGAAGTGGCAGCAGATGCCCCTCTCCACAGAAACGATGTCCATTTTTTTATGTTCAGACTTATTTGATATAAAGATGACTATATGGGAGGGAGGTTTTGTTCTATATATAAATCCTCTATTCCTACTCTACCAAATGTTAAGGTGATATTTTGTGCTCGTTCAAATGTTTTTTTCCCTTCAAATTTGAAACTTTGAATTTTTATAGTCTCTTATTGGGAGAAGCCAGGCAAGTCAGGCTGCTCCACCTGTCAGTGTCCCAGTGGTGGGTGTGGGTTACAGAACAGGGACTTGGGCAGCATTTTGATTGTTAGTCATCCACAATAGCCTAAGAGGATGGAGTCAAAAGATACAAAGCCATATCTGAAGAAGTCATCCAAGATCAAAACTAGTTATGGCAAACTGGTCATCAGTAAGGGGTGGGATGGTGATGGAGCAATTATGGGGAATTTTCCAGAATTCTATAACTACAAGAAAAATCATAAAGCAGAAATGAGATGACAGAGGTCAGGACATCGGTCAGAAATAGGGATGGGTTGCCTGGAACTTTCTTTCATTGGGTGTTGATTGCATGATGTATGTGTGTGTCACTTGAATCAGAGGCACAGGGTTTAAGGACCTCAATAATAGATTTAAAGTATGTATTCAGTTTTATATCCTTTGAATAATTAAGGTTATTCATCCTAATCTGGAGATGAAGTCACTGACTTCAGTGTTTCTTGCTTTTGAAAATTTGCCATACAGGATGTGATTTCTTCTTTTTTTAAAAAGGGAATCCTCTCTTAAATACTCAATTCTATTTATTATAATAGAAGGAACAGACTCAAAATGAGAGAGAGAACAAGAAGAAAAGGAGGTATATAAATGAAAAATATTTTAAATATGTGTATTATAGAATATATCATAGAAATGAAAAATATGTATTGGAAGAACATCACCCAGATAGCTGGAGTCATTAAAGTATCTTACATTTACAGTATTTCTGGGACCCACAGGACAGGAATTATGTATCTACTGCTTTAGTCAGGAGAAAGAGCTTTGAAAAAACCCAAGACATTTCAACATCTGTAGAATTTTGAAATTTAAAAGTGACAGAGACTAAGAAGAGTTTCTTTTCCAATTAGTTTTGACTTTAGTTCAATAGACATGAATGGAATGCTTATAGTTTCACATGACATAGCATCCTGGACTTTGTTTTCTGCCCTGGTGCAAAAGAACAAAGATCAAGTCATACAGAATCTCAGCCCTTACACCATGCAGTCATATTGTTGCTCCCAAAACTTGTCAACATGAAGCATGTCTATGTTATAGCTAATGGTATTCTTGAGAACTGTGTTAATGCATGTTAATTGCTGGGTCAAAGATTATGCACATAAAAAAAGACTTTTGATATATTATTTCAAATGTTTTTTCAGAAAACTTGTACCAATTTATATTCACCCCAGTACATTGTGCCAGTCCTACACTCTAGGAAACCCCAGTTTAACTCTTTATATCTTAGGATATCAATCCTTTGTCTATCTTATGTCTTTGGAAATAATTTTCTAGTGTTTTTTTTTTTTTTGATGATTTTATTTATTTATTTAATAGAGAGAAACACAGCAAGAGAGGGAACACAGCAGGGGGAGTGAGAGAGGGAAAAGCAGGCTTCCCACCGAGCAGGGAGACCGATGCGGGGCTCGATCCCTGGTCTCCGGGATCATGACCTGAGCCAAAGGCAGTTGCTTAACCAACTGAGCCACCCAGGAGTGCTGTAATTTTCTAGTGTTTTTAACCTCTGTTGCTCTCCAATTAGACTTGGTAAATTCTTAATATTTACTTAAATTTCATAGTGTACCTCATGGTTTGAAAAGAGGTAAAACTTGTTCTCTCACTTTGACCAAACATAAGTAGGGGCTATGCTATTACTGGTACTTATAAATATGGTTGCTTAATTTCAGATACTCAAATTCCATCTGGTTGGTTGACTGGATCATTTATTCGTTTATTCATTCATTCATTTCATCAAGCATTTATTGAGTATCCTAAAAGTTTTCTACTTGTTATATATGTATAGTTAGGTCAAACATGCTTCTAACTCTGAGGAATAAGTACATAATTATATTTTAATATATGGCATGAAATTAATATATCAGAATGCATGGGATAATTTGCTAACACAGGGTAAGGAAATCTCTAATGATACAGGATACTCAAGGAAGGTACTTGTGCCATTTTGGAAATTTAGTAAGTATTTGGTGGATATAGGCACCAACGGGCATTCTCTATAGAAGGAACAGTATGAATGAAGGGGCAGTGACATGATATACATGGAAATATTTGGGAGATATTTTTGTGTTCAGTGTTTTTGTTTGCCTGGATCAAAAAGTGTTGGAGAATGGGGAGAGGGAAGCTAAAGATGAAGTTGGGGTCAGGATAAAATGAGCCTTTTGTGGACTAAATTAAGAATGTTGAATTTTACCTTGAAAATTTTGGGGGAGGTAGGAAGAGGGAAAGGAACAGAATTGCAGAGGGAACAGTAGGGAATTTACCTGCAGTGTTTTTGTTGTTGGTTTTTTTTTTTTTTTTTTAAGAAATTTTAGATTTAGAGGAGAATTGCAAAAAGGAGAGTCCCCGCATGCCTTTTAACTAGTTTTGCTTAAGTAACACCTAACCATAGAGCATTTATCTAAACTAAGAAATTAACCTTGGAACAATCCTATTGATTAAAGAACAGAACTTTATATTATTTCACCAGTTTTTCTACTAATTTGGATCTGGGATTCTCCATGTCTTTACCTCTTTTGTTGCCTTAGTCTGTGATAGTTCCTCAGTCTTTTCCTTGTTTCTCATGACCTCCACATTTTGGAGGAGTACTGGTCAGTTATTTTTTAGAATGTTCCTCAGCTTGAATTTATCTGTTGTTTTCTCATTATTAGATTGAGGTTAGATATTATTGGGAAGGCTAACTCAGAGGTGATGTACTCTATCACATCAGGGTGTACGTTGATTTTTTTTTTTTTAACTGGTATGGGGTCATATTAACCTTAATCATTTGACTAAATCAGTGCCTGCCAGGATTCTTTACCATAAACTTAATATTTTTGCCTTTGTACTTACTATATATTTTGGGAATGTCAACTAAAAATCTGAAAGAAAAGCTTGGAGATCTGGATACATCTAAGAAATGATATCACTATTATTATTACTAAGAGACTATGCTCTCAGGCGCCTGGGTGGCTCAGTGGGTTAAAGCCTCTGCCTTCAGCTCTAGTCATGATCTCAGGGTCCTGGGATTGAGGCCTGCATCGGAGCCTGCTTCCTTCTCTCTCTGCCTGCCTCTCTGCCTACCTGTGATCTATCCCTCTGTCAAATAAATAAATAAAATCTTCAAAAAAAAAAAAAAAGAGAGACTATGCTCTCCGAGCTGGTAGTCTCTATCTCGTTAAAGCTTGAGGCTTTCTTGAAGATCAGGAATAATTCAGACATTATTGCTCTTTGAAGACTAATCCAGCCTCATCTCTGATAGACATTGTGACATAGCCCACATGCACTTACTTTATAGAAGGTCACCTTGATCTTTAACCCCCAGCTCAGGCTCTCCTCTTTTTCTTTCTCTTTTTCAAATGTCTCTTCCCCTTGGTGTATACCTTCATTTTTTCAGGTCTTTTACACATTAAAGAAAGTTACAAACAAAAACTCCTCTCCTACACTGTTGGTGAATATGCAAGCTGGTGTAGCCACTCTGGAAAACAGTTGGAAATTCCTCAAAAAGTTGAAAATAGAGCTACCCTACGACCCAGCAATTGCACTACTGGGTATTTATCCTAAAGATACAAATATAGTGATCCAAAGGGGCACATGCACCCCAATGTTTATAGAAGCAATGTCCACAGTAGCCAAACTATGGAGAGAACTTATATGTCCATCAACAGATGAATGGATAAAGAAGATGTGGTGTATATATACAATGGAATACAATGCAGCCATCAAAAAGAACAAAATCCTGTCATTTACAATGACATGGATGGAACTGGAGGGTATTATGCTGAGTGAAATAAGTCAATCAGAGAAAGACATTTATCATATGATCTCTCTGATATGAGGAATCTGAGAAGCAGGGCAGGGGGTAAGGAGGGGGTAGAGAGGGAAAAAATGAAACAAGATGGGACCAGGGAGGAAGACAAACCATAAGAGACTCTTAATCTCAGGAAACAAACTGAGGGTTGTTGGGAGTGGAGTGGGGGAGGGATAGAGTGACTAGGTTACGGAAACAAATAAAATAAAATAAAAAATAAAATAGGTATATGCGGGGCGCCTGGGCGGCTCAGTCCTTAAGCGTCTGCCTTCAGCTCAGGTCATGATCCCACAGTCCCAGGATCGAGCCCCGCCTCGGGCTCCCTGCTCAGCTGGAAACCTGCTTGTCCCTCTCTCACTCTCCCTGCTTATGTTCCCTCTCTGGCTGTGTTTCTCTCTGTCAAATAAATAAATAAAATATTTAAAAAATACATATATAAAAAGAACAACCCTCGAAAACCGCCTTTGACCCTGTGACTATCTTCCTAGCAACCACCCTTTCTTCATACTTCTTTCTTAGTCAGACTTCCCAGAATATGTAATTTATACTCTGTGTCCACTTTTGGTAATTAGCCCAGCCCATAGCATTCTAGCTTTCCTTCAAATAATTAATATTATTCTTATTAAAGTCATAACAACCTTTCATTTGATACTTTTCAGTAATTATCTTACTTTACTTCCTGTGACATTTGACATTGTTGACCACAACCTCATTCCTGAAATGCTTTTGTCTTTCTTGGCTACATGGACAATAATACTGTCTCTGGGTTTTCTTGTAGACATCTGTCTCTGGACAACTGTCTTTGGACAGTTCCTGCTTCTATTTCAATTATCCTGAAATTTAGAGTCTTTTCTGAGGATGATATCACCTTGAAGTTTGATGTTATTTTATTTTGAAGAATTCAAAGGTTTTTATTTTTTACTTTTATTTAGGTAAATATACATTATTAGAATATTCATATTTAACTTGATAATGTACATTAGCATTTCATAAAATATGCAATTACAATTCTCTAAACACTTATATTGGTTTCGAAGGGTAAACTTGACTTTATATCATAAGTCAGTGGATGTGCTTTTGTACCTTTACCTCAAATTAATTGAATAAGCCTAGATTTTATGATGTTAGACCATTCAGGTATGATAATTCCAAGGATATTAGCAATAAAAAGATAATAAGAGCATACATATTGTTAATAATTGAGAAATTTTTGAAGTAATTTTTCAGGTACCTTGCTTAACCTATTATGAAAGTAAATTAAGTTGGATGCAACTAGTTATAGGCTCTGTATTTCAGAGCATGTCATACATTATTTTACCAGTATTTATTTGGTAAAAAATGGCTAACTTTTGTTAATTGTCTCAGTTTTTCTTAGACAAAGAAAATGCATGTAAATAAAAGTACATTAAAGAACCACTGGAAAACATGCAACACTCAATTATGTGTGAAGTTAAAATATGAAGCAACCTAGTTTTCTAAGATTTAAAAATGATTTTAGTGAAATATTCGTAAGTGCCCAAGTGAAGAGATGAAAACACTTATGGTTTTTGAACTATTTGAAATTCAAGAGAATTGAAAATTATTTCAGGTTTAGTGCAGTCAAATCTTTGCACATTTCTTTGCCTGGATAAAATGAGAACTATCAATAAACATAAAATTAGGGAACAATTATTTAAACCACCCTTGGGTGAACCATAGTTTATTCAGTGAGAAACCTTTTGTTTTTCTCCTTCCTTTTATTTCTTGCTGAAAGAGTGCCAAAAACCATTTAGAAGTATTCAATGAAGTAACATGAAAAATAAGCAAGAAGAGATAAAGAAACAGAGAGATAAGGAAATATGTCTGATCTTCAAAACACAAATCCATTTGGAAAATAGTATTTTTTATTTTGCCAAGCATTTATTGAGGTTCAAATAAGTAGCGGAAGAAAAGCCTTGTCTTGGGAAGAAGTGGCACTTGCCTTAGCAAAATTAAAATGTTGAGGTCCCATTATATACTTTCATTCATAGTGCATTTTTTTATTTAAAAACTTCTAAATTTATTTTTTTAAATACAAATTGTACATTTAAGTCTAAAATATGTTTTGATATGCAGATATTGATTATTGTAGTCAAACTAATTAACATATCCACCTCCTCAATGTAATTACCATTTTTTTCCTGTGTGATGAGAGCACCTAAGATCTATTCTTTTAGGAGATTTCCAGTATATAGTACATTATTATTAACTCAAGTCACCATGCTGTACATTAAATCTCTAGAAGTTATTCATCCTACAGAACTACAACTTTTTGCCCTTTGACAAATACCTCTCCATTTCTCCTCCTCTGCTTCTGTGAATTTGACTTTTGGGTTTCCATGTCTAAGTGAGATCATGTAGTATTTTTCTTTCTGTGTTTTGGCTTATTTCACTTAGCTTAAGTAGCTTATTTCACTTATTCTAAAGTTTCATCCATGTAGTCACAAATGTCATGATTTTCATCTTTATTACAACTGAACAGTATTCCATGTATATACCACATTTTCTTTATCCATTCATCCACTGATGGACACCTATGTTCTTTTATCTTGGCTACGGTAAATTATGCTGCAACAGACATGAGTGTGTATCTCTTTGAGGTGCTGATTTCCTTTCTAGTGTTAAGTTCAACTGTTACTAAACATTTTTCAGAACTCTATGGCAGGGTTGTCAGCCACCATTACTTGTTTGGCAGAGACTCAGAGGATACAGACTAGTGGGAAAGCATCACAGTAGAAAAAAGGGAAGTCTTTAGATATGTCCTGATTGGAGGTTGTTGGCTTGGGAAAGCTGGAGGTGGATCAGCTAGAAGCAGGTCATCTTATGTAGTTGGTTGGGGAGCATATTTAGGTTTATCTTGTTGGTCCTAAGTTGGAGGAAGGGACAAAAATTAGGAAAGCTATTAATCATTGACCAGCACCTGAGCATTCTAGGCCCATTGTGGTTTGTCTTCCCAGGCTAGTTGCTACTGAGGTTGTAGGTCAGAGCTCTGTTGTCACGTGTGGTCTGGCCATGGTCCAGTTGTAGAGTCAATCTTTCAATTTAGTACAACTCAAACATGTAACGCTTTGAGAGCCTCATTTGATTTTTGCCCCTAAATTTTATCTCCAGTACCAGATTGATGGTGGATGCTTAATAAATATTTGTGGGATAGTGGGGAATGGGAAGAATAGAGGACTGAAGCCTTTGCTGCATCCCAAGACTGCTATTCATTGCAATAGCCACTAGCCACACATAGCTTTTGAGCATGTGAAATATAGCTAGTCTGAACTGGTGAAGAATAAACATCAAATGTCCAAGACTTCCTGTGAATGAAAGAATGTAAATGATCTCATTGTCAATTTAAAGAATATTTACTAAATGTTCAGATGATAATGTTTTAGATATGTTAGCTTAAATAAATTAATTTCACTGTCTTTTAAAAAAAATGTGGCTGCTAGAAAAATCCAAGATTACATATGTGGCTTGGGTTATATTTCTACTGTCCAGTGTTGACCTAGGGTAAGCTTTTTATGTGTAAGTATCCTCTTCAATGAAATAAGGCAACTAATTTCTATAGCATGTTCCTTTTCTGTTTCCTCAATATAAAGGTATTTGAAAAGGCTAGAAACAAATTTGTGTATTATTTATTCATTCATCAAATGTTGTGTTTGCTATGTCCCAGACAATAAGCTAGGGTTTGCTCACTCTTGATGTTTGATAATCTGGGGGAGAGAGAGGCTTAAAAGATTTGTTTGGTAGGCATATAAAACTACTTGAACCCAAGAAAATTGCATGGAAAAATGCTCCTGCAGCCTAATTCTCACAGTTATGTATTGATAATGTTATAAATCACTTCTTTAAAAAAAAATAAAACCAACACCAAGAATATCTGAAAATTCACTTCAGTAAGATCTTTGTTTACACATTTCCCTGAACCAGTTCCTCCCCCTCCTCCACTTACATGCTGTGTGACCTTGATAAACCCCTGAGCCCTGTGGCTCACAATCTCCTCCCCTCATAAATTAGGTTTGCCTCATGAGATTGCTCTGAGACTCAAACTAGATAATATGTGTGAAAAACCAATATAAATATGAAGGCTAATTATCTTTATTATTAGAAACAATTACGGCCATTAGGTTAAAATGAGGGTATTAGGAAAAGTGCAGTTTGGGGACCCATGAGATAATTTTTAGCTTGTATAGACTCTAATACAACTAAAAGCAGCCAAATAAAGAGGTATAAATATGCAAAACATAATACATGATATTAAGATATAACATTTCTTATGCTTCCAGGCCATTTTTTAAAAATGCCTTCAGAATTGAAGTGAACCAATGGATAATAGATAGCTCCAGGGAAGAAACTGCTTCAAGACTGCATTTTTTAAATTAAAGGTATGGCCTAAAGTCTTTTTCTTTGTGGGAGTCAAAATGAAAAAAGAAAATCAGTGCTCCTTGTTAACTCCAGTGGTGTTTTGGTAAATTTTGGTTCTCTCTCTTCACCTAGCCATATAAAATCCTTGGCTATAACACTAGATTACAAAAGCGTAGATGTAAATGACTAGTCCAGAACTATGTAAATTGAATAGCCTCCTTCTAGATCTCCATGATCCAGTATGGTAGCCCCAAGCTGTATAAGTCTACTGAACAAATTCATATGTGGCTGATCTGAATTGTGATGTGTTTATTAAGTGTAAAGTGCACACTGTATTTTGAAGATTTAATATGAAACAGAAGAATGCAAAATATTTCACTAGTGATTTTTAAAAATTGACTACATATCAAAATATTTTTGGATATGTTGAATTAAGTAAATCCTATTAAACTAATTTTACTTTTTTTTGAGTATGGCTTCTAGAAAATTTGAAGTTAGATATGTATCTCATATTTGTGATTCACATATTTGTTGGGAGAGTGCACCCCAAGACCCTCCTTAGTGTGATTTAAAAGTTCAAGACCTTGTCTAAATGGATTTTGGTATCCATTTCCTCTGTGCACATCCATTCTTCTTCTTCCTATTCATTTCTTCCAGAAGGCATTAACTAAGCTACCAAAGCCGAGATCTAAGTAAATTACTTAGAAATAAAGGCTCTAAACATTCTTCCTGTCCTTTAGGTTTTCTTACTCTTTCTTTCTTTTTTCTCCCTGGTTGGAGAAGAGACAGACTTTGGTTACAAATGACTTAGACAGAGTTCCTGTCAAAATTCCTTCACTTAACAAATGGTTAGAAACCATAAGATGATTTCTCTTTGCCAGTCAGTGGTGAAAGGTTTAGTTTAAGGTGATCTCTCTGTTCATACAGTGCGACAAACACAATTTGTTAGTGTTTTCTCGGGGACTAATTTTCTCTTCCACCAGATATTCCACTTACGTACTTTGTCTGACCACAAATCTACACCAAGAAGGAAGGCTCATGACATAAATAGATTTAAAAGCTTTTTCTTCCTGTGTGTGTTCTCCCCACCCCTTCGCTAGGAAAAAGCAGTAAAAGTTGGAGAAGAGCAGAGATTTATGAGATCATGTTTAAAAGTCAACAGAAGGAAGAAAGATACTCAATATTCTTTAGAATTCCTGGAAGTAAAATTCTTAGTTTATAGGATTTTGTGCACATCATATGCCAGGAAAGGTGGTACTCATTGATAAGATGGACAAAAATTATTTTCCTCATTTAACTTATTTTCTAATGTGAAGACATAGCAATAAATAAGGTGTTAAAATGTAGTTTTCAAGAGAGCCATATATAAAATGGACATGTATCAAAGATTGTTTTCAATTCATTAATTAATAAGGGAACAAGTAAAATGTTAAAAAAAAAAAAACTTTAAAGATTATTCAAGAAGTTAGGCAGTTCGAGCCAATGTTAGGACAAGGTTGCTGGATTAGATCCAAAACTGGTTAATGACCGAGGGGGACATGAACTATAAACTTTGGTTTTAGGTGTTCTGCTGGGCATCCATGGGATGTGATTTGCATTTTTACCAGACAAAGACCTTCAGGCTGACCTCTGCTTCTACAAAGTTTTAAAATAGCTTATACAGTAGAGAAGTAAAGCTCAGCACTACATTAAAAGGATACCCTGAAATTTTTTGACTATTTCCAAGTTTTGGATAATTTCCTGAGACAAGTAGCTAAGTAAAATATGTAGTATTTTGGATGGTGTTGATTGCTTTAGGGAAAAATAAAGTAGATAAGCAGGTGACTGGGTATGCGTATGTATGTGTGTGTTCAGTTTTATTTGTTTATTATTATTTATTTTTTAAAGATTTTATTTATTTGTGAGAGAGAGTGAGCATGAATGGTCCCCGAGTACATGCCAAAGTTCTGCCTAGTGTCTCTAAGCTCAAGATAGCTGTGATATGCTTTATAGAGGAAATATATGTGTTAGATAAACTCTGTTTAGACATGACTTACAGTGCTGTGGGCCATAGGTTCGATGTTAATAAATCAACAATACATAACACATAAGATGTCTTTAAACAGAAACATACATAAAACAAGTTTAGGTATTGGACATTTGATGAAAATGTTGTGACTAGGGGCTTGCGGAAACCTAATCCTTTATTTCTTCTAGAGCAGTGGTTCAGTATTTGCTAATTCAATGTTTGCAGTTACTTTATAGAACATAACTATTGCAAGAAATAATTGACTGTGTGCTGTTTATATCTCCAGAGCCTGAAGAATGTAAATCTCAATGTATGTTTATTAAGTGGAACAGTCAAGAGCTACTGGATATTTGCCAAGTCAATGAAACTTAGGGACATGGGACAAGCTGCGCAGCAGGGAAGAGCTCTGTTGGGCCCCGGCTCAGGGGTCTGTCTGTTGGCCAGGGCTGTTACCGCAAGTTGGGGATGCCTTGGGTCACTAGCCAGGTAAGTCCTCCCCAGTGTGGCACGGAGACAGCTCTGGACACAACCATGAACCCGTGGCAGTAAGGTGGAAATGACTCTAACTGGGCTCTGCTACTTTTAAATGTATAACTTAGAGAAAATCATTTTACTTCTTTTCTATCTTAATTGTCCTATATAGAAAATGAGGCTACTGGGCGAAGCTACTGTGTGAGGCCACTGTGTGAGGCCCAGTGAACTGAGAGTGAGAGGAGAGGGAGCTGGCACTTCCTGGGCTGCAACAAAAGCTTAAACCCCACATCAAATTCTTTCCATGATGCTCAAATGCAGAAATACAAATGAACCTGGACGTTTCAGTGTATGAATTCTGCCTTCAGCCGAGTGCAGACTGTCTCATTGACGGTTGATTCTGCAGAACGTGTGGTTTGATCTGACCTTTTGATGCAGAAGAGCTGGTTTCTGCAGCTCTCGTGGCAAGATCTGCATGGTGCTTTCAGTCACATTCAGCTTGAAGTTTGTAGTTGAGGTCAAATGAAATATTTTCAAAGCCCAGTATGTATTCCCAAAACAGCAATAAATCACTCAGAAAGTTATGTGCTCATTTGCACATGGCTTCAAATTACTGATTTAGCCAGCTGAGGGCACGCATTATGGTTTTTCAGCATATGATTTTTTTATTTCTGGTGTTCTGATCATCCAGTAATTAGTGGATACAGATGAAATTACAAGCTGCTGCCATTGCCTCAAATGGTCAGGTTTTCAGGATGCCAACTCCCAGCTCCTCTGGAGTTGACATAAATATTATGGAAGCAAAAAATTATAGTCATTTGCAGGGAAATCATGTGTTTAATTGCCAAGCGAGGCAGAGGAAAAATAGCAGAAGCACACATCATGTATCAGTTAATGTGAGCGCATTATTGCATGTTGCAAAGGGGTCTAAAAGGACTTTTCAATAGCAAAATGAAAACAAAACTATTCTAAAAAATGCCATCTGTGAAGCCTCCAGATATGTCTGACTGGCTCATTTCCTTTCAAAAATAGTCCCTGCATTCCAAAAGCTGTTAATAATGAAGGGAAATAACCGTGGAGTAAAAATGGACCATGGCTGATGGAGTGGGACTTAATGTAAGGAGTTGCTGTTGAAATAAACATGGAGAGGCGTATTTTGCAGACACATTTTGTACAGCTATTTCAGTATTTGCTGCAGATGGCACGACTTCTCATATCTGACGCACAGGTGGATTGTTTTTGTGACAATACCAAACTCAGAATTTACTGTTAAGCATTTATTTCCAAGTAAATGTTATTTACTAAAAAAATTGTTTTTTCCCTTTATTTCCCCCCCCTTTTCATTTGTCATCAGTGAGGAAGATAATTGATAACCACATAAAGTTTTATAGGAGGCCAAAAATTAATGTAATTTATAAATATTGTTATTATATTTCTATATTGGATAGATATCCAATGACCACGGAAAACTTAACCTAATACTCTGTGTTTTAGTCCTCTTTTTAAATTACTAAATCAAATACTTCATTTGTTATTCTAAAAGCAATGATAAAGCTCTTTTAGACTCTATCTTGGCTGAGTGGTCCACATAGTATATTGGTCAAGGTCACAAACTCAAGTCAGGTTTTCTGGTTTTGATTTCTGTTCTGTCACTTACCAACATGTGCACTTGGACAAGTGCTACACATATATACATGCTAATGTTTTCATCTATAAAATAGAGATAACACCAGTATCTATCTCATAGGTGTTGAGAACTATATGAGACAATATGCATAAGAGAGTTGTTAGTCTGTTCCCTGGCATATGTGACACTCTCAAGAAATGTAAGTTCTCACTATTATTTAAATAGCAGCTGGAAATTCTAGCATATAGCTAGAAGCTAAGTGGTGACAATTTTTGTTCTATAATGATTTGAGGTAAGGTGATGATAAAAGCTATTATATCCTGAGAGTCTATTACTGTTCTAAGCCCCTGATTTTATCTAATGTAAACTCCACAATAAACGCAGGATATAGGTATTTTTATCCCATTTTATAGATGAGGAAATTAAGGTTGATTAAGGCTATCAATCATGCCTTTTGAAACAAAATAATAACTAGTGTTTATTGAGTGATGACTATATGCCAAGCACTGTTCAGTTTAAATTGTACTCTTTCTCAGTCCTCACAACAATCTAGGTGTTAAGTATGAATATCTTAATATCATCATTCACATATGAAGGAACATAGGCACAGGGAGATTAAGGAACTTATACAAAAACACATAACTAAAAGGTGTCAGGAATAAGATTTCATTCCATCAGTTTGACTCAGAATCAGTTTGTCCTATTCTTAGCTACTATGCCAAAAGAAAAAAACAAAGAGTTCACAGCCATGTAAAAAGAGTCATTATAATAAAAAATAAATAAATGACAGAAATGTGGGCAAAGTATCTAAACAGACAGTTTACGCTGGATGAAATAACAAATGTTATTTCATTTGTTGTTGCCAATTTCTCTAAAAAAGACACAGTTTTAAATTACAATGCGATATGCTTTTTTACCTACTGTATAATATGAAAAGGTTGATACTGTTGTTGGTACAAACTTGATAGAGGTCAGTTTGGTAGAACCTGAAAAATGGGAAATGCATACACCCTTCGATCTTGCTATTCAACTTAATAGAAACCTAATTTAAAGAAATACACAAAAATAAATAAGAATACTTGTGCAAAGATGTTCATTGTATCATTATTTGTAACAGTGCAAAATTGAAAAAAACTAAAGTACCTCAGCAGGAGAATGCTTTAATAAGTTACAGTTTTTCCATACTATTGAATATGTTGCCACTCCAAATACAGGAATGAAATAGATTTATATGAAACGTTATAAAGAAGTCTGTGGGGCACCTGTGTGGCCCAGTGGTTAGGTGTCTGCCTTTGGCTTAGGTCATGATCCTGGCTCCCTGCTCAGTGGGAGGCCTGCTTCTCCCTCTCATACTCCCCCTGCTTGTGTTTCCCTTGTAGCTGTGTTTCTCTCTGTCAAATAAATACATAAAATCTTAAAAAAAAAAGAAAAAGAAAAAAGTCTGCAACATTCTGTGCATGGTAAAAACCAAGTTGTATTATGTTATATATTTGGCATAATTAAATTAATTAGTTAAATTTTGGGGGGAGAAGTCTATTCATTTACATTCTCTGTATGTTTGTAGAAAAATCCTGGAATAAAATACATAAAATATTAACATAGTTATGTATCACAGGTATTCATTAAAATTTATGAAAGATTTTAATTTTACTTTAATGCCTTGGTATTTAAATATATTATGATGAGTATATCCCACTATAATGTAAATAGTGAAGTATAATGTAAAAATAAAGTAAAAAAGAAAAGGGGAAGTAAGAATTATGCCAAATGTAGATAGCTTGTAATGGCAGAACTCTAATTCAAACCAGGTCCTATGTGACTTCAAAGTTATTGGTGTTCTCCACTATTCCATTATTCAGGATAACATAAAGTATTACTGAACATTGCTACTGCTTTTCTGTATATTGTATATAATTATGCATAATTTGTTTTCTTAGAGACTAATATATTCCGTATGTATTATTCCTTATATGTATCAGGAAGGAGATGAGACTTTGTTTTCCAGATTATTTTCAATTCTAGATTCATATGAGATTTTGACCATGCAGTGGAATGGGACAGGGTAACACTTGTAGTTGAAGGCTGAAACAATTCTCCTTCTCTCTTACGTAAACTTAGGTGATGATAAGTTTATAGAGCTTTAGTAAGTACTTAAACCTGTACTTTGCCTCAACTTATGAATGGTAATTGAGGTTATAATTCTCCCATTACTTCTTCACAAAGATAGTACTGGAGTAGTAATAGAATATTAAAATGGAAGTGTCAGCCAGGACTTTAAGATGAAGAATATTATGGGGCGCCTGGGTGGCTCAGTTGGTTAAGCGACTGCCTTCGGCTCAGGTCATGATCCCGGAGACCCGGGATCGAGCCCCACATCGGGCTTCCTGCTCAGTGGGAAGCCTGCTTCTCCCTCTCTCACTCCCCTTGCTTGTGTTCCCTCTCTCACTGTGTTTCTCTCTGTCAAGTAAATAAATTAAATCTTAAAAAAAAAAGATGAAGAATATTAGGTGTTATTGGTTGAATTCTGTCTTCCCTCAATTCATATGTTGAAGTCAGTACCTCAGAATGTGATCTTATTTGAAACTAGGGTTGTTACAGATACAATTACTTAAGATAAAGTCATACTTGTATAGGGTGAGCCTCTAATCCATTATGATTGATGTCCTTATTAAAAGGGGATGTTTGCATTCAACACACACACAGAGCACCATGTGAAAATGGAGGCAGAGACATGGGTGATGCCAAGCCAAGAACCCGAAGATTGCCAGCAAACTACTAAGAAGCCAGGGGAAGGGCATGGAAGAGATTTTTCCTCATAGTGCTCAGAAGGAACAAACCCTGCCAACATCTGATCTCAAAGAAACTTCTAGCCTCAACTATAAGGCAGTACATTTCTCTTGTTTAAGCCATTCAGTTTGTGGTACTTTGTTATGGCCACCCTGCAGAAGAGTACATTGAATTTTAAAGTAAGTTGTGGAAGAAATCAATCAGAATGGAGATTTATTTCCTGGATCTAGTGTCTGGTAGGTGAGAGGTCCCAGGAATGTGGGCAGTAGAATATAGGCAGAGCCCATACTAATTGTCAAAGAGGGAAGGTGTCAGATTCCATTACATGCCAGCCCCACATGTGTGTAGCCATGTGTAGCAGCACCTGTCAAGAATTCCTTTGCTCCCCGTGCCTTTTCTCCTCACAGGAGTTAGGTTGAGTAAGAGAGAAACAGCTATCACTTCATTCTCCCTCCCCTTCTGCAGCCCTCCTCCTTCAGCCAGCCTTGCCTGGGGGAAGAAGGGGAGAAAAAGATTTAACTTGGTATCACATTTAGAGTTTATATCACAAATATTCTGATTTCTGAATTGTAACAGTATTTGGCAACTTAATGTGGTTCTAGAACAATTTGTTAATTACTTAAGCATAATAAAAAAGTTTTAAGACTGCTTGGGCTGTCAGGGGTAGAGAAAGAACTATGTTCCCTCCACGAAACGTTAAAAGGCAGAAAGAAGATGTGGTATATAGAAACAATGGAATATTATTACTCAGCCATCAAAAAAGTGAAATCTTGTGGTTTGCAAAGACATGGATGGAACTAGAGGATATGATGCTAAGCAAAATAAGTCAATCCAAGAAAGAAAATTACCATATGATTTCACTCATATGTGAAATTTAAGAAGCAAAGCAGAGGAGCATAGAGGAAGGGAGGGAAAAATAAAACAAGACAAAATTAGAGAGGCACACCATGAGACTCTTAATCATAGGAATCATAGGAAGCAAACAGGGTTGCTGGAGGGGAGGCGTGTGGGGGGGTGGGGCAACTGCGTGATGGGTGTTAAGGAGGGCATATATGAAACTGATGGATTACTGAACGCTACCCCTGAAACTAATAATACAGGATATGTTATATGTTAATTAATTGATGTTAAAATAAAATTAGAAAAAACATAAAAATAAAAGGCAGAGAGAAACAAAATGAGGTTACAATATGATGACATCTCACAAGTTATGCTTATTCAAATACTAATTATCTCACTATACAGATACTTTGAAATGGATATCCTTTGATAGTTTTAGACCTCAAGATGCATTATTATTAATGTGATTAGTGTTCTAAATCAAGTAAAAAAAACTTGTTAATCACTTATTCTTTGTTCAACTTCTTTTAGAACCTACCATGAACAATAAAAATATTTTGGGGGTAGTTTATACTTGGGCATCTATTATATGCATAAGATTTTAAAAATTACACTTTATCATCTATAATATACTTTATATACTTCGAAGTAGTATTTAATCTTGGGGTAGGGAGAATATGACATTTTAAATCTCTTTAGAGGTAGTGGGAAAGGAGGTTATGTCTCCAAATAGCATTAAATCTAAGGAAGTAAAAACCAGGAGATCTGTTTTGTAGGGTTGTATCCAGTGTATGGAATGATTTCTGGTCTACTTAATCTGTTCACTTAATCCATACCTGTTTAGACCCTTTGTAATAATTGACATCCAATTAAATGCAGCCCTCTACACATACAAACCTGTAAATTCTAATGTAAAATGACAAATGCTAGAGTTGCTTTTAACATATTCAGGACCTGAGTGTGGGCAAGAAATACAGAGAATGTTCTATGGGTTTAAAACAACCAAAAACATGCCAGTAAAATTTTGAAGAAATATTTAAATCTTTTATATACATATTATAGTCTGGCATTTTTGTTTTTAGTATTTGCAGTCTCTTCTCTTACTGTTTCTGTTTTTATTCCCATTTAAGCAACAATTCATTAGTAGCAGAGATGTAGTATAATAAAGTCATTATACAGCTTTTTTTTCCACACAAATATTTAGCAGAGCAGTAGTGACAGACTACCTTTTGAAGTGGTCATAAATGCTAATTGCAGATTGTTTTGATGTTGGCATAGATCACCTATTGATATAGGACATTAAATCTTAAAACAATGAAGAGTTTATGACTGTATTTTGTAATATACTTTATACTTTAAAATTCCTGCTCTTTCTTATCTCTTTCCCTATTTAGGCATGTTGACTTTATTTATTTATTAAAAAAATTTTTTTAACATATAAGGTATTATTTGCTTCAGGGGTACAGATATGTGTGTAGACTTACTTTAAAACTTGACACGTGAAGTTAGCCCTTAGCCCTATGTGATCATACAGGCAGACTTCGTTTTACCGTGCTTTGCTGAGTGACACGGAAGATCTTGCATTTTTACTAAGTAAAGGTTGGTGGCGAACTTAGGTGGAGCAAGTCTGTTGGCACCATTTGTTCCACAGCATTTGCTCACTTTGTGTCTGTGCGTCACACTTGGTGATTCTCATATTTCTAGCTTCATTATTATATTTGTCATGGTGGTCTGTGATCAGTGATGTTACTATTACAATTGTTTTGCAGCACCATGAATGGCACCCATGTAAGATGGAAACCTTACTAGTTTATAAGCATGTTCTGACTGTTCCATGAACTGGTTGTTCCCACATCTCTCTCCCTCTCCCTCTCCTCAGATCCTATTCTCTGAGACACAACATTATTGAAATTAGGCCTGTTAATAACTCTACAGTGGTCTCTTAAGTCTTCAAGGGAACAAGAGATTCACATAGCTCTCCCTTTAAGTCAAAAGCTGCAAAGGATTAACCTTAGTGAGGAAGTGTTTTAAAAGCCAAGATGGGCCAAAAGCTAGGCTTTTTGTACCAGTTAGCCAAATTGTCAATGCAAAGGAAAAATTCTTGAAGGGAATTAAAGTGCTCCTCCAAGAACACATGAGTGATAAGAAAGTGAAATAGCTTTATTGCTGATTCAGAGAAAGTTCACATGGTCTGAATGGAAGATCAAACCAGCCACAACATTCCCTTAAGTCAAAGCCTAACCCAGATGAAGACCCTACCGCCTTTGAATTTGGTGGAGGCTAAAAGAGGTGAAGAAGCTGCAAAAGAAAAGTTACAGTAGAGGTTGGTTCATGAAGTTTAGGGAGAGAAGCCATCTCCAGAATATTAGAGTGCAAGAGGAAGCAGCAGGTGCTAATGGAGAAGCTGCAGCAAGTTCTCCAGATCTGGTCGAGATCATAATCATGTGGGTGGCTCCATGAAATAACAATTCATCCTCAAATCAAGGCAGCTATTGTTATCCACATTTGACTGATAAACTCACCGCCTGAGATACAGAGAAATTCATAAGCGAGATTAAGAGAAATCTACACCTACACACGGTATAGTGAAACTATCAAAATTCAGAGATGAAGAGAGAATCTTAAAAGCACAAAGGAAAAAGACAAAATTCAGAGATGAAGGGAGAATCTTAAAAGCATAGAGAGAAAAAAGATGGGAAAATAATGACATCGAAGACAAACTAATAGAGCTTTGGTCACCCACAGACCTTCATGAAAGCAAATTCTGAAGGATTTTCCTTCAGGCAGGAGGAAGATGACCTTAGAGGAAAAGTTTGAGTGCAAGAAGGAAAGAAATACGAAGAGACTGGTAAACATACAGCAAATGTGAATAAACATTGACCATATAAAACAGTGACTATTATATATAGTGGGATTCAGAATATACCTCAACAAGACAGAATTGAAACACCAGGAAACAGTAGTGTATGTGTCAGGAGCTGGGGGAAGTAAGTCACTGATTCTAATACTCTTTCCTCTTGTAGAAAGGCAAGGGGTTGATGAAGCTTCAGCTTTGAGAAGTTGTGAGTTCTAGGTTGAATAGAAAAATTTCATACTTGTGGAAAGCAAAAATGGGGTAGTAAGAGTTGTTTAGATTTGCATATGAATATATGACACTACAAGGACAAACAAGGAAATAATTACTATAAAAACTAGAATAGGGGCGCCTGGGTGGCTCAGTTGGTTAAGCGACTGCCTTTGAAAGGCTCAGGTCATGATCCCGGAGACCCGGGATCAAGTCCCACATCGGGCTTCCTGCTCGGTGGGAAGCCCGCTTCTCCCTCTCTCACCCACCCTGCTTGTGTTCCCTCTCTAGCTGTGTTTCTCTCTGTCAAATAAATAAAATCTTAAAAAAAAAAACAAAACAAAAAAAACCAAACTAGAATAGTTGTTGCCTTCAGGCAGGAGATATCCTGGTACTCTGAAAGGGATGTGGAAGGTTACTGGGATGTGGGTAAATTTTCATATCTCAACTTGGATAGTATTGAGGTGGGTATAATTTTATCATTAATACGCAATTTTATGCATGTGTGCCATATGTTTTAAAACAAATTATTTTTAAAACTTTTAATAAAAAAGCAAACAAGTAAAACCAAGGTGGACATAGGCATGTACCAGAATCATTCTTGAGGTAGAAAATCGGCAAGAAAAAATATAAAGGGAGTTGAAAACAAAGTTATCTCTGTTTTATCACGTCTTTACTGAGTGCCTACTGTGTGCTGGGTGTTTTCCTAGGACCTGAGATGCATTACTGAGCAAAACCAACAAAGGTCCCTGCCCTGTGGATTCTGGGTGGGGGTGGGAGAAGATAGGGGCAGGGCAGATGGTAAATAGCAGACATAAAAAAAAAATGGTAAATCACATTTTTCCTGTTTTCTGTGACAAACACTGAATATAAGAGGGAAAGCATAGAGGTTTTTAATAGTTCAGGCACTGCTAGGGGAAGAATTGTTTTCAGTGCATTTTGAAAGAAATAATTTATACTTACCACTTATGGATATGGTCAGAATCGCAGAGAATTATAGCTATATAATAATCACTTATTTATAATATGCAATTCTATGATTGGTATAAAGTTTATGACAAAAAAGCATTAGAGTAACAGCAAGTATCAACCATAACCTCAGATTTCTGAAAATGACTTCAGAATTTTATCTCAGGAAGAACTTGGCAGTAAAACACATATAACAGAAACTGAAAAAAAATCACCAATATGAAGTTTTGATTCTCTTTATTAGGAAGCAATTCTGAGCTGTAGCAGAAAAAAGATCTTGTTAGTAACACAGAAAAACAAAGGGGATAATGTGCCAGTGAAACAGGTACCACATTTCATATATGTTTAGGAGGTTATTGGACTAACGGTATACACTGCTAGGATTTGGGTCCCCTGGGTCAACTGGTGCCCTCTGGGGCAGAATGATCATGGACTTGTTTGGACAGAATGACCATGGACTCGTTCTCAGCATCTTCCAGGCATCCTGAGCACATCAGCCCTTAATCACAGCTGAAAGCCTGTCCTGAATCTGTCATCCAACAAATTGTTAAATGAGGTAATTCAGACAAAACAAGATTTCCTCCATGTCTTTTACTGGAATAAAAGCAATGTGGGCGCCATACACAAAGATAAACTGGAAATGGATGAAAGACCTCACTGTGAGGCAGGAATCTATCAAAATCCTAGAGGAGAACAGAGGCGGTAACCTCTTTGACATTGGCCACAGCAACTTCTTTTAAGACACGTCTCCAAAGGCAAAGGAAACAAAAGAAAAAATGAACTTTTGGGATTTCATCAAAATAAAAAGCTGCACAGCATAGGAAACAGTCAACAAAGAGGCAACCACGTAATGGGAGAGGATATTTACAAATGACACTACAGACAAAGGGCTGATATCCAAGCTCTATAAAGAACTCCTCAAACTCAACAACCAAAATAAAGATGATCACATCAAAAAATTAGCAGGAGACATGAACAGGCACTTCTTCATAGAAGACTTACAAATGGCTAGCAGACACATGAAAAAATGTTCATCATCACTAGCTGTCAGGAAATTCAAATCAAAACCACACTGAGATACCACCTTACACCAGTTAGAATGGCCAAAGTTAACAGGACAGAAAACAACAAGTGTTGGAGAGACTGTGGAGAAAGGGGAACCCTCTTACACTGTTGGTGGGAATGCAAGTTGGTGCGGCTGCTTTGGAAAAGTGTGGAGAGTCCTTAAAAAATTAAAAATAGAGCTACCCTATGACCCTGCAATTGCACTACTGGTATTTACTCAAAGATACAGATGTAGTGAAAAGAAGCGCCATGTGTACCCCAACGTTCATTGCAGCAATGGCCACAATCACCAAACTGTGGAAAGAGCCAAGGTGCCCTTCAACAGACGAATGGATAAAGAAGATATGGTCCATATATACAATGGAATATTTTCCATCAGAAAGGATGAATACTCAACTTTTGTAGCAACATGGACTGGATTGGAGGAGATTATGCTGAGTGAAATGAGCCAAGCAGAGAAAGTCCAGTATCATATGGTTTCACTTACCTGTGGAACACAAGGAGTAATATGGAGGACAATAGGAGAAGGAAAGGGAATGGGAACTGGAGTAAATCGGGGAGGGAGACAAAACATGAGAGACTTTGGACTCAGGAACAAACTGAGGGTCTTGGAGAGGTGGGGGGATAGGTGAGCCTGGTGGTGGGTATTGAGGGCACATATTGCCTGGAGCACTGGGTTCGGGGCATAAAAAATGAATCTTGGAACACTGAAAAAATAAAAAGAAAAATATTTTATCTTCATTTGAGAATTTAGGGAAGAATAAAAGATGAGCGATGTTATATCATTGCCACCTTCAGTTTAATTGGAAAATAGGAAATACCTTTTAAAACTTTTTAGAAAGTGGAATAAATTGCCTTTGTATGCATTTTCTCTCCCTTTTGTTTTCTAGGTACTGTAGTCATTGCATTTGGTGGGGGTGAGCTACCATGTCTCTCCCTTTACTGCATGATTGAGGAATCCTCTCTATTCTCCTTATTGTTTATGTATCCATGATCTGTGGTTGACATTCTTTGGTATGCTGTTTGTGAAAATTCCAAGTAAGAGAGACAAAATAGACTCTCTATAAGTAGCAAACTCAGGTAATGAAAGTATGATGTATGGTAAGCATCCACTTTTGTCCAGAGATTTGGGCAGAAAGACCAAAATAACTTGAGTGTTCACTAGCAAGAAATGATAAGCTTTGTTCTGGGTGGTCATTAAAAAAAAAAGTTAGGTTTCTACTAGATTACCTTGCACAGTGCTGATGGTGAAATATTTATGAAATGCCCGGGATGGTTTGGTTAAATCTGCAGCCTCTTGGAAGCTGTGAAACTCTGTTTAGATGTGGAATTGTCTGACGGTAAAACAATAAACTGAAAAGTAACCATGAAAAAACAAAACAAGAAACAACAAAAAAAGCCAAAACCAAAAACAAAAAACAATGTAGGGGATAGAGAAGAAGCCAGAGCCAGGGAGGTAGAAGATAGAGCATGTTAGTAATTCCAGATCCAAAGGAGGACTGAGAATTCCACTCCCGTTTTTAAAACCTCCCTGCCCACTGTGATCTGGCCAGTTCCTACATTTTAAATCCCTTTCACAATGTGTGCTGTGTTCAAATATTGCTATATTCTGGAAATAGCTCTGGGTGGTGTGTCTTGTATAAGTTATAAATAATAAACTACAATCTATAAGACGACCAGATGTGTACTTATTAGGTATATATTGAAGATTTTATGTCTTAATACTGATTGTTGTTTATGACCCTGAAAGCTCTATGATTTTAGCTTTTACCATAAACACAGAATAAAAAGACATTCATTAATTGGAGCTTTTAGATGTACAACTTAATAGAAAATCTGATTCAGAAAATAAATGTTCATAAAAGTCTGGACAAGTTTTATTTCTTTTCATTGTGATTAAGTTTGTTTAGTGAATGGAATGACTAATAAAGGATAAATACTTGCTATAGCTAAATGTTGAACACAGACCAATGTTCATGACTGGCAAGAATCACTGGCAAATTCACAAAAAATTTTGATTGCCTAGATTTTTCTTTTTCAAGAAGAGATTGTTGAACAAGGAAGAGATGAACAAACTCATTGTGAATTTGAGGAGTGAAAATAGCTACTGAACTTGGTTTTGGGGGTTTGAAATACAAGATTCTGAAATTCACTCATTAATGCAATGCAAAATAGTTACTGTTTAAATCATTTATAGTTGGGACAAAATCATTTTTCTCAAACCAGTATTTATTTAGGTGGAGAAAAATCGCAAACTGTATAACTGTGATGCATGAATTTGGTGATGGTTCTCCTGTGGATGATCATAGATGGAAGCCTCAGTGGAAGAATGATTGTCCCTCCTCCCATAATCTTCCATTCCACACTCTTATTTAGAAGTCTCATCAGTGAGAAATTTCAGTTTTCCTTGATTACAAAGTGCAGATTGAAGATGTAGACAGACGGGTCACACTTCTGAGGCTGAAAAAAGCCTCATTTTTCAGGCCCTTGTGAATGTGTGGAACTGGTGGCTTCAGGTCCATGCTTGCTGATACCTCTCTGTATTCCTGCACCTGCCATTGTGAATTTGGAACTGTGAATTTCCAAACATCAAAAGAAAAAAAAAACTTGAATCAAAACATCACTTCCCTAACAATTGCAGTATTCTCAGCAATTAAGATTCTAGAAGTGTATCTAGATCTAGCAAACTGTTTTAGAGAATTCAGAAAAAAAACCCGCCTCTAGAAATAAAGCTTAATGTTTGGTCTTTGCTTCCACAAGAGCCTTCATGTCTTATCGGTTCTGGTTAGATTAAGAACAAGTAAAGAAAGAAAGACTGAAGAAGGCACTCTCAGATTCAGCAGTTCTCATCCTTGGACGTGCGTTGAAATCACCTGGGATTTAAACCTGGGAGTTTAAAATACATGGACTCCTTGAGTACCACCTCCAGAGATGCTTACATGGGATACAGCCCCAACAGGGAAGTTTTAAAAGCTCCTCAGGTGATTTTGATATGCAGCCGAGGATGAGAACCGCTGCTGGCTTGTAGGCCTAATGTAATTAAAATACAGTCTTCGGTATTTCCAAAGTTGGCAGAGTGAGTTCCAAAGTCATAGAAAATGTGGTGCTTAAGTGCCATTTTGATTCCTTCTTGGGCTCACAGCTTTTCTAGGACCACATGAAGATCTTATTTCGGGGGCATTTGTGCTCTTGAAGTTTGCACCCCAACTCATATCAAACATTAAAATGCAGCCGCATCCCACATTAACTGTAATTGATTCATGATTACATGAGTCATATTGTGCTAATTGTTAATATGTTAATTTTTAAGTGTTAGTTGAAAATGTGGAAGTCATTTAGGACCTTTGGGACAGGTCTCAAACATTACTGTAGACTCCTGCAGTTTCTTGGCATTGATGGATAACAGAGTCAGAGCCCTTAGCACAACCCTCTGGAGGACAAGTAGAGAACAACGAAGTGACTCTTGTTTACCTACACTGCCTTGATGCTGCACAATGAATATGCACCCTGTGTCTGAATCTTTGAGCATGTTCCTGACTCAATCTCAGATGTTGTGCACATTCAAAGCCCCAGCTAGGTAAGCTATCAGGCTTGGCTGCTGGGAAGTGTGGTTGAAGATCTGAGACTTGCCGACTCGAATTGCCAGCTCACTTGCAGAGAACAGGGTTAGTTCTTTGCTGCCAAAACTGGCCTAGCAGCTACTTCCAGAGCTCTGTAACATGCTTGAGCAGGAATAGTAACTGTTTTCCTTTGACTAGCAGCCAGTGATGATAGAAGAGCTTCCACTGTAAGATCTGTAAGACACATCCCCCAGCAGCTGGCCCTGCTCAATGGGCCAGGGCAGACCACCAGCCAAGAGAACACTGTTTGGGGGTGTAGAGGCATGGAGGGATTCCTCTGCCTAGGTCTTTGCTTGCTTTGACTCCCGCCCTTAACTCTGGTGGGGCTGAGTAGTAACTCAGGAAGCAGCGCTTAGGTAAGGAGCTGGTGGCTTCCACAGAGAGAGTTTATGAAGACCAAAACCTCACAAACCAGGATAGACTTCCTAATTCTACTATTGTTGAGACTATTGGGAATGAGAGTGTTCCTTCTTGTGCGGTTATATAGCTCAGTCCCCATGATATTTTTCCCCTTCAGTTCTATACCTGATTGATCATCCCTTTAACCTACTTTCAATCATGGAAATATGCTGAAGAACAGTTTACTAAAAAAGAAACCCCTAAAGTTAATAAGTATATAAAGAGATATCCTAAATCATGACTAATCAGAGAAAAAAAAAAGCAAATTGGAACAATATGAAGAGTTACAACAATATAAATAACATAAGGAGGTATAAAGAATTATACCAGAGACTCCCTTCCTGGCTGTGCATTGGAATCACCTGGAAAGATTTTTTAAAAACTCAACACCCAAGCCCCACCCTAAGAGTTCAAATCTAAACTGTGTGGGTGGGGCTTGAGCCCTGGTTTTATTTAAAAGTTCTCAAGGTGTTTCCGGAGGTACTGCACTGAATGGAGGGCCTGTTGCAATGGCAGAAAATACAAAGCTGTGTCCATGCTGGGAGGTGGCAGTGATCCTAGAGGGAGTCTGGCAGTATGTGGTCAAATTAAGGACATACACACCTGTGCCTCAGCAATTTGCTGCTAGGGGTGTGTGTGTGTGTGTGTGTGTGTGTGTGTGTGTGTGTGTGTGTGT
>PITA01000563.1:0-169323 GCA_004023965.1 Spilogale gracilis
AACTTCCCAATTCGATGCCTGGCGCATAGTGTCATCAGGTGACGCTAGAGAGTAACACATTTTCTGAGTTTGGACCACACACAGTTTGGGTGGCCTTGGGCATTTTGCTTAACTTCTTTGAGCCTCAGTTTCCCCACCTGTAAAGTGAATATAGTAATAACCTCTTGAGATTTTTATGACTAATTAAGATATGGTTAATAATTTATGATTATCTTAACCCTTTGCTCCCCTCTTTCTGTTTTGATTAAACGTTACTGCTGGGTTATCAGCTGTGACCATATGGATAGGTGATTACATCCAGTTTAGAGATCTGCTCCCAGACCGGAAGAAGCAGTCGCTTCCTTGGGCCTTATGACTTTTTAATTGTGAACAAAAAGGTATGATTTGGTGACAAGCACTACGGGAGACTCAAAAAACAGCAACCTCCCCAGGTTACTATCATAGTAGTAACCTCCTATTACTGACAGTAACCTCCTTAGTTTGCTAAGGGCATACCATGAGCTGGGAGTTGTTTGTTTGTTTGTTTGTTTTAAAGATTTTATTTATTTGATAGAGAGAAACACAGCCAGAGAGGGAACACAAGCGGGGGGAGTGAGAGAAGGAGAAGCAGGCTTCCCGCCGAGCAGGGAGCCCGATGTGGGACTCAATCCCTGGTCTCTGGGATCATGACCTGAGCCGAAGGCAGTCGCTTAACCAACTGAGCCACCCAGGTGCCCTGAGCTGGGAGTTTTAAGATAAAATCTCATTTTATCATATGCTAGCCCCAAGAATTGGGCTGTTAGAATCATTTGTGCAGTGATTACTGATCAGTTGTTCAGGTCATGCATCTTCCAGTGCCTAAAAAAGTGCCTAGCACATGGCAGGTACTCAGTTAATACTTATTGGAAGAATGAATGACTCACACTAACCATAATGAGAAAACTGAACATTCAGAGAATTTAAGCCATTTCCCCCAGGCTGTATTGACAGTAAGAGACAAAATCCATGACTATGTATTTCTAAAGCGAAAGTTCTGTCCTGTACACCACATTTTGCCCCTGTGGTGTTCTAGTTATGTTATCCAAGACTTCTATGCCTCTGAAAAACTACATTTTAACACCTTGTTCCTGTTCCCTTAAGCACTACTTCCAGACAACATCCATTGGTTATATTATTTACGTTATCTCTCTCCTTCTATAGGCTTATATTCTTCCACATACTGAAAATTCTTTACTCACCAGAGCTTGGGGAGAAGATAAGTGTCTTTCATATTTGGAATATAAGACCAGATAAAATAACTGAATTACCCATTATTTTATATTATCAATATTTGCTCTCCATTAATGTTGATAATCAAGTAGCTTTCCTGTGTTTGTATCCTCCTAACTTCTTGGCACTGTTTAAAGGTGGCATACTGCTACCCTGCCTCTTTGGTACCTTCTCACAGGGTTCTGAAAAGCAAATACTCTCTACTTCTCCATGTTTTTTTCTGTAACTGAAATGTTTTTACTTTGGTAGGTACCTTTTTTTAGCCTGCCTGTTTCAAGATAACTCTTGAAGGATTCGACTAGGTGTGGTTAAATCTCATATACAGCTGAGAGCCTTCAGGACACACCATCAGTTTGCTTTCTGATTGCTTTCTGACCTGTGAAACAAAATGTTCATCAAGCATTGTTCAAAGGAGATGTTTAGCAGAGTTGTGTGGTTGCAAGTAGTTACCCGTCTAAAATGTGTGTGCAGTAACAAAAGTACCTGTTTGTGTAAGGCCTGCCACCCAGCAAGTTCGAGCGCACATGCCTTCTGCCTTCCCTGTTCTCAGATGGACGTTGACACCGCACCTCTTCCAGGCACACACCCTGTGGGGTAGAGGTTTATGAACGTTGGTTTGGAGCCCAACAGACCTGAGTTCCACTTCCCATTTACCCACTTACTAGCTGTGATACCTGGAGCAAGTTCCTTAACCCCTCTGAGTTTCTTATCCTCATCTTTTAAATGGCAGTCAAACCATACATTTCTCAAGGGGGTCATGGGAATGAACGGCTAAACTCAGCTACAGCGCATGGCTGAACAAGGAGCTACTGCTGTCCCACCTGTGTAGCAACAAGCACTGCCAGGACTGCAAATAAAATGGTGAAGTGATGCTGAGCAAAGAGACAGGGCAGAGGTAGGTGAAGCAAGGCGCTCCCACAGCACACCTAACCAAACATTTCCCCCCAGAGCCCAGACGATGATGACCGGAAGGTCCGAAGGAGAGAAAAAAACCGAGTTGCTGCTCAGAGAAGTCGGAAGAAGCAGACCCAGAAGGCTGACAAACTCCATGAGGTGAGCCTGTGGTTGGGGCAGAGCCACATTAGGGCCACGGAGAGGAGGTGTGGTGGTGGCCCCAAGGTCATGTCCCGGTCACCACCAGTTTGGACACCTACGTCTCATTTCACCGAGTCCTTCCAGCCCAGTGGTCTGATTCTTCACTGACATCTCTCTCTCATCTGCTGGTTGTTCCTCTCTCTCAAGTTTCCTTCATTATAAATCAAAACAAAATGAAACAAAACCTCCTCTTGATCCCAATTCCTTTTCAAGCCACTGCCCCATGTATTTTCTTTCCTTCCTTCCCTGCTCCTTCTGGAGAGACCCGCTGTCTTCATAGGCTTGGTGCCATTCATTCTGCAGTCCTTTGCGCTAGCATTTCTGTCACGTCTCCCAACCCGGCACGCATGCACACATGCACACGCACGCACGCACATGACCATACGCAGGCGCACACCTGCGCGTGCGCACACACACACTGACCTTTCCTACAGAAGCTGCTCCCACGGTGACCACTAGTGCCTTGGCACTACCTGATTCAGGGGCTTCTTTCTAGACTCGTCGACTGTGACCTTGCTGGAACATTTGACACCGTTGACCCTCCCCCCTTCCTGAGACCTTCTTTCAAGGTCTTCAGCTTCTAAAAGACCGCATTTCCCACTTGACCCTCCTAACCACTTTTCTTCTCAGTTTCTTTGTTACCTTCTCTAACTCAGTTCTCTTAAGTTTGGTGTTGACCAGGCTTTCAGACTCTTACCTTTTTCCTTCTCACTCTGGAAGATATGATCTGTTAATCTGTTCTCTCAGCATTAGCTCCTCTTTCATTGCTCCAGGCAAGACCTCAGTTCCAGGTCCCCCAACCCCGTATCTCCAAGATGTCTCCAGATGGGTCTGCTGCTGTCTGCTTGGATGCAACACGTTTATGATATGTGTGTTTACCCTGAGACTCTCTTCTTTGTGTCTTCAAGCTGAGTTAATGGAGCTAACCAGCTTTCTCATCATCCATGTCAGGAACCTGGGATTCACCCTGAACACCTCCATTTTCCTCTACCTTATGCATAATTCCATATAATCTCACAGACAGAACATGGGAACTTCCCCATATCAGGCACTGGCCTCAAAGGCATCCAAGTGTCTGTGCAAAGAATTAATGGTAGTTCTGAACTCTCATATTTAGACAAGGTTGGTATAAATAATTGAGGATTTTAATTTAGCCCTTCCCTACCTGCTGTCTTGTCATAGCTTGTCTTAGCAAGATGGGTCTGGGAGCATTGACAGCATAGCAGGTACCAAGCTGTTATGAGGGAGAAAAACAATCTCTGAAAGCCCTTTCACAGTGAACTGAGTGATTTAGGATGCACAAACTCCAGGGAGAGGTGACCGCTGATAGAAATTCACAGTGGGCATATATGATGAATATCAGACTCTTTCCTGGAATTAGGAAGGCTGGGCCCTTAAAAGAGATAGCGGCTTCAGATAAGGGTCAGAGATGATCCTTCCCAGCCTGAATTGGTCCTGTAAACTTTCCACAGAAGAGTTGGAATGCCCTTTGCCTCCTTTCTTCCTCTCCCCTTGCGTTTGAAGCAGTCGTGGTTCTGCCTTAGGATACCAGATTACCCCAGAGGGCCCTTGAGCCTCAGTTAGTGCATGGCCCTGCGTTCAGACCCCGTGTGCCAGCTGGACAGCCAGGGCCCTTCCCCTCAAGAAGCTTCTTGTCCAAGCCAGGTGCATTAATATAAGGAAACACTAGGGGACACTCAGTTTTAAGTCCCAAGTGACAAAGTGTGTGGTGGCTTAAATGACATGGACAGGACCTTCCACGGAGCAACAGTGGGTAGATTCCTTCCACAAATATTTGTTCGCAGAACCGTGGGCAGGGCACTGGTACTGGGTCACTAAGAAAGGAGGAAGATCTCATTCCTATTTTTGGGAACATAGGAGTTTTCAAGGAAAGTATATTCATTTCTTGTGACTTTGTAATAGTGATAATTAGCGATAAAAATAAAAAATTATTTCACTAAAAATAGTGAAAAATTATGATAAATTTGGTGGCTTAAAACGACGGATTTATTATCTTACAATTCTGGAAGTCACGTGTCTGGAGTGGGTCTCATGGGACTAAGATCAAAGTGTCAGGACGGGGGTATTCTTTCGAGGGGCTCTGGAGAAGAATCCATTCCCTTGCCTTTTCTGGCTTCAAGAGGCTTCTGTGTTCCTTGGCTTGTGGTCCTGTTCCATCTCCAAAGTCAGCACTGGCTAGTTAAGTCTTTTTCATGCTGCATTAATCTGACCCTGTTCTGTCATCCCATCTCCTCTGACTCTTAACTTTTTCTTTCACTAAGGACCCTTGTGATTACATTGGATCCACCCGCATAATCCAGGATAATCTCCCCACGTTCAGATTCTTAATAACATTTGCAAGGTCTTTTTTTTTTTTTTTAATCACATAAGGCAACATATTCACAGGTTCCGGAGGTTGGATGTAGACATCCTTGCGACAACTTTGGGAGGCCCTTATTCTGCTTACCTCAGAAGATAACATAAATACTACAGTGTCAAAGAAGAGGGGTTTCTCTTGGCATCTGTCACTGTTGGATTTGATACCCAGATGAGCCAGGTGCCTGGGAAAGTTAGGGGTGGTACATTTACTCCTGCCTGATCCCTCTTAGAACCATGGTGGGGGCCTATCTGTAGGGTTCCTAGCTGCTTCTGCTGTCCATACACCATGTCACATGACTAATTATGGCCAAGTGCTGTTTTGGGAAATGGAGCTAATCTGAAACCCAGTCCCTCCATGGGAGAACACTCACTCCCTTCTCTGCCTCTGTGGAGCCAGAAGAATAGATCCTGTTTACCCACCACTGGCAGATCACCTCATTGAGGCCAGTCTTACTGAGAAACACAGTCTCCATGAGGCCAGGACAGCGACTCCATCCATATACAGACCTCAAAGCTATAGCTCACACCTTTACTGTCACTAGCTACATACTAGTGTTACTGGTCACAAGGGGCAGTGGGGGGAGCAGGTGGCTGGTTTAGGGAAATGGAAATACATCCCAGTCTTGCTGTAGAAGAAGACGGTCATCTCTGAACTGAAAGGTAACACATGACTAATAGCTCTGCTGTTAATTCCTCACTCCCTTCCAGGGAGGGCATCTCATTATGGGGATCTATAGTCTGCAGGGCCAACACAGGAAAAAAAAAAAAAGTAAATATAGTAAAAAAAAAATAAGAGTATTTTTTTTTAACTTTGGAAAAAGATATGCGTATTATGCGTATTGAGGGTGGGGTTCTGGTTTAAAAATGTGGCAAAAAACTGCCTTACTGTGCTCCGGGGAGGGAGTTGAGGGCAGATCCCCAGCACACTGTTCTGAGTCACGGCAGAAAAGCCCATCAGGCCCCCTCGGGCTCCAGGCCACGTCAAGGATGGGGCAAGTGAGGACCAGACATAGTTCTCAGAAGCCTCCCCAAACCTGGGACCAGTCCCTCTCTCTCAGGGACACTAAAGGGTGCAGAAAGCTGCCACCTGGTAACCGGGGCCACTGCCATTCCCTGGGGAGCTTCACCCCTGAGAAGGGCTGTACCCCATCCTTTCCCTGCCCCATCCTGGGGGTGACATTGCTCCCTATCTCAAAGGTTCTCAAGATCTTTATTTGCCTTTCTTGAATACCATGAAGGGGGACTATTTAGAGCTTGTTTAGAATTCCCACCTTTCCTGTCCACCTTGTTCGCTCACCTTGAGTCTCCCTCACCTCCAGCACCCTGAGAAACCTCCTCCAGTCCCAGCTCCTAGAAGCCTCTGGGCCACCTTCGCCCCTCCTAGTTCTCCATCTCGGGGAACAGAAGGGACAGTCCATCAGGGCAGGGCCTTCCTGGAGGTCAGGGCTGGGAAAGCCTGACCAGACCTTGCCAGAGGGAGGCGGGGTCACTCTTCAGTCTGAGTTTTCCCCTCAGGGAGGTGGTTACTGGAACCCCAAGTGTGGTGCTGAGAAGATGTTCCTAACGTGTGTCTGTGGACCTCAGCGCTCACTGTGGCTTTTCAAATCATCCTGTCAAGGCGCTTACACCTCTCATGGGGATTTCAGCCCCTATTCATCTCTGAACATTAGGCACACGCCTGAGTCCACATCCACAAATAGGGACCTATGTGAACAGTCCAGCTCTCTACAGCAGGCTGAAAGGTGTCTCAGAAGTGGGTCAGACTGATTTGAGCCAGGCAGCCCAAGGTGTAAGACTGAGAAAGAACATTGAGTCAGAAAAGGAAGGCAGTGATGCCATCCTCAGGAACCCCAAATGTCACCAACTGACAGATTTCTTGGGCAATTCGGCTGTGGTCTGTGTTGTCATGGCTTCTCCAGCTGTTGCATGTTCGAAGAGAATGCTTCATGTCGTCCCCCTTGGTTCAGAAACTGATGATGACACCAATTTGTACAGCCCTGATGACACAATTTACTGGGAAGGAGATCAGCGCAGGGCTTGGAAATAGACTTTATTGTAAAATCCTGAGCATTTACAGCTCTTTTCTGCTGGTAACCACCATGGGGAAATTTGGGGCCAGGCACTGCCAAGTGAAAGCAGAATTACTTCCTTGCTTGAGGGTTGCAGTTGACCTTGAAATCAGGTTCCAAGCCTGCCCGGCCTTGGAAAAGTCACTGTGCCTCTCAGAGTTTCACTTTCTTTGCTTGTAAAATGGGGTCTCTGTGTGGCTGTGCCCTTCTGACGGCTTTTTCCACCCCTCATTCCCTTTTTGTCTCCACTATCATCTCTGGTCCCGGGGACCCACATTAGCTCGTTTGCCAGTTTTTCATCCTGGACCCTGGATACCCCCAGACAGCCCCTTGTTCCCCAGTCAGCCTCTTTTAGATGCCCAGACCAGGGTTTCTTAAATTCGGCACTGTTGACATTTGGGGCCAGGTAATTCCTTGTTTGGGGGACGTTGGACACTGTAGGTTGTTGTCAAGTCCAGGTACCTTCTCGGTGTGAAGTGGGTCTTACTCATTCCCCTTTCGTCCCCTTTCCTCTCTCCTCTCCACCCACCTGAGCTCCGCCTTTTATTTTTGTTGAGTGGGCCTCACTAGAAGATCTTGACTTCTTCCCTCCTTTTGATTCCCTCCACTCCATGAAAGTCCCTTAGCAAGTTTATGAGTAAAAGTCAAGTCCCAGAAGAGAAAGTCCCCACAGAGAAGGCAAATGAGGGGCCTGCTGGGCTGGAGTTTGGAGGAAGCAGTGTTACTTCTGGAAGACCTTAGGCAGTGTGCTACCCCCCCATGGCTCCCAGAGATAAGGCTCAGGAGCTCACTGCATCCTGCCACGAAGCTCAATAAGCAAACAAGCTAATACAGAAATGGAATATTCTGCCACAGCAAGAGACTTTCCTGTTTTTTGGAATCTAGTTAAAATGTTAGGTCATTGGAACCATTCACATCTATTCTCCATTTTACTAGGAGGTGAAGAGCATTTCTAGTTGTGGGGTGTATGTGTGTGTGCACGTGTGTGTGCGCTTCTAGTTGTGTGTGTGTACGTGTGCGTGTGTGTACATGCGCTCCGCAGAGCTGCAGCCTGTCATCCTGCAGCTGCAGGCAGCCTTCCGAGATGACAGCCTTCCCATCTACACCCTCCTCTGTCCCACGGAGGGCGTGTTGCTGCATTGTAGATGGAATTCGGGCTCCAGGACTAGAGTTTTTCCAAGGCCTGAGGAGAGCATGAAGGGTTGGGGCTGGCAGGAGGGCTGAAGGTGGAATGGGGCCCATGCACTAGTGAAGCCAGCCTAACCTGGGACAGCCTGAGGCGGGGAGGGCTGAGGATCCCAGACCACCCTGAGGGCCTGCCTGGGGCAGGTGCAGCTGGCCTCTATGTGCAGCCCCTCTGGTGCCTAGAGGTGGGCAGGGAAGGAGGTCGGTGAGAGAAGGAGGCAGCGGAGGCTCCTAGGTGCTATACATTTCTGATCTTTGGGGAGTGGTCTTTTTTAGTAAAAGTAAGATTGAATATGATACGAGATTGAATAGAACACATAATGAGGGTTGTGGTTCCATTAGGTGCTGTGATCAGGGAAGCCTTCCTGGAGGTGGTGGGCTTAAGCTGGGCTCACGCAGAAAAGGAGGAAGGTAGTCCAGTGGAAGAGAACAGCATTAGCAAAGGGGCAGAGTTGAGAATTTGCAGCACTTTAGAAGCCTGTAAAAAGATCGGACTTTTTTAGTAATATTTTTGAAAATTTACTAGTAAGAGAAAAGATGTGATGGATAATAATAAGGTTGGGTCCCCACCTCAGGAAACACTTGGTAAACAAAATGGTAGCAAGATTTAAATAAGATTGTCAGCTTTGGGATGGTTTCTACCGGCATGCCCTAGGGCTCTGGAGGAAGAAAATGAAGACCTAATTATCAAGCTAATGGACAGCTTGTAGCTGTGTAGTATCATGATCCGTGAGCTGACACATTACGATTCAGAAAGATTTTGCTAGGCTGGAAGGATGCCCAAGTGAACAGAGTGAAAGTCAGAAGTGGATGTAGAGCCCACCCTTCATCTTCAGAACATTAGTCATCATCCAGATACAGACAGAGAAGCAGCAGAAGCAGATAGAGCTTGTACTTCTCTGTAAGCTCAGGGAAAATGTCCAGGGTGGAGGTGGCTACAGACCTGGGTCCGCCCCCAGGGCAGGCCACCTCCATGCATCTGCCTGTGCATGGTGAAGCCATCCCCAGAATCATGCACTGCACTTTGGGAATGACACTTTTTCAGAGAGATCCTGGCAGGTGAGAGAGTATGTTGGGATGACCTCCAGGAGGGCAGAAGGACCAGAAGTCCTAAAACCCAAGAAACTCAGGAGACCTGAGACAGTTGAGCTCAGAGAATACCTAAGGGGAAGTGGTATGGGGTTGTCTCCTAATATTTTAAGAATTGCGATGTTGAAAAAATATTGAATTTACTCTGTGTGGTTCCATAAAGTGGAACCAAGCGTAATAGGTAGGTTTGAAGGAGCGAGAGATTTTTGTCTCAGTGCAAAGAGGAGCTTTCTAATAGAGCAGCTCAGAAAGGGCAGGGACTGTCCTTTGAAGAAAAGAGTGACCAGCACAAGTTGAATGTCTGGTTTCTACATTGTGTGGGTTGGGCTGAGGGGTTGGTCTGTAGGAGTGCCTCCAGGTGTTAGCCTCTGGAAACTTCACAGATGAGAGTTGGGGCAGAGCCAGGGTAAGGGATACTTTCATTCATTTACTTATGCAGTCAGCAAACATGTGTTATGTTCCAGGCACTGTTCCAGGTGATGGGCCCACAGTGGCGACCCCATCAGAGATCTTCAGAGAGCCACTCAGCAGTTGGGGGAGGGGAGGCAGGCTGCACAAGGGCACAAGGGAATCTTTAGGAGTGAGGGGAACATTCTCTTGATCCACCTTGACATTTGCCAAAACTTACTGAATGTGACTTATAAGACAGGCGTATTTTATTTGATATAAATCATATCTCAATCAGTTTGATTCAAAAAGCACAGCCATGCCCTCTTGGACCTTTCATTCTGGTGGGAGGAGAGAAATGTGAAGCAAATGAAGATGAGTGGTGGAGGGGGGCATCATTCGGGAGGGAGCTGTCCCAGGGAGGAGGCCAGCACCCCAGGGAGGGAATGGGGCTGCAGCAAACATTTCACCCATTCTGTGTCTCTGTGCAGGAGTACGAGTGCTTGGAGCAAGAGAACACTATGCTCCGGAGAGAGATTGGGAAGCTAACAGAGGAGCTCAAGCACCTGAGCGAGGCATTGAAGGAGCATGAGAAGATGTGCCCGCTGCTGTTGTGCCCCATGAACTTTGTGCCGGTGCCCCGGCCGGACCCTGTGGCTGGCTGTCTGCCCCGATGAAACCCAAGGATCATCCTCTGCCGACAGAGGAGCCTTGGTCTTTTCCACACCTGGGGAGAGGAGGGTTCCCTCTGCCTGTGTGTCCAAGGGGACTGGGGGCCAGGTCACCTCCTTGGAGCTCCTGGCCGCATCCTCAGACACGGCTTCTGCAGGATACTGCCACAGACGCTCCTCAGAGCCCTGAGTGGATCGCGGCGTGGAGGCCACCCACGGGAGTCCCCTCAGTCCCCTCTGGCAGCTAGCATGTTCCATGTTGTGCAGAATTATTTCTTCTAGAATTTGGATAATAAAGATGGTTATGATCTCTCCTTCGGCCAAGTTCTTAGAATTTAGAAATATGTTTCCTAGTCCTGGAGAGGTCATCACCTTCTGTCTCCTCAGGCTGTTTTTTGGCTCCTCGGTCTTGCTTTCCCCTCCTGGTCATCGTCCCTATGGCTGTACCTGGGCTTGATGCAGGAGGTACCTTCGGGGGCCTGCAGAGCAAAGGCCAGTGGGACCTCTTACCACCCGGCTGGGTCACGAAGGGATAGTCATGCTGGGCATGGCTCGTGCTTGTTTTCTACTTTGGGTGACCCTCCATCTCAGTCAATACCCCTGCCCATGCTGGACTCCCAAGGGAGATGTTCTATTCCAGGCTGGGTTTTCTGTCTGCTCTGTACACTCCTCGGCCACCTCCCCATTCCATAAGTAGGCATCGGAGCAGAGGAGTTAGTACGCATCACAAAACAATGGAAACTCTGTCCCCTAGTTGAAAAAAACAAATATTTTGGCAGATGAGGAGAGCAATTTCCTTTCAAAAGTCCCGTCTAACTATTATTTCAGGAAAAGCAGAACCAAGACAAGTCAAAGGTGGCCCCAGTGAGAAAAGCAAAATGGCAGAGGACTCCCCCATCCTCTTCCAATCCTCTTTTTCCCTGGACCAAGGGAATTGTAGAGGGCAGAGCCATGCCTTCACAAAGGGCACAAGAAATGGAAACAGAAGAAAAATGCTTTGCTGTAAATGTACATGTTGAAAAAGAAGAAAGTAAGAAAAGAGAACCCAGATCCTCCCAGGGGTGACCAACTTGCTGACTTCATGCAAGTACTCATATTGGCTACTCCTTGAAAGCTTCCTTTTTCTTGGGGACATGTATCCTGCCCCCCAGGCCTTTCAGAGTTCTTGGGGTCTCTTGTAACTCAAACTGGCTGCAGGCTGCAGGGTTTCCCTGGTCAGAGGCATTGGAAGTCTGCAGGCTGCTGCAGAACCGGGCCGAAACTTCCTAAATGCGGCTGTTTCAGGGGAATGGTGGCTTTTCTTTATAAGAGAGATTTTAGAAATCATCCAGCCTGACCCATTCACTTTACAGACAAGGGGCTCTGAGGCAGTAGGGGAAAGGCCTTGCCCAAGGTCCCTCATAAGCGAGGAGCAGAACCAGATTGGAGCCCTAGAGGGTCTGACATGACTACTGGTCTCCCGCAGAGCTGAGAGGCTGAAGCCATGCCGTAGGAGGTGACTCAGGGCAGGACCTGGGGTCTATACGTGGGATGACCTTCTGTCAGCACCTCCCAAGGCTAGCCAAGACTGCCACAGTGCAGGTGACTAGCCCATTCATAAGGGGTGGACCCAGAGCCAGGGTCCCAGGGCCAATGTGGCTGTGAGTATGAACACATAAAGTGTGTGCCTTCTACCTGCAGGTGTTTTGAAGCTGCTTTCAGCTCCAGCACCTTCTGTCCCTGCAGGGAACATCTTCCATTCTGGCCGGGTCTCAGCCTGATCCCACAGTATTTCCATCGGTCCTGGTTCGCACAGTCCTGCTCGCTGATCCACTTTGACCCCTTCGGTCACTGTGACTGGCTGCTCCCCACTCCACGCTAACCTGGGGTGTCTGCACCTGCTGGCCTCCCTGGCCGGAGTCCCCTGGCTCCACACAATAATTCAGAGACCATCTCCTTCCATGTAGTTGCTCTGTGCTCCCAAAGCCTTAGGGTCCCTTGCTCATCTACTCTGGCCTGGAGACTTGGGATCAAGGGGCCCAGGGAGGATGGTGGGGAGCAGATCTATCTCAGAAGTGACACTATACCTTTTCTGCCCACAGTCTGTGGCCAGTCCTCAGTCACATGGCCTCACTGAGCTATCAGGGACATTGGGGACTGAAATTCGGCCATGTGCTCAATGGGGGACAAATCGGATTTGGGGACTCTCTGTCAGTCTCTGTCAGAGAAGAACTAGCTTTTTTTTTTTTTTTTTTAAAGATTTTTATTTATTTGATAGAGAGAAACACAGCCAGAGAGGGAACACAAGCAGGGGGAGTGAGAGAGGGAGAAGCAGGCTTCCCGCCGAGCAGGGAGCCTAATGTGGGGCTAGATCCCGGGTCTCCGGGATCATGACCCAAACCGAAGGCAGTTGCTTAACTAACTGAGCCACCCAGGCGCCCTAAGAACTAGCTTTTGATACAACCCCCTCACTGAAACTGCCCACTTGCAGGTCCCCAGTAAGCTCTGGCTACCTATTCTAATGGTCATATCTCAGATCTTATCTTCCTTTCATTCCTCAAATTAAGACCCTAGCTTCTGCATTTCTTTCCATCTCTCTACCACTTCATACTATAGAGGAACTCCTCTTCTTGGGGCCTCCATCTCCATCTATCCCTAAACTGGTAATTCCCGCATTTGTACCTGGAACGAGGCCTGGTATCTTCAGCTGCCCTTCCCATGTCTCTGAGAGACCATTCCACAAACATATCCTACTCGACACGTTCACAGCTGTACTCATGATCTCATCGTCTTCCCTTCAAAGAGGGTTCTCGATCTGTTTCCACCTGTTTTTTTTTTGTTTTTTTTTTTAAAGATTTTACTTATTTGACAGAGAGAAACACAGCCAGAGAGGGAACACAAGCAGGGGGAGTGAGAGAGGGAGAAGTAGGCTCCCCGCTGAGCAAGGATCCCGATGTGGGACTCGATCCCAGGTCTCCGGGATCATGACCTGAGCCGAAGGCAGTTGCCTAACCAACTGAGCCACCCAGGCGCCCCGTGTTTCCACCTGTTTAATAAAGGGCTCTGTCCCCCACCTGGCATCAGAGTTGGAACCACTGTGTTCCCAGAGTAATTCACCAAGCCCTAAATATCCCCAGATCCAGTCACTTCCCTCTGTTGGGCTAATTGTTTCATCTGCTAACAAGGCTTTCATTCCAACTAGCTGCTAAACACGGGGGCCTTCCCGAATGAGCTGCCCCCACTTCTGATGTCAGAGCAGTGAGTGTGGAGTGAAGCAACCCAAACCACAGAAGCCCAGGTTGCAGGTCATGGTGCTGGGGTCCAAGTGCCCTCAGGGATAGCTGGCAACTGGGATTAGAATTTTGAAAACCAAACGTTCACTGAGCTGGGCTGCTAAGAATGGCCTTATCAACCTCCCCACTGGGGCGTCTTAGCTCCCCAACTCCTACTCTGAAGAAGCAAAAATTCTGTATAAACTTGAGGGACTACTGTGTTAGTCCAGGAGGGACAAGGGAAGTCGTTAAGTTGCAGGGATTGGATTTACTTGGTTGTATTCACACTGGTGCAGTGTGCATGCCTGGCGCCCCATATCTGAACCGAGTCTCCCAGTGACTGTGTGTTGGGCTGGGTGGGGGAAGGGAGGCAGGCTGAGAAAGGCCCCTTCAGCATAGAAAGTGTCAGAGGGAGGAAACCCTTCCTTCACACCCACGCAGCCACACCACTTCCTGTCCGCAATCCCTCCTCTTGTCACAGCAGCCCAGCCTTGAAGCCTGGGGTTTCCATCACTGAATCAGGCCCCAGTTTGGGCCCCAAACCTTGGTTGAGAATGATTACACTAACAGACAGGAAAGCAAGAGACCCAAAAGCCCCTCTCTTCTTTCCCATCAACACCAGGGTTTCCACAGTCCTGGGTGTACTTACCAGGGCTGTGGGTTCTATCCTAGCAGGAGCTAGAAGACAAGAGGTGGCCCTGAATCTCAAGGACACATCTTCCCTCCCACGATATCTGGGAAGTCCTGCCACGGTCATCTGTGCCACAGCAAGAAGGCTTGCGAAGGAGAGCAGGGAGCAGAAAGGAGGGAGAATGGAGTGGAGGAAGGGGAAAGGAGGGAAGGGAAGGAGAAAAAGAGGGAAGGGGAAAGAAGGAAGGAGGATGGGGAGACGGGCTGGGGATCCTGAGCTCTGAACCTAAAGCATGCCGGTTCCTGGGCAAGTGATTCTGAATCCCCAGGGGGAAGTGCTATCAGAAGCCCCCTAATAATGACATGTAACCGGAGTAGGGAGAGTGCAGCTGGCCAAGGCCAAAAGGCCTGTAAACCACTCCACACTTGGACTCGAGGGGTCTTTCCTGCATTGCCCATTTGGAAAGGGACCTCCTTGATGAAATTGCCCCCACTTATCTATTTGGGACCAAAGGAGATTGATGGCTTCACTTCCACCACCATAGGCATCATCGCTGGTAGCATGACCCACACTGAAAGTCTGTATTTAGGGGCACCTGGGTGGCTCAGTTGGTTAAGCAACTGCCTTCGGCTCAGGTCATGATCCCGGAGACCCGGGATTGAGTCCCACATCGGGCTCCCTGCTCGGCAGGAAGCCTGCTTCTCCCTCTCTCACTCCCCCTGCTTGTGTTCCCTCTCTGGCTGTGTTTCTCTCTGTCAAATAAATAAAATCTTTAAAAAAAAAAAAAAAAGAAAGTCTGTATTTAGCAGGTGCTGATGCACTTGGTGTGGCATGCTTGAAGAACTCGTGTCCTAAATCTGGAGCTGTGTTCAGGGCCGACTGTGGCCCTGGGGGCAGCTCACCTGTTCTTTTGGGTGTTCTAGTGTGACCTTTTTGGGTTCGATATTCTTTTTTTTTTTTTTTAAGACTTTATTTATTTGACAGAGAGAAACACAGCCAGAGAGGGAACACAAGCAGGGGGAGTGAGAGAGGGAGAAGCAGGCTTCCCGCCGAGCAGGCAGCCCCATGCAGGACTTGAACCCGGGTCTCCGGGATCATGAGGGTCCGATATTCTTGAGAAAATCAGAAATCAGACCAAAGGCCACAGCCCAGAATTCTGGCCATGATGCTGAGGAAAGTGCGAGGGATGGTCCAGTGTTCCCATTCTAAGACACTACCCTGAAAGGCCAGAAATGGAACTGGAACTTCCTTGATTTCCCTTAAAAACCTGCTATATATTTATCCATCCATCCATTATTGAGGCCCTTCTTTTTTTTTTTTTTTTTTTTAAGATTTTATTTCTTTCTTTGACAGAAACACAGCCAGAGAGGGAACACAAGCAACGGGAGTGAGAGAGGGAGGAGCAGGCTTCCTGCCGAGCAGGGAGCCCGACGCGGGGCTTGATCCTGGGTCTCTGGGATCATGACCTGAGCCGAAGGCAGTTGCTTAACCAACTGAGCCACCCAGGCGTATTGAGGCCCTTCTTGAACTGGTTTAAGTTCTTAGTGGGCGTGTGCGGGGAATTAGCCTCTGTTTTGCCCTGAAACCACCCTCTGCTCTGTCTCAGTCTCTGGTCCCTTGTTCGTGGATGGACCAAGCGTCCTTGCCCAGGGCCTGGAAAGTGGCAGTGTTTCCCAAGCATCCCGACATTCATGGAGTTCCTTGCAATCTTTCCTCTAGACCCGCAGCAAGGCAAAAAAGTACCTTCCCAAATGTCACAAACCCACAGAAGGCTCGATCTGCCAAGCAGAACTTTCTGAAATTGAGAAAGTAAGAGAGTTGGAGAAACACCAGTGGGGGTCAAGGTCCCGAGGTAAAAGAATGGAAAGAACCAGTGAATGTACCTTGCAGTAGTTCACGAACTAGTGCAGTGAATTTGCTAATTATTAATGATTACTAAACTTCATTAGTTAATTACTTACTCTAACAACCGATTGTACCAAACCAATACATTTATTTATAGAAGTAAATAATAAAATATTTATTCAAAAATAGAACTATTAAAGATTAGTTGTTACTAATTTATTAATTAGCTATTGTTTACATGATCAGTAGTTGAGTGTCCATTGTGTGTTTGTGTGGGGAAACCAAGACCTGCAACCATGGATCGCCCCCAACACACGCACATATCTTAGAGAATCGCTGCCATCATATAACTTCTGGAATCTCATCGCTAGACCTTTTTCAGTTTGAGGAGGGGAGAGATAATGATTTTCTCCATCTGTCCTGAACCAGGAACATCCCTACTTAGATCATAAACAACTATAGGACAGGGATTGTGTTATTTACCCATGCATTCCTGGTTGTTTAACAGGGTGCCTAGCACGTGGTAAGCACTAAAATATCCATTTGAGTGATTGATGGAATGAATGGTTACTCCTTTCCTAGTCCTCATTCCACGTAAGCCCTCACCCCCTTTCCACAGCCCCATCATTTAATATTGCTTCATTTGTGATGTGAATTTCTCAGTGTTATTTCCCCATTTAAGGGCATGGATCCAACCTACTTCCTTTGTTCCTATAATTCTTCATCTGGGTCAGTCTGCCTGTTTTAAATTAGGGATTCCTGTAAGTCAGCAGTGAAGTTGCTTCATAAAGATCTTGTAACAATAATGTTGAAAGCACAATAGGTTGATGACGATGAAGGTGGAGGTGTGGGGCTGAAAATACACAGGAAACAAGTCTCTCAGTTGTTTTCCTAATTTTATTTAAATGTTGTACATAGTTACTATATTTTTATTTGTTCTACAACACTATTAATTAAGTCTTTAATATTTACTTAGGGGTACTTGACTTATCCTATGTACACAGAGAAGGTGGATATATGAATCATCAGTGGCTCTGGCCTGGAGGGGAAAAAGAAAGAAATCGAACAGATCAGTGGTGGAAGGGAAAAGTCCAAGGGAAAACTATGTATTGTTTTGAGGACATTCCTGAGGCTATCTAGTCATAGTCTTTCAATGTTGTTGAGCCATTTTACAACTCTGTAAATTATAGCTACTTGATAATAAGACAAAATGATTCTCCTCTCTAGACATGCAAATTATGTCCTGTCTCTAGAAGTCAGTTTACTTTTCTCTCTCCCTTCTCCTTGAAAAACCAGTTTGCTTCCATTGGCGTATTCCGTTCAATATTCTAAATCTATAAATATGGTGGTTCTTGGGAATCTCTTTGAACTCGTTACATAACTACTCAGACTCCCCATTGATTAATGACTTTAATCTTTATTATCTTATGTAATCTTTAATAAGTAAAAATTTTAACCCTTGTTCGTTTCATATCTGAACAAGGGCCATGACTTTGCCTTTTTGCACTTTATTTTTAAACAGGGCCAAATGCCCCTAGTGTTGTGGGGTGATGTTCCCCTATGTGGACCGGGTCCAAGAAAGCCAGGCAGCATATTGCTTGACATTGAGTGTCATCTCCAAGAGGCAGAGTCTTTGGGGCCATTTCTCCTGTTTTGCTGTCCTGGGCTCTCTTATCCCACATCAGGTCCTCCGATTTGCTGTTCCTTCTCCTTATTGTTTAACTCAAACTCCTGACCATCCTTTGCATCACCACTAAATGCGATTTTCTCCAGTGACCTTCCGTGATCCGACAAAGCTGATGAAGTGGTCTTACTAGGTGTTTTCCTGGGCTCTGGATTTGAGTCACAGCACACATCCCATCTGATTGTTATTGCTTGCTCTGTTATCTAACTTCAGTGAGAAAACTTCTTCGTCCTAAAGAGAGTCACTGTGGAAACATTTCTCCTGTCTTCTCTTTCGGTAGACACATCCCCTTGTTTTCTTTATTGTGTATTCTCACATGTGTGGGCACCCTTACTAACACCTATGCCAGCTTTTCCTTTTTATATTGCTCTCTTTGTCTTTCTTTTCTCCCCCCTCCTCTGTCCTCTTTAATAAACCACAGAGCCCACAAAACGACCACATAACTGAACATGTATTTGCAAATAAACGCTCGGAAGGCAGCAGGACCCCAGTACATTGCACGAGCTGTTCTCGAGCTGTTCTCCAGCAGAGGCTCAAGAGAGGAGCAGGCAGTTCCCCGAGGCCACTCTTGGAGTGAACCTGAAGTCAGGGTGCACAGAACTTCCTACCTCCAAAAGAAAATGATGAGTCATCTGGCGGCCGCAGGAAGTTAGAAAAGTAAAAGCATAAATAGGCTCGCTGGGTCCCAGATCAGGCTGAGCAAATCTGTGCACTTACCCAGACTGCTTCTTTAGATGAATAGAAAGAAAGATGATGATGCATTTCACAAATACACAGACCCCCTTTCCAAGCCTGGCTTCAGGAAGGTTCTGCAGCATGCTTCCATTTCATGCCCCCCGCCTGCCCTCCGGGGGCCACACAAATGTGGTTGGTGGTCACTGAACATTCTTGGCCTTCCAGCATTTTGGGTGAGAAAATATGGAATCCTGTGTCTTTAAGAACTGAAACTGGGTAGAAACAGGATTTGATACCCTGTAGGAGACAGGAGACTTCCCTTTTGCTGTTCAAGTTTCATCTTCAGTTATCAGGAACTGAGCGTGAGGCATAGGACCTGGAGCTTGGCCGTGCAGGTCTATAAGCTGCTGCTTTCTGGAGATGAATACACGCTTCTTTCTTTTTGAATGTACCTCTTCACAGTGAAAAATACGTTTAAGAAAGTCCCTGCTTGACTCTGCACGTCTCGGGGCTTCACTGGAAGAGAGGAGCATGCTGTGTAGTTCTAGAGGCCGGCCAGTCCCCCAGGATCCCCCCCATCCCCTGCCACCAGTGCTGCCCTCGGTCAGGTTCAGGGCCCAGTGGGCATGTGGGGCAGCCCCGGGAGCAGGGTCCCCAGCGCCCGGCCCGGTCTGCTGGGCAGGAGAGCAAGCAGGCTGACAGCGATGTCAAGGGGCCCTAACCGGGAAGGCCTTGAAAGTCACGTGGTCCAACCTATTCTTCAGAGCTAAGGAGTCAAGGCCAGGGTGCCCACAGGGAGCTCCTGAGGACAGTCGATGTGTGGGTGGGCCGGGCCTGTCAGAGTCCAAGTATCTTAACTTCCTGTAGTGTGGTTTTCTGCTCCTCCATAGACTCACCAAGCCGCTGCCTCACATAGGCTCTGGGGGGGTGGGGGAGACGTAGTTGTGCTGCTGCTTCTTGTTTGCCCCCTCAGCCTCCCCACCCTTCTCTGCCTCCTCAGTGCCTGCAGGCTGATCCCTACGTCCCTTGCCCCATGCTCTCCTGGTGGCTGGCTCCCCCCTGGCATTCCCCCAGGGGAGGTACCAGTAGGAGACTGGAGTGTGAAAGCAGGGAGAGGTTAGCTGGGCTGTTTCTTGCCTGTCCCTCCTGACTTGAAGCCTTCCTTCTGGCACGGGCGCTTCCTCTGTGACTATAGCTCCCCTGCATGAGCAGCCCCTCCTCCACAGCTCATAACCCCTGGGCCGCAGTAGTACCATCCTCTCCCTCTGCCCCATCAGGCCTATATGTGGTAACAGCTCCTCACCGTTGAAATCCCTTGGGTGCCTCCACATTCCTTGTTGGTTTCCCCCATTCCTGCCCACTGTCCATCCCTATAAATGCCACTTTTTCTGGACTAGACATTCTTAACCAGCGTTAGCTGGGGAGATTTTGCATTGCTTTAACTCTCCTTCCCTCTGTTTCCAAAGAAGATAGAAAAATTTTCGAACAAGGTAGGATGTATCTCGCTACGACTCAAACCCCACATTCACTGAGTTTCATTGGTTTTGAGCTTCATTCTCTCTTATTAGTAATACTTTCTTCTCTGGACTCCTGCCTCTCGTCTCTTCCACACACTGATGAAATTATCTGCCTAAGAGCCAAATCTGATCAGTGTTTTCTCTTGTTTAAAAAGCTTCAGTGGCTACAAAGATAAAAAACCAACCTGCCTGGGCAAACAAAGTCTTTTGCTATCTGGTTTTAACCTATCCTTCTAGCTTTATTCCTGGAGCTGCAGAGAGAATAAAGCAGATGATAGGAGCTGAGGGGCTGGACACAGACAGGAGACGACATTAAAGATTTAGGGGATCCAGGGGGCGCCTGGGTGGCTCAGTTGGTTAAGCGACTGCCTTCGGCTCAGGTCATGATCCTGGAGACCCAGGATGGAGTCCCACATCGGGCTCCCTGCTTGGTGGGAAACCTGCTTCTCCTTCTCTCACTCCCCCTGCTTGTGTTCCCTCTCTGGCTGTGTTTCTCTCTGTCAAATAAATAAAATCTTAAGAAAAAAAAGATTTAGGGGATCCAGCTGCTGAGGCCAGGAAAGGAGCTTTGGATCCAGGATTGCCCTCCAAGCTCAGAATCCATGAGGTGTCTCCAAGGATTTCTATGACACTTTATCTTCTGGATGATTCTTTTATTTAAATAAATGGGATGAATTTTAGTTCCTTAGGATCAGGAAAACCTAAGTAAATCAATGCCTTTCATGATTGTCTCTACCTGATTAGTACTTACTGACCTATCAGCTAGTAGTTCAGATGGTGACTCCCCTGAGGACATTCTGAGTTACCTGATGGGAGCCATTCTTCCTTTCTGCTGCCTTGGTTACAGCTTTGGTTTCGTTTTATTCTATTTTAGATTCATTGTATTATCTTAAAAATTCCATATAAATTTTTAGTCATCTTGTCACTGTCTGAAAACCACAGCTGTGTTCAGAGTTTTCACTGCATCTATGGCTCCATTTGGTGAAATTTAACATCTTGAAAATATTGAGTATTCCCATCCATGAAAGCGTTATATCTATTCATTTAAGTATTTTTAATTTCTCTCAGCTTATACATAATGTTTTTATAACTTCTGTGTTGTATAATATTCAACAGAGAGGTCTTGCACACCTTTCATTAAATTTCCCCCTAAGTATTGTCTTTCTGATGTCTTTGTAAATGGTATTTATAAGATTTTAATTTTCCAGTTGTTTGTTACTGTTGTACTGGTTTTTGTATATTGATCTTGTATTCTTTTTTTTTTTTTTTAAGATTTTATGTATTTATTTGACAGAGAGAGACCCAGTGAGGAGGGAACACAAGCAGGGGGAGTGGAAGAGGAGAAGCAGACTTTTCACTGAGCAGGGAGATCCCAAGACCCTGGCATCTGACCCGAGCCAAAGGTAAACGCTTAACAACTGAGCCATCCAGGCACCCCAATCTTGCATTCTTTAACTTTGCTAAATACACTTATTAATTCTAGTTTTTGGGTTTTTTTTGATTCCTTGGGATTTTCTATGTAGGCAATCATGTTGCCTATAAATAGAGAAAGTTTTACTTTTTGCTTTCCAAATTTTGTGCCTTTGAATTCTTCTTGTTTTATACATTGGCTGAGGACTCCAGCACAACATGTAATAGGTGTGTTAAAAGTAGTCATCTTTTCATTGTTTTCTGTGTTAGGGGAGAGTATTCAGTCTTTCACCAGTAAGTATGTTGCTAGCTGTAAGGTTTTTTGTTTTTCCAGAATTACCCTTCATCAAGTTGAGAAGTTCACTTCTATTTTTAGTTTGCTGAGAGCTTTTAGTCATGAGGAAATACTGCATTTTTTCAAATGTTTTTTCCTGCATCTATTGAGAGGATGGTTTGATTTTAAAAAAATCTTTTATTCTGTTAATATGGTCAATTACGTTGATTTATTTTTCTTTTTTTTTTTTTTTTTAAAGATTTTATTTATTTGACAGCGAGAAACACAGCGAGAGAGGGAACACAAGCAGGGGGAGTGAGAGAGGGAGAAGCAGGCTTCCTGCCAAGCAGGGAGCCCGATGTGGGACTCGATCCCGGGTCTCCAGGATCATGACCTGAGCCGAAGGCAGTCGCTTAACCAACTGAGCCACCCAGGCATCCCTGATTTATTTTTCAATGTCAAATCAAACTTCCATTCTTGGGATATACTCCATTGGGTCACGGTACATTATTCTTTCTGTATGTTGCTGTATTCAATTTGGCAACATTTTGTTAAGAATGCAACTATGTTCATGAGGAAGAGTGGTCTGTGGTGTTTTTCTTGAGCTATTTTTTGTCAGGTTTTGTCATAAAGGTTTATTTTTATTTTTTTATTTTTATTTATTTTTTTTATTTTTTATTTTATTTTTATTTTTATTTTCATTTTATTTATTTATTTGACAGAGAGAAACACAGCTAGAGAGAGAACACAAGCAGGGGGAGTGAGAGAGGGAGAAGCAGGCTTCCTGCCGAGCAGGGAGCCCGATGTGGGGCTTGATCCCTGGTCTCCGGGATCATGACTTGAGCCGAAGGCAGTCGCCCAACCAACTGAGCCACCCAGGCTCCCTGATAAAGGTTTATTTTTAAAATTAAAATTAAATTTTTGATCAAACATGCATTATTTTTTAAAAAGTCAACTTGGTCTAGAAGGCTCACAGCACAATTAGGGCTAGTTTCAACTATAGATTTAACAGCAGAGCCCCAAATATTTGTGCTTAAACAGGTTACATATTTTTCCCATGTAAAAACTGCCTGTGGAGAAGGGAGTCAAGCTGGTACGGCAGTGCCATTGTAGTATCAAGGACCCAGGCTCCTTTCCTTTTTCTGCTTATCCTTAAGGTCACTTCATATCCAAGATGGCTGCTGGAGCTCTGTTCATCAGGTCCATATTCCAGGCCAACAGCAAAAGAAAGGGAAGGAAAGAAAGTGGGTATCTGTATCTCACTTTCACAGAGACTTTCCAGAAGACCATTTTAATTATGTTTCTTTGACCATAATTTTATCATATGGTCACATCTAGTTTCAAGGAGGGTTAAGAGATATAATAATTTAGGTGGGTCATTGCTCAGGGTTTGGTTACTAAGCAAGAAGGAGAGGATGGATACAAGCAATATACTGAGCAAAAGAAAAGCCAGAAGACAAAGAGTACATGCTACAGCATTCCATTTATATGAAACTCTAGAAAAGTCAAGTCTAATTTATAGTGACAGAAAACACATCATTGATTGTAGAACTGATCCCAGGATTTAATGGGATGGAGTACAAGGAACCTTTTCAGGGATGATGGAAATGTTCTGTGACTTAACTGTAGTGATTTTTTAAAAAAAGATTTTGCTTATTTATTTGACAAAGCAAAACACAGCTAGAGAGGGAACACAAGCAGGGGGAGTGAGGGAGGAAGAAGCAGGCCTCCCTCCGAGCAGGGAACCTGATGTGAGACTTGATACCAGGACTCCAGGATCATGAACTGAGCAGAAGGCAGACGTTTAATGACTGAGCCACCCAGGAGCCCCTGTAGTGATGGTTATATGGGTATATAAATATGTCAAAATTCATCCAAATGTGCACTTATAAATGATATGCATTATATTGTATATAAATTATACCTCCACTTTGTTGTTGATTTTTATAAGTATGGAAAATTCCAGCACTGTAATAAAACTGCTCTTAAATTTTGTTCATCTCATTATCTTCATATGATTGAAATCAGAATACACATAATGACTGAATCTTGTCTTTTTCTCTTAATATTTTGTCATAAAGTTTTCCATGTTGCTACACTAATCTTCATAATTACCATTTTAAATGACTAAAATTCTTTGGGAGTTGAAAATGTAATGGAGATATATATACACACATATATTATACACATACACACACACGCACACACACACAGAAATTCAGGAATACCAAATGGTATGCAGTAAAAACAAAGTCTTCCCTCTCCAACTCTCACCTTCCAAGCCCCTTACTTAGAAGTACTGGACAGTCCAGTTTCTAGTATGTACATCCAGAAATAGTCTATGCATAAAGACTTCTATCTGAGCAGCCCTCCCTTTCCTTTCAGGCACCAGTGAGACAATACTAGATGTCTGCTTTTTCACGTAATACATCTCAGGTACCATCTCATGCTCACAGCCTGAGACAGACCTCATTCTTTTGAACCACTACATAATATCTCAAGAATTGATGTCTCTGATTTATAGAACCAATGCTGATAAATACTGAAGGTCTTCCTAGTTTTTTTTTTTTTCCTATGACACATACGCAAAATGCAATGTTGAGGTTCTGACTCAGCTACCGAGTTAGAGTAGAGAAGACATTCCGAAAGAATTGGCAGACTGGAGGTAAAATTTACCTCAGTGGTAGCTTCAAGCTGGTGATAGGACCCTTGAAACCTCTTGGCTATGCCAAGGATTTTAAAGGGGAGAGAGGGAGGAGATTGTGAAGGGCTTTGTGAGGGCTGCCTCCATTCCCTACAGTTAAGAAAGAAAAATTCAACAGGGTGCTCATAGCCCTCTGTATGCATCCCTACAGTCTGGGGGACTCAGGAAGGCCACGTTTGCCTTCTGTCTGAGAAATGCCGAGGGGGAGGAATGCTGCCTTATTGGGGGAGTAAAGGAGCGTGGCTATTGTCTGTGCTCATCTTATTGGCTCGGGGTTTGTCCCAAGAAAATTACACACCTTTGTCTGTGCAGCAGTGGGTGTGGGCGGTCTTAAGTCAGTGCCAGCTCTGATGTGCCCTTGTCTTTCTCTGCTCTGTCAGCTGGAGGCTCAGAAGCCCAGCCTTATCTCCCTGCCTATGGAACACAGCCCGTTTCTCTTATATTCTTAGTGTAAGTTAGGAGCAGACACTCCAAGAGCAATGAATTGGGCCTTGGTCCGGCTCTTTCTCAGCCTGGCTTTGCCTTTGACCCTTAGCGCCTAGCCAACCTCCCCTGACCCACCATGGACTGGGCTAAAAGAGAGACCTCCTGGATCACTGTCCTGATCCTGAAAGGGCTTTTCCCTTGCATTCCAACCCGTACCAAAGACAGATGCTTTCCTTCACAGGGTGCAGACCCCCACCCCCTGCCACCCACTTCCCCCTGGGAGAATCTGCTTTCTGGGCTTCTTCCCCTCATTGTTCCTCCCCACCTAAAGGCCAGCTGTTGGGCGCCTGGGTGGCTCCATTGGTTAAGTGACTGCCTTCAGCTCAGGTCATGATCCCGGAGACCCGGGATTGAGCCCCACATCGGGCTCCCTGCTCGGCGGGAAGCCTGCTTCTCCCTCTCTCACTCCCCCTGCTTGTGTTCCCCCTCTAGCTGTGTTTCTCTCTGTCAAATAAATAAAATCTTTAAAAAAAAAATAAATAAAGGCCAGCTGTCAAGGTCATGGTGCACACACACCCTGCCATGTGCTCTGTCCTTCCATGCCTTGGGTTGTTCTGCCCCTGCTCCCTGCATCCTCAACAGGGCCCAGAACTGCCCCCCAGAATATAGCACCTGCTCAGTAGACGACCAGCCCCTGGTAGCATCACTGGAACAAAGCAAAACTGTGCAAGGAAAGTCACTGTCTGTGAAGACAGTGCCCAACCCAGCCCTGCTTCTGGAAATTCAGTGTGCACTTGAAAAACTGGGGAGCTCGTTGAACTGCAGGCCCTTCCCGAGGAGATCTGAGGGCTGCCGAGCCTGTGCTTCTCACAAACTGCCAGGTGACGCCAGTGCTGGCGGTCTGCCGACAAAACTGAGTGGCAAAGACTTAATACGTTCCAAAGCCCCCGTGATTTTGATAAAGTCCTTCTTTAGGATCATCTCATTCATTCAGAATAATTGAGGTAGGGATGGATTCTGAGTTTTTAGAAGGTAAAGTCGTTAAATAAAGTACAATGGCTTTTGCTTCTTTCAAACAGATGGACTTTTAGCGAGTAGAGGGACAGACAATTAAAGAAGAAGGTGCCATGGGTCTGCTCCAAACAAAAGGGAAACATTAGGAGTTACAGGTCTGTTTTCCTGCTGAACTATGAGGCCTCGAGATGACATGGAAACGCCTGATTCTCTCTCATAGGTGAAGATGCTACAACAGATTATCTTACCCATTTTTTTCCTAGGGACCAAGGGCCATCTTTAGTTTTTTCCCCCTGGTCTTCACCAAGTGTGTGCCATATATGCATTGAATACACAAACACATCATAGAAATCATTTGCTTTGAAATTCGTGTCCTATCCATTGTGGAAAAGGCGGCTTTCGTGCTCCATTGTCACAATCTGTGCCTCATCCAGATGAATGATGCTTTCCCAGGACTGAAGTCGGGCCCAGCCCCCGTTTCCCCCTTGTGCCCCTGCGTTCCCCGGGGACCACTCAGAGACAGGGGAGTGTGTTTTCCGGAATCAGGCTGAGAAGGCATTTTCGCCGCCCAGCAATAACAGCTGGTAACGGCCCATTTACTCTCACCTCTCCCTGCCTAGGCCAGGTGCAGGGGGGGGTGCGGGAGGACTGGCAGGGAAATCGAGAGGCTGCTGAGTAAATTGCTGCATGGTTTCTCCCTGAGTCATCAGGCCAGGGATAAGCTGGGAGGAGTGCGGCCCGCCAGTATTTGCGTTCCCTCTGGCTGTGAGTGGACATGGACTCTGACAGTTCTGGCCACCACCTCCCCAGCTGCCACCTCATTTACATAACGATTTACATGGCTGGGTCTTGGACACTCACCTGTAGAGATGTTTTGGGGGTTTTGGGTAGATTACATGCTTTATTCCTGCCTTGGCAAACAAGGAGTTTTGGGGAGGGATAAAGGGTCAGAAAACTAGATTTGAGGCTGGGTCCTTAATTCCCCATTTCTTCTAGAGGTGCCAGCTGCCGGTGCAAGCAGAGCCATGAAGCCGGAGCATCTAACTAGAGTTCGCCTCACCCGGAACTTCCTGTGGGGCCCTTGGTGTTAGAGAGGGGGCTGCATAAAGAGAACTGGTCAACAGAACCCTGGCTTTTGAGGAACTGACAGTTGGAGGCAGGAACAGAAGCAAAGAAAGATCCCAAGAACGCTCACGGAGGAACTTCGGCACAAATGGGTTTGGGTGGTACAGGCGGTGGCCACGGAGGGAGCAGAGGGTACTAAGGCCCCATAGAAAGCCCAGCGGAGCTAGCTGTGCCCTCTGGGGAGTCACTCAATTGACCGGAGGGCTCAGTGTGCCCTGGAGAGTGAGACTCCTAATGCCTGCCCGCTCAGCTGCTTTGAGGATTAAATGAGATCATGAGTGTGAAAGGTCTAGGAAAGCAACTGGCTCTAAATGGCACTGGTCACAGTAATAATGAGTGTTAGTGAGCTACAGCTGTGGATCAGCCCTGGCGCTTCCTGCGCTTGGGTCCCTGGGAGGAAGGCCTGCTCTGCGCTCTCGCAGGCCCTCAAACCTCAGGTTTTCTTTGGGTTGGCCAATCCCAGTTAGCCCTGCACAGACCACAAGGCACCATCTGAAGCTGCCAAACAGGATGGACCAGAATGAGGCTGGGAGGCCCACTGGAGGCTGTGAGTGGGGACCTGAGTGTCAGGAACACCCCAGCCAGCAGGCTGGAACATGGCGGATGCAGAGGTCGCATGGTGAGTGGGTAACAGCATAGAGCCAAACTGGATTCAAATCTTGTGCTATCACCAGTTGTATGACTGGGGCGAGTTATTGGGCCTCTCTGTGCCTCTGTTTCTAGGGGAAGGTCAGTACTCATCATATAGGGCTGTTGTGAGAATCGACGGAGCTAATGTGTATGAGGTGCTGGGAACAGGGCCTGGCACAGAGTGCTCGTGATGTCAATGGCAGCTGTTCTTATTTCGTTGGGGTCCTGGGCTGGGACACCTTGGGTTTTGTCACTTTCTGACAATATTTGAGGTGGTGACTGCCGTGCTCAGAGCAGGATGGGGAGGGGGTTGTTGCCAGAGGACTAAGGACAGCCAGGTGGGTGGGCAGAGCCCTGTAACAGGTCTGTGCATCTCCGGGGAAGGGGAGGATAAAGATGGGGACCACTAGAGAGGAGGACAAGCATGTCCAAGGTAAAACTTTTCCTCTGGGTCATTTCCTAGAAGCATCCATGAGGAGCTCAGGGTACTGCCCTGTTCTGCTGCTAGAGAATGGCTGTGTCTACACGACCCTTTGGGGTTTCCTCACAGACAGCAGGAAACCCTGGTGTTCCAGTCTACCAGCCGCAGGCCGTCCTCCCTCACCCCTCAGCCAGCCTCTCGCTGGAGCATGGATGCCTGAACCTGACCATGGTGACATGGGACTTTTCCTACCACGATTTCCCTTCTTTCCATTTCCTTCTCTACTTAAAAAAAAATCTTGCTGTGGGGCACCTGGGTGGCTCAGATGGGTAGACGTCTGACTCTTGATGTCAGCTCTGATTCTGATCACAGGGTCTTGAAATCAAGCCCCAAATGGGGCTCCATGCTGGGTGTGGAACCCGCTTAAGATTCTCTCTTTCCTTCCCTGTCTTCCCCCACCCACAAAATTTTACCGTGTCATATCTATTTTTGTAAGCCACCTTAGGCTGTTCTTGGAATAGGAAGAGAATAAATAAACTAGTTCCTAGAGTTCTTATTTACCTTTATTCATTTTTTATAGTATATATCTCTATCTATCACCTATGTATCTATATATCTATCTCTCTATATAATATTCTATCTAATATTCAGGTTAAAGCAGGTAGGAAGGCCCCAAGACCCCCAGTTGTGGGCATCTTTACCAAGCTCTACCTCTGAGGGCCCTGTTTATAAACCACCAGTCTGCTTCATGGAAACCTGCAAAACTTAATATATCACTATGATGCAAAAATAAGGAAGTGAGACGGTTTCTTATGAACTTTAGGACAATTTGCTAATAACCGGTGGACACCAACTGCTAAAGAATGAATATGAGTTAATATCTAACAGGAAAGAACTATGAACAAAAACAGAAGTCTTGTTTATCCTCCTGTTATGTAAGATAATCATTTGTGAGTTTAAGTAATAATTAGGTCTTCTGTAGTACTGATGGAGGTTAATAATTAAATATGAGTCCTCGATGTGAAACGTATAAGAAAAATGTTCAAAAGTAGTTTTGGAACTAAATTTTAACTGATGATCAACACAACTTCTCAGCTGCCTCAGTTTCCCCATGCAAGTAAAGTCCCCATTCCCCAAAATGCTTCCACTTTCCCATTCCTCTCCTTTCATGTTTAAGCCTCTTTCCTCAGAACCAGCCTCCTTCATGAGGCCTCTTGTGACCTTTCCGGAGCAAAGCCAGTAGCACTTTGTCGAACTTAGGCTGCAGTGTCTTTGGATGCAGGCCTGGCTCCTCCTGTGAGGGGATAATGTGGTGTCTCAGTCACTTTGTACCCAGTGATCAGCCCACATTCAGGCAGTTCCACCACTGCTGCTGCTGTTGTGCTCTAATTCCGCCTGGTACCTAACTCAAGGGCTGCTTCTAAAATAAGTACAACTTACATGGTTATGATGGTGTAAAAACAAAGACTTTTTAAGATTATTTATTTACTTGAGAGAGAGCATGAGTGAGGGGGAGGGGCAGAGGGGGAGAGAGAAGCAGGCTCCCCTCTGAACAATGAACCTGACCCAGACTTGATCCCAGGACCCTAAGGTCAGGACCTGAGCCCAAGGCAGTGGCTTGACTGACTGAGCCCCCCAACGGGCCCCAAGACAAACATATTAATATGATGTATTAAAACAGTATCTTCAGACCTAAAATTTCATTTTTTTCTTCTGAGTTTAAAAGAAATTAAAATATTTTTCTAAGCCTCCCAAAGTGGGTTTTGGCACCATCAACTTACCACTTCCTGGTCCTGTGGACTTGGGCGATTCACTTAACTCTTAACTCTTAAGCCACTTAACTCTTCTGGCTTTAGTTTTGTTATTTGTAGATTAGGAGTGATAACAATAGGACCCAATCTGCAAGGTTAAATGTTAGCTATCACTTATTTTGTATTGCACAGTCAGGAACAGAGAAACAAAAGAATAATATCTAAATTTCTTCTTATATTCTGATCCAATTGCAAATCTAATTTTTCATTTTACTCTTGTCAAAAACGGACTTCCTATTTCAAAGGAAAACACTACAAAAACAAACAAAACCAAAGCCAAAGCTCTTTCCGAAATATCCAAGGACTCTTGCCAAACACCAACTTGATGAGTTCATAGTAACGAGTCAGAGACACACGGTTTAGATTTCCCTCTCAAAGCCAAGAGGAAAATAGGAAGGTGAGGGCTTCAGAAAGCAGCTGGCCAGCCAGCACCACTCTGCCAGCTGAGCGGGAGATCAGGACTTTGGAGAGCCCCTCAGCCACCGCTTCCCTGCCTGGCTCAATACACATCTCCCCGTGTCCTCCCCTGGGAGTAGGTGCCAGCAAGCGGCTCTGACCAGAAACCAGATTTCTATTACGGGGGTGCCCAAACCCAGTATTTGGTTATTGCTTAATCCTTGACCTCTGATCTTTTCCTTCCTAGCTGCAGGTAGGTTTTCTAAGAAAGATTTGGGGGTGGAGGTGGCAGATCTTCTCTCTGTAGGTGGTTTTCTAGGAACCTCAGCTAGCTTCCTGAGACATGTCATGCACTGGAGCCTTCCCAGTGGCTGTCAGGGGAACTCTGGAATGAGTGAGTGAAGACCTGAACCAGGAAAGGATGAGTTATGGCCTAAAACCACACCCTTCTCTCATTTTTGTCAAATTGCATCCGTTTTAATTACAGCCTCAACAGCACCACCCTCCACGCCCCCCCCCCCACCACCACCACCAGAAAGCCTTCCTAGATGAACCAGAAGCCCTTTCTCCTCCCAGGTTACTAACCCGCTCCCCACACCTCCAACACTCTCATTTGCATATGCGGTTAGCTTTTTGTTGGCCTGGAGTAATCTCTGAGTGGCTTCAGCAGGGCCCCCTGATGGAATCTAATGGGTCTGCTGGCAGCTTCTTGAAAGATCTTGGCTGAGGTCTCGGAGCCAGTTTGTCAGGCAGTCGGTCAACACACGTGGGGTACTTGTGCCCTGCCCATGAAGCCTTTTTTTGTCAGGGACGGGTTTGTGCAAGACAGGGAGATGGTGAGGGAACACCCAGCTCTCAGAAATGCAGAAGTCAGGGAAGACAGAAATAGAAACCCCAAAGAACTCCAGACACAAACATCTACAACTGACCTGTTCACTTGTGTGACTGGGCACAGCAGAGGTGAGAGTGGCACACCACCTGCATCTGGCCAAGCCTCGGGAGCCACCACCCTCCCCCAGCCCTTGCAGGCCTTCCCACGGAACACAGGGTCTCTCCAATGCTGAGTGGAAATAAAACAAGGGTTAGCGCTGCCCCCTACCCACTCAAGACATCCACCCAGCCCTGGGGAGCAGAAGGGGCTCCCTGGCTTAGAGGAAAATAAAAGGCTATAGCTTCTGTCACTCAAAACTGGGCACCACTTGCCCTACAGCAGAGAGGGGGTGCACTCAGCAGTTGCGATGGCTGGTCTCTGCGAGCACCCACCACCCGGAGAAGAAAAGATGGAGGAAGAATGGCAGCTGGAGGCTTGGTCTGCGGGGACCACGATGACCTACTTTAGTTACTGTGTCTCCTGGAGGGAGGAACTGGGTCTTCTGAACATAGACATATATAAGACAGCCCCTATCCTGGCCATACGATATTCCAAATGAAGTCAGCCCAAAACACAAGGCTGCCTGGACTGAATGCCGGGTGACTGGGACACACCACTAATAAGTACACGCCAGTAAGTATTAGTGGAAAGGAAATAATAATGGTAACATTTATTGAGCACTTACTACATGTCAAAGTACTATTCTCCGTGGTTTATATGGATGTAATTATGCTGACAATCCACTGGTATTATTCCTCTTTCTTTCTTTCAAGATTTTATTTATTCATTTAAGAGAGAGACAGAGATAGCAATAGAGAGCATGAACAGGGAGGAGAGTGAGAAGCAGACTCCCTGCTGAGCAGGGAGCCAGATGTGGGGCTCAATCCCAGGACCCTGGGATCATGACCTGAGCTGAAGGCAGATGCCTAACTGACTGAGCTACCCATGTGCCCTTACTATCCCCATTTCATCTATGAGAAAAGTGAGCCTTTGGAGATTCAAAGAACTCGCTAGATGGTACACAATTTTTAATGAATGATCCTGGATTCAAACTCAGAATTCTGCATCATTGAGTATGTGTGTGCACAAACATACCTGTGCATGTTTTTCTTAAGTGATGGGAAAAGACTTTGGGAAAGAAGGAACAGCAGGCATGCGACTCTGACTCCACTTGTAACTTATTTTTTTTTAAAAAGATTTTATTTATTTGACAGAGAGAAACACAGCCAGAGAGGGAACACAAACAGAAGGAGTGAAAGAGAGAGAAGCAGGCTTCCGGCTGAGCAGAGAGCCTGATGTGGGGCTCCACCCTGGGTCTCCAGGATCATGACCAGTCGCTTAACCAACTGAGCCACCCAGACGCACCAACTTGTAACTTATTTTTGACATAAAGAAGAAACTTCAACGGCTAAGTTTTAAAGTTGGAACGTAGCTTAGGTGAAGAGATCATTTCATTGTAATTTAAAAATATTCGTAATATTAAAGTATAGCTGACATCCGATGTCATATTATGTTCGGCGACTCCACGAGTTCATACATCGCTCAGGGCTCCACTGTGATAGCTGCAGTTCCCATCTGTCACCATACAACGCTATTCCCACATTACTGACTAGCGACGAGACCATTTTTGAGGCTGAGTTTTGCAATATTTAAAATCCTCAAATTGGGAGCGGGCTGAAATGACGTGTAACGTGGGAGGGCAGTGGGCTGGGCCCAGCGGGTGGGGAGACGCTCAGGGACAGAGGAAGGGAGCGAGAAGCCGCTGGGCTCCGGGGGCGCTGCCTGGGAGGCCCCGCTGAGTCCCTGTCCCGCGGGGTCCAACCTCCCCGATGCGGCCGGGAGCAGGAAGGAGCGGGGAGTCTCCTCCACCCCGCTTTCCGTGACCTGGGGGTCCCCCTCGCGGGGCTGGCCTGACCTGGTGGGTCCCGGTTCTCGGTCCTCGCTGACGGTGTCAGGCGGGCCCCCGAGTCCCCTGAACCACAGCGCCATCGTGTGGCCTCGGACGGGGCGCTCCTGGGCTCCTCTGGCTCAGGTGCCCGGGGCTGGGCCCACCTGCGCTGCTGGGCTCCAGCAGGCTTTCTCCTGGTGCGCGGAGTCGGAAGGGGAAGTGGACCTGGGCGCCAAGCCTAGGACCAGATTTGCCTGCCTCTGAGAGCTGCCTTCTCATATTGGAAGCATAACAGAAGGAATGATCCTTAGAGCCGGGCAGGCCAGACCCCTACCGGCTTGATTGTGAGCTTTTGTCCTTGAGCCTCTCTAGAGCTCCATTTTCTCATCCTTTAAAGGTCATAATAACGCCAGGTGAAGATTCAATTACAAATCCTCTAGAGCCAGCAGCGTGAGTTCAAGCCTTTGGAATGCCAGCTCAGCAGTAGGACAGCCCTAGCTGTCCATTTTCATGAAAGAAAACAGTCCAGTTGGTCTGGCTCACCATGTAAAAATACCCAGCTATCATCCTATTCCTCAGCCCAGGAGAATGTGCCCTCTTCACCAGTGACTCTGGCCTCTCACAGCTGCCCGTGAGGACACCCTCTGGGAGCAAAACTGTCCCACTTCTGGGAGGCATTGCAGTAGTGAGGACAAAGAGCAATAGGGTGGAACCTGGGTCAAGGCACTAACTTCACCGAAGCTCATTTCTTATCTGTAAATCAGAGATATTAATTCCCACCTCCTAAGACGTTGTTGGAATTAAATGAGTTATTCACATAAAACATTTAGGACAGTGGGTTTAGCAGCACTAACATCAGCAGAGAACTTACTGAAATTCTTGTCATTGGGCCCCACCCAGAGTTTCTGGGGTGAGTCTAAAGAATTTGCATTTCTAATTTGCATCTTAGGAGATGCTGGTACAATCTGTCCAGGGAACAAACTTTGAGAGGGACGAATCTAGCACATACTAGACCTTCAATTAATGTCCATTGTCATCCCCCAATCACGCAAGTACAAACTAAAAAAGAGAATGAGAAAGTATGAGAGAATATTAACCCAAATACAACTAAGTAAAAGCTGCACACTCAACATCTAGCTAGAAATAAGAACAGTTCCATTTCACAAACGTTAATTGAATGTTTTCTCTCCATTTCTTTTGCTTGCTTTGCCGGGCAGTGCTTCACTCACACCCACCACCTCATTCTATGTCCATCAGAGTCTTCTGAAGTGTATGATGATCACAGGGAAGGGCTCTCAGAGAGATGCAGGGACTTGCTCACGGATGCTGAGCTCTGGAAGGCAAGGCACAGACTCAGCTGAAGTCGGCTGATTCTAACTAGGGCCCTTTCAAGCTGCCTCTCAGACACCCCAGCATGCTTGTAGAGTCTGGGTCGGCCCATGTCCTCAGCCTGCTTTGGGTTCAAGTGTCCAATGGTCTCCCCTTGCCAGGTTCTTTGGCTCTGCCTTTCTTCTCACCCATGGGACACTGGGTCCTCCCAGAGCATGGATGTGGCCTGATCTCTGGCTGTGTGCTGTGGCCCTGGGGGGTCTTTCCAGCAAGAGAAAGTGTTTGGGGGTAGACACAGGAGGTTCACCCTTGGGATCTAGACCCTACCCAGGTCCTGTAGGTCTTGGAAGGAGTCCCCCCCACCTTCCCCATCCTGGCATCTGAGAGGCCACAGAGTCCCTGTCTTAGGACTTGTCAGTGAGCCACCTCAAGGCCTAAAAGGAGTTGCTGCCCTCCCCGACTCAGCCTAGGTGGGAAGAGGGGAGCTCTAACTCCCTGGACTCTGTGACACCATAATTTCCCCGTCCAGGTCCCAGATCCATTTGAGTTTTTAGGGCTGCTAGAAGGAACATGGTCTTTATAACAGAAGACCTGATTTGAGCCAACCCCAGCAATTCGTTACCAAAAGAGCTTCTTTGCCCATGTTTCTTTCTTCATCTGCTTCCCACAACTGCCTTGCAGCTTGAATGACAGCTATGTTCAAGATGCTGGCACCTCATCAGCCATTTTTGCCTCTTGACATCCACCCACCATTTATGGTGAGCCTGTCCCTGAGGATATGCAGGTGATGAACCCAAGTCCCTGCCTGCTGGGAGCTTCCAACATGCTGCCTTGCCCAAATAGGACAATGGCAGAAGGTCTGAGCCTGGATCTGTCTGGGAGCATTGGGTACCAGAGGCCCAGGCCACTGGTCCCAGGGATGGGCACCCAGTGTGTGACCTGTGCAGGGGGCGGACTCAAGCCCACTCCATGCCAGCTGGGCTTGAGTCAGAGCTAAAGGTTTTCAGAGCTTTGCCTCGGAGGCATGGAGAGCCCTGTGACTCACCACTGTGCCAGCCAGGGAGACTGGACACTTCTCTATCCAGCAGTCTCTGCCCTGGGCATCTTTCATTTCATGTTTGCTCATTCATTCATTTATCCCACAAACACTTGTCAGGAATCCGACGTGTGCTGGGCTCTGGGGAGGCAGACCTGGGTGAGGAAGACAGACTCAAAGCAGGAAGGACTGAGGTTCTCTCATCTCTTCAATGTCTCCCCACCCCAGACTGTTGTTGAAGCTCCCCAGGGAATAATTGAAAACTATGGTGACCCCCAAACCCACTCCCTACCCCCACCGCATCTTCTGTCCAGATTTACAACCAGAAAACAACACCTGGTAAGAAAAAAAAATAGAAATTGGGGACTTGAGTTGGAAAATGGAAGGAGCAAGGGCCTCCCTCGCACTCAGGTAAGGGCCAGAGACTTCATGTGCAGTTAGTGACATCAACACCAACTCCAGACCCCACTTCAATCCTGCCGAAAGGGGAAGTTGCTCTTAGAGGTCTGATTAAAGGCTCACTGACACATGGTGATGGTTAAGTGACTTGTCTAAGGGTATTCAATAATGATTAGTTCTTCTGTTCATCGCCTCCTCCAAATTTCCTCAGAGGTCCCAGATATTTCTAAGACCCTTCTTGTCATCCCTGTAGCCACGGACCAGGTTCTGACTGCTTCCCAAGTGCCAGAGCCTAGAGGCAGTCAGGAGCTTTGGAGTAAGAGAACGGGGTTCTTATTAGCTGTGGGAACTTGGCGAGTACTTAACTTCTCTGAGCCTTACTTTACTCATCTGTAAAATGGGGATAATAATAGCATCTACCCATTGGGAGGCTGTGAGGAATAAATGGGATAATGCATGAGAAGGGCTTAACACGGTGCCTGGTAGAGACTATGTTCTCAGTGTATGTTGGGCAATAATAATTTCAATGATATCTCCACTTGGATGACCTACCAGCACCTTCTATTCACTAGTTTTTCTCCCAAACCAGCTCCCTGGCCTCAGTTTTTAATTCCCTTTCATGGAGTCTGGATTCCCCTAATATGTCCCTGGGGACCTGGCCCCTTGGATTCTACTTTGTTTCTTCCTCATGATTTTTCTCCCATCCCCCCATGCCCACACTCAGTCTTTCCTTGTGTCTTCCCAGGGGTCCTTGACATCAGTCCCCTCATTCAGTCCCTCCACACACAGCCACCAGATCTAGTGTTTGGATTATGCCCCTCTCTGCCTCAGGAACCTCTAGTGACTCCTTTGTGGCCACTACTAACGTGACTGTCTCTTCCCCCTGATGGCTTAGGTCCTTCACTGTGGCCTGAAATACCTGCCACCCTCCTTTCTGCCCTCTCCCTCCCCCAACGTTTTCCCCCTTGGAAGGATGCGCTGTCCCCACTGCCCTCTTGGTCCCCTGTGTGTGCCCCTTCAGCAGGACAGACTTGCAGAGACTATCCTGTGTAATGAAAGGAATCTTCTGACGCTACTCTCGACCCACCAATGTACTTGGATCAATCAAGGTCTCCCAAGGAATGGATTTAATAGAATGTATATATGTCCTTTATATATGCACGTGTTCCAGCCCAAAGACCATCTGTGGTAGAGCCGGGAAGAGCAGATATTGCAGATGAAGTCTGAAGGCAGTTGGCTGGAAAATTCTCTCTCGTTCAGGAGAGGTTGGTTTTTTAAATTCTATTTAGGACTTCAGCTGGTTGGATGAGGCCACCCACACTATGAAGGGCAACCTGCTTTACTCAGTGTCCACCAGTTTAAGGGTCCATCTCATCCCAAAATACCTAGAACAATGTTTAACCAAAAATCTGGACACTGGGCAGTCCAGTCAGGTTAACACATGGAACTAACCATCACTCCACTCCCATCCCTCCCGATGTCTACCCTCCTGAAAGGGAGAATTCATAAGAATTCATCTACCCTGAGGAGTACTATGGGGCATTTCGTGGAATATTTACACTGTACCTCTAATGGTGGAATTTTAGCACTTATTTCCCAGGCAAAGGTAGCTTGCTTTGGAGTGGCAGCTGGGGGAGCGCCTTTCTGGAGCCTCTGAAGAAATCACAGCACGTCAGCATCTCTGCCAGCTTTGTGACTGCTCTCCTCACTAAGTTTGGTTCACTCTTTGGCAGCTTTGTAGAGTACAGAAGTTAATTTCTAGCCTCTCCTCAAGCTATCTTTGGTCCAAGCACAGCAGCAACAAAAACTGTGAAGTTGACCAAAATACAGGGCATGAAACCAACCAAAAACTACAAAAAGCACTCATCCGTGAGAGGAAGAGGACCCCGCTGCCAGGTAAGTAGGGAAACAGGAGATCCCAGAGGCTCAAGAGGTGGAGAAGTGGAGCCCAGGGTGAAGGTGTGTATGTGTGTGTTATGTGAGTGTGTGGGTGGGTGGGGGTTTGCCTGTGTGCGTTGTGTGCGTGAACCCTGACAGAACGAGCTGGAAACACATCTCACCCTTCCTCAGGCTCTGGTGTCTCAAGTATCTCTGGACACAGATCCATCCAAGCCCAGCCCACTCTGTGCTTCTTTTTTGCCCCTTTGCCCACACCTCTGAGACACCAGATTCAGGCTGTATCCCTGTGATTGCCCACCAGTGTCTTCAGGGTGTTGGGAGTCTGCCATGGGGTAAGACTAAGGAGATCCAGGTTCTCCTGCTTCTGCCTCTGCATCTGCTTTAGCTGTTTCTATTACAAAGTGATTCAAAGCTAGCTGATCTCCAAGATGTCATCTAGCTCCAATAACATGTGATTAATTATTTGGAAAAGCAGTGAAATTCAGTGAATCAGCATATATGAATGTTTCAGCTGCGAATAACACAACACTTGGAATAAAGAACTAAATGATGGGCTGATTCATTATAGCAAACCAAGACACTACAGGGAGGTGGTCCTGGGATTGGTATTGTGTCTCTAGGAGGCCATGAAGGACTCTGGCTCTTCTATCTTCTTTCTCTGCCTTCTTCGTGGCTACTGCTATGTCCCCTCATCATGGCAAGATGGCTGCAGGGGCTCCAAACTTTCCTTCCTCTGTAGCAGCTTCTCAGGCAGGAAGAATGGGGGAGGGGCACAATCAGTAAGGAAAATCTTTCCCAGAAGCTTTTATCTAACAACTTCTTCTTGGGTCTCTTTGGCCAGAACTGGGTTACTGGACAAGAGGATGGACTGACCAATCATGATCCATCCTCTTGGACCAGGTTCACGTACAATTGAATGAAACCTTGGAGGTTCTATTAGCAAGAAAGGGGTGGAGCAGCTCTTGGGTAGGTTACTGATAGTGTCTTCCACAACTGAGGGAGTGATTTCAAGAACAAGAAACAGAAAGTATCTGGTTGTTGTAACCAGAAAGGGAATTTATTGGAAAGAGGTATGGGGTGAGTGTGCAGGAAAGAAGCAGGGAGCACAATAAATGCTTTTTAGTCATAATGGCCTGGTATGGACACCTCATCTAGTGCCTTTACACATTGTGTCACTTGTTCAACATTAAAGTCTTGGACATATTTTGTATTGAATCAGGCTGATGGCCTGGACACCTGAATGCAAAGAGAAGGAGTATCTGGCCTTTTTAGTCTCCAAATTAGACATCGATCAAGACCGTACACACTGGGAGATTCTCCTCCAATGGGAAAGAAGTGTTGGTTGGTGTCCAGCCAACATAAAACCAGAGAGCTAAGCTAATATCTAAGAATTGAAAAAGTTTCTTTTAAGCCTGCAGCTTGAGAAGTGGAGTACTTGGGAAGCATGGTTGAGCTCATTGCTGTCCACTGGGATTAATTACCAGGAAGCAAAGTGATGCCTATATGCCTCCTATCATTTTGCAAGTCTTACTGACTGTTGGGTAAGTTTAATTTAATTACAACAGCAACACCTGTTTATGTTAGCCAAGTCTGCAACATGATTAGCTATTCATACCTTCAAGGAATTAGAAGAATAAGGGTTAAAAACAAACAACAAACACTGGAGGAACATTACCTGTGAGGAAGTTGGACTGAGGAGAAGAGTCATTCTTCTACAGCTGCTTCTCCCTTGGGTCTTCCCTGATGGGCCACCCAGGGAGGATTCCAGTGGAAGCAGAGACTCCATAAGGGCACCAGTCCCATCAGGTTGAATCGGTTAGGCAGAGAGAGGCAGGTGGTCTTGGATTTTGCAAGTTCTATTATTTTGAGGGACAACTTCTAGTCATCCACATGACCTCCAACTAATACGGGTCAAACACAAGTTCACACAGCATCAGTCCCACCATCCCTGAACACAGGGACCCAGGTCTGGGATGGAGGGAAGGATGGGGCGAGAGAGGTCCCAGACAGTGAGGGATGTGTAGGTACATACTCGCATATCGGTGGGACTATTAAAGTCACTGGAGACAACCTGGTCCTCAGCGTACCCCAAGATGCCCTTGAAGTTCTCCATTGACTACTTCCCCACTCTCAATGTCATTGTATTTGGCAGCTTTCTCCAGGAGGTAGGTCAGATCCATGTTGGAGGTGGGAACATGGAAGGCCGTTTTAGTCAGTTTCCCACTCAGCTCAGGGATGACATGCCTACAGCTTTGGTGGTGCCAGTAGAAGCAGGGATGATGTTCTGGGCGGCCCCTCAGCCATCATGCCACAGCTTCCCAGAGGGGCCATCCACTGTCTTCTGGGTGGCAGTGATGGCACGGACTATGTCATGAGTCCCTCCACGATGCTGAAGTTGTCATGAATGACCTTGGCCAGAAGGGTCAAGCAGTTGGTGGCACGGGAGAATTGCCGACAGTCTTGAGGAAGTTGTCATATTTCTCATGGTTCGTGAGAATCACAAACATGGGGTATCACCAGAAGGGGCAGAGATGATGGTCCTCTCACCCCACCTTTCAAGTGAGTCCTAGTCTTCTCCGTGGTGGCGAAGACCCCAGTGGATTTCACAACATATTCAACATCAGTGTCACCCCCTTTGATGGTGGCAGGATTTTGTTCCTGGAAGATGTAGATGGGCTTTTTGTTGATGACAAGCTTCCCATTCTCATCTTGACTGTGCTGTTGGATTTGTTGTGGGGGGAATCATACTAGAACATGTATACCATGTCATGAGGTCAAGGAAAGGATCATTGATGGTGACAATATCCACTTTGCCAGAGTTAAAAGCTGCCTTGATGGCCAGGTGCCCAGTATGGCCTAATCTGTGTACTTTGACCTTCACCATCGTGTCTCAGGGACATGGCTGGCACTGCACCGAAAGATGCGGCTGTCTGTCTAACGGGGAGGAGCAGAGAGCCCAATTTTAATCATCTTAAAGCAACTTCTCTCAGTTTATCAGATCCACTATGTAGCCTCCTGAGGGACCAACACAAAGTCTCCTACAAAGCCCTGGGAGAGGTGTTCAGATCACCAAGCCTGAGGCTGCTCTGGACCTTGTAGCACAGTCAAGAAGGAGTGAGAGAAGGGAAGCCCCCCTCTTGCCATCTGGAATCCTCTGTGACACAGTCTCCTTCAGCTGAGGCTCCCCACTGCCCACATACCTCACACTCAGCCGATAGTCTGTGAGCACAGGCTTGTAAGCAATGAGCACTAAATCAAGGCAGTTTTTCTGAATCAGGAAAATGACAAGAACATTCTGAACCTTGATAGGTTTCTCTTTCTTCAGTTCTGGAGAATTTAAAAATAGATCTGGAGATGACTCTTTGCAGCTGAATTCTGCAGGCATGATATCCCCTTTCCACGGTAGAGATATAAGGAAAACAGATGACTGGAAAGGCCTTTTCTTGATGGCATTAATTGTCCTCCAGGCCCAACATCAGGATCTCAACTGCTAAGCAACAGGCACCATTGTTTGGGCAGGGAACATTACTAGGCTTCTCTGAGCCTCAGTATGCCCATCCATAAAATACAAAACTTGAGTAAAATAATGTATTTTAAATTAAAATTCTCTCAGATCAAAAATTTCTATTCTTCTTCTTTCAAATATAAAATCAGACTCTCCCCGAACAGCTCACTAAACCTGGGGGAGAATCAAGGATAAGAATCACAGTGCTAAAAAGAATGGACCAAGGCACCAGGGTGGCTCAGTTCGTCAAGCATCTGACTCATTTCAGCTCAGTTGTGATCTCAGGGTCATGAGATCGAGCCCTGCCTCGGGCTCTGTGCTCAGCTTGGAGCCTATTTGTTCCTCTCCTTCCTTCAGCTTGCTCTCTCTCTCTCAAACAAGTTAAAAAAATCTTAAAAACAAAAACAAAAGACAGGACCCTACCGGCCTGGTACCTGTCTTCCATCTCCACCCAATCCCACCTGGGGGAGCAAAAGGCAGAGGCCAGGACTTCAAGGCTCTCAAGCAGCCAGCAGAGGCCTGATGCTGGGGCCCTCTGTGAAGCCGGGGAATCCTGGGCTGATGCAGCCCCGGCTGGCTGGGCAGGCAGCAGGATTCTGAGGTCTGTCCTCGCTGGTGGGTGGGGCACAGTGCCAGGGACTCCAGGTGTCCCAGGGGTAGTGGTTCACATTACTATGCCAGGAATGACCGGCCACAGGCGGGGGCCTGCTCCTCCTCCCGCTCGCTGCCGCAGGCACTGTGGCGCAGGTTTAGCAGGTACTCATTATTTTTAAGATCCTGGAACATAATGGGTACATGAGAAGGACTCAGTAAATATCAGTTCGGACCAAGTGCTGCATTACAATAAGGTGTAACTGACTAATAAGACAATTATGAGTGACTCTTCTAGAGAGATCATAACTTTAAGAGGGAGAGACAGAGGGGCGCCTGGATGGCTCAGTTGTTAAGTGTCTGCTTTCAGGTCAGTCAGGTCATGATCCCAGAGTCCCAGAATCGAGCCTTGCATGGAGTCCTGCATGGAGCCCTGCATGGAGCCCTGCATGGAGCCCTGCATGGAGCCCTGCATCGAGCTCCCTACTCTGTAGGAAGCCTGCTTCTCCCTCTCTCACTTCCCTTACTTGTGTTCCCTCTCTAGCTGTATTTCTCTCTGTCAAATAAATAAGTAAAATCTTTTTTTTTTAAAGGGAGAGACAGAGTGTTCAGACCAAGAACAAATTCCATAATGTAGAGAATGTAGAAATGGAAATGTTAGGGGGAGGGGGAAGGAGAGACCTCTAACCCCTGTAAATTATACTTGCAGAATTTCCCATCTCAACGCAAAATTTAAAAACCTCTTATTCCTTCCTTTTCCCTTCTTGTCAATTATCTTTTGCCTTCCTCTCTTTTAAAAATTAGGTTAAGCTGGGCAGCTGGGTGGCTCAATCAGCTGAGCGTCTTCCTTCGGGCTCAGGCCATGATCCCAGGCTCCTAGGATCAAGTCTTAGTTGGTCTCTCTGCTCCGCCAGGAGTCTGCTTTTTCTTTGCCCTATATCCCTCCCCCTGTTTGTGCACGTGTGCGTGCTTGCTTGCTCTCTCCCAAATAAATAACTAAAATCTTTTTTATTATTTATTTATTATTTTTTAAAGATTTTATTTATTTATTTGACAGAGAGAGAGATCACAAGTAGGCAGAGAGGCAGGCAGAGAGAAAGGAGGAAGCAGGCTCCCTGCTGAGCAGAGAGCCTGATGCGGGCCTCGATTCCAGGACTCTGAGATCATGACCTGAGCCGAAGGCAGAGGCTTTAACCCACTGAGCCACCCAGGCACCCTATTTTTTATTTATTTTTTAAAAAGATTTCATTTATTTATTTGACAGAGAGAAACACAGCTATAGAGGGAACATAAACAGGGGGAGTGAGAGAGGGAGAAGCAGGCTTCCCGCCGAGCAGGGAGCCTGATGCGGTGCTTGATGTGGGGCTCGATGTGGGGCTCCATCTTGGGACTCCAGGATCATGACCTGAGCCGAAGGCAGACACTTAACGACTGAGCCACCCAGGCGCCCCAAGTAAAATCTTTTTTTAAAAAAGAAATCAGATTGTGCTGATTCTATCATGCCCAAACTACTGGTCAACCTTAACTCATATTTAGGAGAAATATTTTGGAAAAATCATTTCTTTTCTTGAAATCTTTAAGAAAAGGGCAGCTACTCCCTTTTGAAGTTATTCAGAACGTCTCAGTTTCCAAGAATGGGCTGTTGCTTCTGAAGCTACCTTCCTCTCTCCTGTCTTTTCTCAGAGTGGTCTTTTTCTCCTTCCTCGTGGAAATGAGATGCCTAAGTCTTTGTGCCTGGGTTGATTGATCCAAAAGCTATCCTTCAAGGTCCTCTTTATATCAATATCCAGGTTCCAGAATATTCTGTTCACTTGACCAGCCACACCCAATGAGAAACAAGTAGAATATTCTGTTCACTTGACCAGCCACACCCAATGAGAAACAAGTAGAAGAAGGTCAATGTAGGAAATTCAAGGGAAGAAGAAAATCATGGAGTGTTGTCATGGGAAGTGGGATATGCCCATTTCCAAAGATGCCATGATGCCCTCAGTGCTCTACTGTCCAAGATGTACACTGTTGGGTGGTTTTAGCAGAGCGTGGAGCTGAACCAGAGCTCAGCACCAAGAGGGAAGGCTTGGTGGCCAGAGGCTTTCTCTTCCTTTGACTTTGCTGGGTTACTTAAAAATGACACAGAAACCCAGACTGTGTTCCTTCCTCTGAATGACTTCCAACTATGTCCCTCCCTGACCCCTAACTGGAGGCCACTCTATTTTTCAATTTCTCTTGGGAAGTAGGTTCCTAAATTTCTGCAAGTCTTCCCATCAGGGGAGGCTCTGATTTCCAGTAAATTTAGGGTCACATAGTTTTCTATATTCATTTGCATACAGTTTGCATAAAATTAGCATGCTCTGGAGTCTGGGACTCTGGGTCAAAGCTCCCCAGCGAATTAATGCAAATGGACCCCAGCTTTTGTGCCCTACTAAGGTGGGAGAGCCAGGCAGCCTCAGCCTCAGAGAGAAAGAGTGGCAGCCGTGACTTATAGGCCAAAGGTCTTGTCATCCCCTGGATCTGCAGATCCTCACGCTGGACCCACTGGGAACTCTGTCCGGGGGGGGGGGGTTCCTCTGTTTTCCAGACCCTGAAGACTCATCTTGAATGTGGTGGGACCCAGGGGAGGGAATCCGAGTTATGATGTGGGTGCGGGGGGTGGGGGTTAGGTGGGACAGGAGCTGGGTAAGGAGGGACCTTCAGATCTAAGTAATGTTGGGGGTAGAAATGGAAGGAAGGAAAACAGGGATCATCACTGGCAACTGAGAGAGCCTACAGGAGGAGAGCCTCAGGCAGGAAAAGGAGAGAGGGGAGAGGTAAGAGGGAGCAAGACTGGGAGAGTAAGTCCTATGCGGCTAGTTAGAATGGAGAGTAGACGCTCGTTATCTAGGAAGCCCAACAGTCAAAGTTAGTGAGTGCCGGGCAGGGGCAGAGTCCCTGGGGCAGCAAGGGCATTCCTTTCCTCTCTGTTAGACAGTGCTTTCTTGTTGGGCCAAGACATTCATCCCTTGGGTCTGCAAGGAAGGTCTGAGGTGTCACAGCCTCAAAGTGCCAATGTCAGATTTTATCGCAGCTCCAGGTAAGACAGAGATGAGCAGGTTGGAGCCTGAAGGGATGAACAAACCATTCTAGCCACAGAGGCAGCTCACTCCTCCAGGGGCCAAGACACCCTGGGCCTGAATGAAAAGCGCTATCTATAGCAGAGGAGTGGAGGGAAAAGGGGTCACCCCCAGGGCCACTGTTCTAAGCCATGGGGTTTTCGGATGGACTGCTAGCTATAGGCTGGCCGCTCCCCACAGAGCATGGTCACAGACTTTCTAAGCCCTCGAACTCGACAGAGTCAGCCCATGAGGGGGTCAGGAGGGTGGAGACCTTTTGGGGTTTAATCCTGGCTCTGCCTGCAGGCCTTGGGAAGGTTATTTGAACTTCTCCATGCCTCAGTTCTTTCATCTGTGAAATGGGAATAATTATGCCGACTTTGTGGAGCTGTGGAAAAAGAGCTAAACACAATAGCCCCTGTATTGTTTTAGAACAGCGGCTGCCCAGAGAGGAAACACTGAGTAGATGCTACTGCTATCGTATGTGCACGCCCCAAATATGATGTAAGGAAAAGCCTGCAGAGCCTAGAGGAAAGCATGGGGTGGGCTTCCAGTTTCTTGGCTCTGTGCCCAGTGTGGCGGCTGCTTGTACAATTTTTTTTTCCTAAGGATTTTATTTATTTGACAGAGAGAGATAGCAAGAGTGGGAACAGAAGCAGGGGGAGTGGGAGAAGCATGCTTCCCACTGAGCAGGGAGCCCGATGTGGGGCTCGATCCCAGGACCCTGAGGTCATGACCTGAGCCAAAGGCAGACACTCATTGAGCCCCCCAGGGGCCTGTGCTCCCACACTTCTGGCTCCAGCTGAGGCAGCCATAGCAACAGGCCATGCAGATGAGGCCCAGGCATGGGCTCTGGCCATCCACAGGCTGGGAAATGACACTGGTGATGATGTGGTTTCCTTTTTCCCCTCTCTCTCCACGAGGGGAGTATGAAAGGGAAGAAACTGCTTCTTTATTAGTTTGGCAAGAAGGCACATGTGGGCTGGAGGGAGGGACCCCTGCAAGAAGAAAGGCATGGAGCCCTGCCTGACCTGCTTGTCCCTCTCCAGGTGAAGGGTCTGCTGGCCTGGCCTCTGTGGGTAAGGGGGGCTGAGCATCATTACTGGTGTCTCTGTCCTGAGCCTCTTGTCCATGCTCAGAGGGTTGCTGGAAGGAGGGTAGGGAGGGCCATAGGGAAGGATGGAATGCCGTGCAAGCACTGTGCCCAGATGCCGGAGTGACTGGTGGGCCCTTTCTTGTCAACAGAGTCCTCCACGGATGCCGTTTCTCCCTGTCTCACACACGCAGCCAACCTCTGGGACACTCCTTCTGGCACACCCATATCACCCTCTCGGCGTGCCCTCCATTTGCACACTTGCTATCCTGTGGCCAATAGCACGGAACAGGAGGTTGACAAAAACGGGCTGAGAGCTCTTAACAGGTTATTCTCCATGTCCTGACTACTGAGGTCCCAGAGCAGAGTCCTCCTGTTTTCTCCAGCCCTTGCTTCTCCCCTGAGATCCAGCCCCTGATGCTACAGGACGTCTGGTGGCCCAGCCTGGGACCTGCTTTCTGGGCCCTCGCCTCCTCCCAAGTAACGTTACAGACAAAATAGACTGTAATAACCTAACAGCATTTCTGTCTCTCAGACCTGGCCAGAGAGTTGAGTCTTCTTGCGCTAGGCCATGTCAGATTTATCCCTAGCCTGACGTCTGTCATCATCAGCTGAAGTTAAATTCACCATCCTTGGATGCCCAGAAGAGTCCCAGACTGGTTGCTGGTTGCTAATCAAGTTTAAAGGATTCTTGGATTTCAATATCAGAGAGGAGCCGTTGTGTCTGGGTTTGTTCAGTTGGTTGGAGGGGGCCTGGTTGCCCTAATCCTGACTTGCTCCATCTACAAGACCCCTGTCCATCTCTGAAGGCTGGGTCCCAGGCCGGGGCTGGGACAGGGCTCTCTGCTTTTGCTCCTTGACCAAGAGGCTGAAATAACATTGTAAAGTTGAGGCAGTGAACGTGAAACAGAAACAAATGACTTTAATTCCAGGAAGTCAGAAATGAAAGGAAAAGTAGTAGGTATTCCTTGAGACCCACTGTGGTCTAGGTTTTGTGCTGTGCTAGCCAGAGCTCTGCTGCTGACTTGAAGAAGGACCTTGGGAAAGCCCCTCTCCTCTCCAGGCCTCAACTTCCTCATATGTAAAGTGCATCTGGAATTAGTCAAGACCCTGCTGGGCCTGACATGCTGTGTAGTTCTAGGTGGTTCTAGGTGTCCCAGTATTCTATCCCTCAGGGGTCAAAGGACTTGAAGGTATGTGGGGAGGGTTAGGGAGAGGGGGACTAAGAGATATCCAGTGGGGTTCTTGTGAATTTAGTTAGCTGAAAGGGGGAGGACAAGAAAGGAGTAAGAAAATAAAAGAAAAAGAAGGAAGAACATAAGAGAGGGAGTTAAGGACAGGGCAAGTGGGAAACCTGGAGGTGGCCACAGTGACCTCAGGGCTCCTCAGGTACACCCTGGCGTGGCTGACTTTGTTAGAGTGGGGGTTGGGAGAGTGGAAAATCGATTTTCTAAAGAAGGCCCACAATACTATCACCACCCCCACATCCTTTTGCAATATGGTCCTGTCATTTCCCTGTGAAAAAGCAGAGTTCAGTTTCTCTCCCTTTAATCCTGGGCTGCCTTTCTGACTTGCTTGTAACCAAGAGAATGTGGTAGCAGTTATGTGGGGTGACTTCTGAGGCTCAGTGAGAAGCAGCTTCCACTTGGTTATCTTGAGATATTTGCTCTAAGGGAAGCCAATCTGACCACCTGCGACCATCAGGAAGATGGCCACATGTAGGCATTCCTGTGGAGGATCCCAGCTTATGGCCATTTCCCTCAAGGCACCAGACATGTGAGTGAAGATCTCTGACTATCCAGACCCAACTACTGATCACCTCACTTGATACCATGAGGAGTAGGAGAAACTGCTCCCAGTTGAGCCCTGCGCTGCCCAAATCCTGAGGTAGAAGAATCTATGAGATAACGTTTTTTAGGTCACAAAGTTTTGGGGTAGTTTGTTATAAAGCAAAAGGATGGTAGGGGAGGCTTATAAAAATATAAGCTTCCGTCAAATGAGAAACCCTTAAACATGTACGAAAAAGACTTTGAGATCTCAGACATGTGTGAGATTTCAAAACTAATTTGGAAGCCAACTTCTAACTTTGCCTATTCAGGACATTATAACAAAATTACCACTTTCTGTAGGTCACCATACTATGTTTTAAAAAAGTATATTTTTATGAGAAAGGGAGAAAGCCACCTCATCCCACCAGACTGGTTGGAAGGAAAGAGATGAGCAACATCAAATGTTGGCAAGGGCCAGGAGCCAGCAGAGCTCTCACACATTCCTGGTGTGAGCATATAATGGCACAGTCACTCTGGAATTGTCATCTAAGACTGAACATATGTATATATTCAGTTTCATTTCTAAGTATATGCCTGACAGAAATGTCTGCATATTTTTACCAAGAGATCCGCATATAAATGTTCATAGCAGCACTATTCTTATTAGCCCCAAACTGGACATAACCCAAACACCCACCAATGGCTGAATGAATAAATAAATTATATGTCTGCAATGAAATACTATATAGCAGTGAGAATGAATGAATGATTGCCAGAAAAATCATGGACAAATCTCATGAATATGATGTTCGGGAAAGAGACCAGAGTCAAAGAATACATACAGTGTGATTCCATTTACCTAAAGTTGGAGAACAAGCAAAATGAATCTATGATGTCAGAAGTTAGGATAATGGTTCCCCCAGGGCAGTAGAGAACATGAGGGGGGCTTCTCGGGTATGTTCTCATTCATCTCCAGTGCTAGCTACGTGGAGGTTTCCTATACGTGTGTCATACTTCAAACTAAAATGTTAAAAACAGGAGGAAGGACATGTTCTCAAAGCGAAGGATAGATCTTTAAAAAACTAATTTAACTTTGTAAAAAGTTTCATGAAAAACCTTCTAATTTCTTCTTCCTTCAACTCATGTAAATTGTGTTATGGCAAGGTGCTGGGGCTGTGACTATGTCCGTGGGAGAAGGAAACAGGGGCAACATAGTCAGCAGCAACTGAAACTGGGGGTAGGAGTTCAGCCCTCCAAGGAAGGTGCTTCTCCACCACTCCTTGTTGCTAATTGTATGGTTTGCACACATGTGCATATCTAGAAAGATCTTCCCCAAACTTTTGCGGTCATGGCACATGTAGGAAATAGCAACATTGGAATGGGATACTGAAGTATCAAATGGAGCTCCTGGAAGACAAAGCCAACCGGAGTGAGTGGTATCGCTACCTCGGCACACTTGTGGGAAGACACTTACTTACAGAGTGTGGGAAAATATGAACCTCCATAACACATTTTGAATTCTCCTGCTCTTCCGCCCCAGGAAAATTCAGCTCTATATACCCTTCACCTCTGGATTATAGGTCCCATTTGCAGTAATGAAGATCATGGGGTCCAGGGGTTTATGCAGCATTCCTGGTCTCTCTTCTATGTAGAGGTCTTGTCTCCCCTTCCAGCCTCATTTCCCAACACACCCTTGCCCTCTCCCCTCGAGCCTCCCCCACCCTATCTTCTAAACACACGATATCCTGGGCAGACTGTACTTGTCTATCATCTAGAAACATCTCCCAAGACCCCCAAACTCCCAAGTCCTCCTCTTTAATCATCATCTCCCCGCGCAAACCTTCCCTTCTATATGATGCCTCTTTCTATACACTGCCCAAGGTCACCACTGCACTTTGATACTGGTGTGTGTGTGTGTGTGTGTGTGTGTGTGTGTGTGTGTGTGTGTACATGAATTATCTTGCCTATAGTAGGTGCTCAACAATTGTTTCTCGAATGACTTCTAGGCTGCCTGTGACACTAACTCCGCCCTACCCCTATTCGTTGGATGGCCACTCATAATCTTGAGTTGGAACCCCCAATGTCCTAGGGTACCAGTCTTGCGGCCACTTCACATTCTGCCACTCTTCCACCAGAAGCTTGGACTCATGTAGCCTGGATGAGAGAAATTTTTCAGACACGCGCCCTCCCCCCCCCCCGCCCCAGCTCACAACTCTGAGATTGGCATTAGGCTAATTGTGGTGTGACAAAGGAGAGGGGTGACTGCCTGCTTAGCCTCAGTCCTGGCTCCCATTATTCAAGCAACAGCCTGTGGTACCGGGATGTGGCCACAAGGGGCTCTACTGAGCGACTCTTATGTGCAGTGGAGGAGGGTTTTGTGGGACTACCTCCTGCCCACCAGGGTGCACAAGGATCAGCTCGGGAGTCTCTCCTCTCCTCTCCAGTTCCCTTTGGCTGCCTTAGCCTGATGTTTAACCCCTTAGCCACCTAGAAGCTGTATTTCTTAAGACAATCCTTCTTACTTTCCCAGGAGCCTCTCTTCTTGCTCTCCCCTTTACACCAACAGTCCCCATGGGGGGAGGACACGCCCCTTTTTTTCTGTTCCACCTCATTTAGGTGAGTGCTGAACCTATACCATGAGCTCCCTGTCTTTCAGGATGTGGGCTGGAGAATTGTCCTGTTCCATCTTTTCAACATCTCCTGACTCTGTCTCCCTTCTGTTTCCCCACTGCCATCCAAGATCAGGTTTCTTCATCTCTGGCCAGGATTAATTCAATCCTGGCTTCCTGGAGGATCCCCTGTCTCCAGACAGCCCCCTGGCCATCAGCTGTCCACCGTGGAGCCAGACAGAACTTACTTCCATCAGGTGCTGGCTTTCAATGGCTCTCCAAGACCCAGACATTCACACAGCACTCCAGGTGCCCGAGGATCAAGCTGCCAGATTCTCTAGCCTCATGTCCCTCTTCTCCCCCTGTGCTCCAACCAACAATACTGAAATACCTATAATTGCTCAACACATCGTGATATTTCAAATTTTTGTACTTTGCACACATTCTTTTCTGTGACCTCCACCTCCTCCACCCTTTACCCTTGCTTCCCATACTTCTCCACCTGGCAAAGCCCTATTCATTCTTAAGACTGCCAATTACTCCGTGAACCTTCCCTGATCTAAGACTCCTTTCCATGCCCCCGGACCCCTCCTCTGAATGGATCCTCTGCCCTAAACATGCATCTCCCCTGTATCTGTCATTCAGAGTTTACTGAATGATTACTTAAGCCTGGAGCTATGAAGTTGAAGGGGGAAACAGGACAGGCTTGAGGAATCATCCCATTTCCCCCTTCGACTCCATAGCTCCCTGTAGGAAGCACAGTGTGATACATGAAAGGTGTTGCTACATCCCTCTCTGAACCATCACCTCCATCTTGAGCAAGTCCTTTAAATGCTCTGAACTCCCATTTGCTGACCTGCCAAATGGAGACCTGGGAGAATCAGAATGGGGCACATCTGTTAAAGAACTTGAACTGGCTAAGGGCTATTAAACAGCTAAATGCTATGCAGATGTCTTTATTTCAGGCTAGTGTTTACCTGCACTTGCCTGTGTGGAAATCAGAGGATCAAAGGAATGTGATGTGGTCTTTTTGTAACTTTGCTGCCTCTAGTCCAGAGTAAACTATTAATTCCATCTCCCTGTAGCTCCAAGTCTTCTCTGAAGCTCTGGGTTAATGATTCTAAGGTTGTTTTCCTCACAGGCCCAATCCGTATCTAATCTTTGGCATGTTCTATTCTTTAAGAATTCCTTGACTCACTCCAATAATTCTCCATTCTGGGCTTGTGAGCCTTGTTTGGCCTGAGGAAACGGTGGATGTCTGTGGGTCTCTGGCTCCTTTCCTTCCTCAGCAGCACCCCACCCCATGGCCACCACCACCATTCCCTTTACAAAGAGAAGATACTCCTCTCCTCCCCCACTGAAGGTCCAAGCACATGGATGCTGTGACCTAACAAACTGTCTCCCTCACGTGAAGTTTAAGGATCTGTTTTCTGAGCTCCAGAAGGAGAGACTTGGTAGGGTTTCTCCATACCACAGTTTAATTAGTGGATCTGGGAGGAATGGATTGTTGGGAGATTCCAGACTGGCTCCTGGAATCCCAGGCAGGAGGTCTGTTTATGGCTGCAGTGCAGTTACATAGAGGCTGGGGATGGAAGCCTGGGAGCCAGACACACCTCAACGGTGGTCTGGACACTCTTGAGATAAGACCAGCAGAGGGCTGTGAGCTCACTGAAATTCAAAAGCCAGCTAACAGTGGTTCACTACCAGGAGTTCCCGCCAGCTCCCATCCCTCCCTCCCCTTAATCTATTTGGTGAAGAGTTTTAGAACATAGTGGTGGGAATGCTTTGCATAAAGGAGTAGATCACTGTTCTGCAAAAGTTTCACTGTGCTATAGGAACAAGTTAACTTTTCTCGGCCTCAGAGTTCCTATCTGTAAAATAAAGATTACATTTACCATAGGTAAATTTTTACAAGAACCCAGAACCCAATTTAAAGAGACCAGATAGACATAAGACAACACTTTCGTGCGTACGTAAGAGTAAAAACATAAGGGAAAGGTGTTGGTATGTCTGAAGCAATAATGGCAATTCTCAGACCATTCTGACTACAGAGATCATAATGTGAAAAATACACCTGTGTGCCCACCGCCTTGAACAGAACATTTCCAATAGCACTGAAAGCCCTGTGCTCACCTCATGATCCTGTCTTGGAGAAAACCACTGTCCTGAGTTGTGTGTATTGTTCCCTTGTTTTCATCACACATGTGCTTTCCATCTTTTGAACTTTTGAACTGTTCTTATAAGTGGACTAGGTTACAGTAACAGAATAGGTTTTTTCCTAGGCCAGGTAAGTAGCTGCTCCCTGCTGCATGCAGACTCTGTTCACATCCTACTTGTTATTGGTTGTGTTGATGGTAATGGTGTTTTGCTATTTTTTGCTATAAACATTCTCACCATTATGTCTCTCCAGAGCATATACCAAGGAAAGAGCTTGCTAAGTCTAGCTGAGAATATTGCCAACAAAGGCTGCTGTACCCCTCTTCCCTCCACTGAGTAGCTTGAAGAGACGGGGAGTCCAATTTTTTACTTCATCCCGGGTCTTACTTTGTCTATGGAACTTCAGGGGCTAGTAATGTTTATAAAAAGAGAAATAGTGGAGGTGGAGAATTCTGGACCAGTCAGAGAAATAGTGGAGGTGGAGTTAAACTATGGCCATTTCTCTGACTTTCAGCTGTGGCTTGTTTCAGACAGGCCTTGAGGCAGGATGAGCTTTGGCTCTGAGCATGGGTGTGAGGTGGGGGCTGTCCCCGACGGGACCCTTGGGTCTCAGGTGGCAGCCCCGCTGACCTCACAGAATCCACTGTGAGGTCACTACTAGGCTGCAGGACCTAGAAATTCAGACAGAATGCGGCATGACATTTTCAGATTGTGAATGTATTTTTATTTTTATTTTTATTATTATTTCAGCTGCAGTGAGGAGAGCTGGAATGGAGTCTCCGAGGATACGTCCCTGAGCCCTGTCCCCATTGCAGCTGCCAAAAGCTCTGGATCCTACTAATGGGCTTCGAAAGTCGCCGTCTCCGCCGTCTCCATGATGCCAGATGTCCCGCTCCCCGCGCTCTCCAAGTACTGGCCGCTCTCTGTGGCCTCGATGATAGCCTCCATACCGCTCCTGTCCACGGTCTTCGCCAGCATGTCGACGTCTCTGCCGCGTGGGGAGGCCATGGTTCTCGTAGTAAGGTTGGCTTTGACATTCCGCAAGAAGGAGCTGATCCTGCTGAGCCTCTTGGAGGCGGAGCCCGAGCTGACGGTGGATAAGCTCCGCCCGGATTTGTGGGAGGTCCTGGACTTCTTGGCGATGGGGGCGTGGCTGAAGCCTTTGTGCTGGGGGCGCTTGCCGCTCCCCGGGCTGCCGCGGCCCTTCTCATTCTTGTCCTCCCGCGCGGCTCTGTGGCTGGCTACGGACCGGCTGGAGGCTTTCCGGGTGATCTTGTCCCCCGGGGCCTTGTGGCGGCTCTCGGGGGCCCTGCGGCGACGGGAAGTTCTGAGGGCTCGCTTTTTTTCGTGGCGCTCCCTCCGCTCCCTTCGGCCCTTGCGGGGCTGCCTTCCCACCTGCTCACTCCGGGCGCACGAGCTCGCGTTCGAGAGGGGCGTTCCCTCGACTGCGTCCGGCTCGGCTTCTCCCGTCTTGCCGGCTGCTCTCGTCCCGGAGAACGCCAGGGAAATGCCGGTCTCTGGGAGACCGTTGGACGAGTCGGAAGTAAACCCTGGGGTCTTGGCGGCACCTGCCAAGGCCACGTTCAGGCTCTTGGAGGACAAGTTGGCAGTGCCGGCGATGGCGAGGTTGGCTTTGCTTCCTCCTGGACGCTTAGTGGCTGCCGCGGCCATGGCCGTGCTTAGCGGTTCGGGGGCCCCAGACCTGGTGACCGCCACGCTCAAAGCACCTGCTGTGGTGCCTGTTGCGACCCCCGCTGCGAACCCTGCGGCTGTCCCTGCCGCCACCACTGCCGCCGCCGCCGCCGCCTCCGCCTCTGCCTCCGCCTCTGCCTCCGCCTCTGCCTCTGTCGTGGCCGTAGTTGTCGATTCCCTGTTGAGCCCGGTAGCTTTTGTGTTTGGGGTGGCTACCTCGGACATGCTGTTGGGTTTGTGGAGGTCCTGATGGGTCCCCTCCCCACCAGCAAAAGCTGCAGAGGTAGCCCCGGCCACCTCAGAGACCACGTGGAGGCTCCTGATGCTGACCTGGTCCTGATCCCCTTTTCCTTGGAAATCTGCCTTTGCTGGTTTCCTCCTGTCCTCATCCTCAAACACAGGCATGTAAAGCATGTCCTCCGCTGGAATGGCGTAGGTACTGCTGTGACTGTCCACTGGCGGTCGCAGGAGGTAAATGAGCTTTTCCCAGTAGGCAAAGAGGTCTTCCCGCGCATCCAGAGGGGGACTCAGCTGCAGGTAGCAGGAGCGGCCGGTGGCAAACTTGAGGCGCAGCTGTTGTTTCTCACGGTTGTGAATGGAGATCCTCACAAACTTCAACGGAAGGAGCCTGGTGAGCTCTAGGGTCTTTGGAGCCTTGCGGCCTTTTCCCTTGGTGGCCTGGCCACGCCCGGCGTGTTCTTCACAGCCGGTGGCCGGGCGGGCCAGCAGCATGACGTCTGGGAGTGGGAGAATGGGGCTGGTGGAGGCAATGCCCACCGTCACCATTCTGACTCGGTTGTGCACGTCGATGACTTCTCCCCTTTTGGTAATTTGGATAAAGTCGCTTTCAAAAATAGGTGCATACTTGAATATGTCATATTCGCCCTTGTGCAGCTGTCGCTGTAGTTTCCCCATGGCAGTGTTGAACATGCCCACTCCGGAGGCGCTGTGTGCTGTGTGGTATGGTAGTAGAGACTCAGCGTTCATGACTATTTTGTATCACAAATGGTCTGGCTGGCAAGGGGGGTTTTGGGGGGGGCGTCCCTGGAGCTTCTCCTCCTCGGCCTTGGGTTGGCAGAGCGTGCACACGGGTGGCTCTCTGCGGCAGGTGTCTCAACCCCACCTGGCCCCACAGGCCACAGGGCCGCCCTTTGGCTCAGAATCTCCCAGAGACAGGGGTCAGGGTGGGGGACTCTGAGGATGGCAGATGGGATGCTGTGGGTGCCTGGACCCTAGACTGAATCTCTGCAAAGGTGTAGAGATGGATGGTGGACTCCTCTTCTGCCTCACCTCTGCACCTGATTTTTAATCTTGAGAGGCTGCGAACTGCAGTCCTGGTGAGAGAAGTGACCACTCTCTCAGCCTAAACCCCTGTGCAGCCATATTTATCCTCTGCTGCCCTTTGTGACCTGTCACTGTCACATACCCCTTTGTTCTCATCCCCCAGACACCTCCTCAGGGCAGGGTCATCATCCTCCCCCTAAATGTCCCATTGCCCCCACAGAGGACAGGCCCACCCTGCCAGGGACTCAGGGGGGGTATCCAAATAAAAATGTCTTTAAATGGAACAATTTTGTGTGGGGACTTTTTTCCCCTCCCCCAAATTCAAAATATTCAGCAACTGGACAAATCTATAAGAATACCATAAGATGATGGGATACATTTGAACCATTTGAGCTCATGGTTTCATTTTATCCAAGAACCCAGAATTGGCAGTCTTGGTCCTTAGCCTGCTCTTTCACAGAATCGCAGTAGACATTGCTGCTAGTAGCCATCAATGATGACATTAAAATGGCATCCCCTAGGCACCAGGCCATGTTCTCATACGACCACAAGAACTGCTCCTACTGTCTTCCATGTGAAGAGAGTGAGGTGGGATCATTGGCCTGACTTCTCAGAGCTAGCGCTAGTAGAGGCACTATCTACTGGCAGGTCTACCCGATTCTAAAGCCTTTGTTGGGAACCACCCCAGTACTTCACCTCACAAAGCTCGGGACAGCCACAAGTTTTAAACCAGGCTGATTTAAGACCTTTCTGAGGGGTGCCTGGGTGGCTCAGTTGTTAAGTGTCTGCCTTCAGCTCCGGTCATGATCCCAAGGTTCTGGGATTGAGCCCCGCATCTGGCTCCCTGCTCGGCTCCCTCTCTTACTCCTCTTGCTTGTGTTCCCTCTCTAGCTGTGTTTCTCTCTGTCAAGTAAATAAATAAAATATTTTTAAAGACCTTTCTGAGGCACTATTGGAAGTTGCATGATTCCATATGTATATATGTGTTATAGAGAGAACCCAAGACAACTACTTCAGACAGTGGGGGGGCTGAATTGGGAATTAACTGTACAGGGGGTCGTCTTTGTTCCTTCCCTTGCTTATGCTTCCACAGTCAGCCCATGTGCGGAAACCTGGTTATACTCCATGAAGACCTCCTGCTTTTCTTCCCTTCTTCTCCAGTGAAATGAAGGAGGGGCTGAGGTGTCATCTTTTGATTCTAAAAACCTGCCAAGCAGCCTCCTGGGGCAACAGAGTGAGTGCTGCTTTTGGAAGCAGCAAGACCTATGCGGAGCAGGTATCATTATACCTCCTGCCTTATTTCACCTCCCACACAGCTAGCCACAGAATATGTGATTCCTAAATTGTTGCTTGAAAGTTCTAGAAAGATACCTGCTCCCAACTCTCATATATATCCTAGTTTGATGTGATGCCCGAAATCCTACATTAGGGATTCATTCCTTGAAAATAAAGGCTACCTTTCTGTTAAAAAGGACACGGGTGTTCATCAACAGGTGAAAGGATAATCAAAAGGTGGTCTGTCTGTGGAGTGGAAGGTTATTTGGCCATAAAAAAGGAATGAAGTCCTGATACCTGCTACAACAGGGATGAATCCTGAAAACAGGATGCTAAGCGAAAGAAGCCAGACACAAAAGGCCACATACCATATGATTCCATTTAGACAAAATATTCCAGAAGAGGCAAATCCATAGACACATATTAGATTAGAGGTTGCATGGGGCTGGAAGGAGGGGAGTGTAGGGAGTGACTGCTTAATCAACAGGAACAGGATTTACTTTGTGGGGATGAAAATTCTGGAACTAGATAGTAAGGATGGTCACACAGCATTGTGAACGTACTGAGTTTTACGTTCTCTAGAATGGATACAATGGTAAATTTTATGTTGTATTTTCTCTCTGTATATGTATATGCACGTATACACTTCCGCTTGGAACCCTTTTAGAAAGGTCAGTGGTGTGACTCAGCTTTCCATTTCCTTATCTGTAAAATGTGGATAATAGTTGCTGTAAGGATTCAATGAGATAATGCATGTAAAGTGTTGAGCATATCGTGGAACTCAGAAATAGTAACTTTCATTAGCATTCACCCTCAATGGGCCCCTTAGGTCTCAGTGTGAATTCCTTCCTGGGGGCAGTTTTTGAGAAGACAAGTTGAGAAGCTTCTGGGTTTAGAGCCCCTGTGAGAACACAGAAGGATGCTCAGTGGGCAAAACTGGCTTCTTCTGTCTTGGCTTCAGGCGGATGCATGGAAACACAGAGAAACTGAACATACCCAGAATATGGGAGGGGAAGAAAGGAAAGGCTTAATATGGGTTTGGGTTTCCAGGGTTTGTTCAAAGCCCACGGGGAGAAAGTAGGATAAAGGTGGAAAATAGCAGGGTGCCAGGGTATCTCAGTCGCTAAGTATCTGCCTTCAGCTCAGGTCACGATCCTGGAGCCTGGGATGAAGCCCCGCATTGAGCCCATCATCCAGCCCCCCGCTCAGTGGGAAGCCTGCTTCTCCCTCTCTCACTCCCCCTGCATGTATTCCCTCTCTAGCTGTGTTTCTCTTTGTCAAATAAATCAATCTTAAAAAAAAAAAAAAAGATGGAAAATAGCATTTTAGCTCTCGGCAGAAAGTGAAGGTTTTAATTTCAGAATCCCTTGGGGCCAGAACCCTTTAAAACTCTTGACTCTGAAAGAGATATCAGGCCAGATGTCAGGGAAAGGCAAGGGGACAAGAATGAGGTCAGGAGAGAGGGTGGACTCTCAATGCCCTGCCAGTGTGACGTCACCACCCCAGCAGGAGGCAGCCCCAGGGAAAGACACTGGCAAACTGGGTGTCTGATTCTGGCAGAGGCCCCCATCCAACTTAATTCTCTCAGACCTTCCCAACCTTCCCTCTCCATCGACTGTGAAACAAGATGAACTAAACAACTTGATGGTAAATACATATTCATCCTTTTTTTTATTCAAGTATCAAAACATAAACTTGGCCGTGGGAAACAATACACGTGGTAAAAGGACCTTGCAGTTCTACTAACCATATACAGTGTATTTTTTGGATCAATTTTTTGGGGCATAGCCACCCCCACTTCCGTCCTCTCCAATTCATTGTCATCTGGTGGTAGCTAAAAAACCGTCTTGAGTGTCGTAACAGCTGATTGGTGGCACCTACACCTACAACCAGAGGGTAAATGCAAGGAATTTTCATCCCCACCCCTTAAAGAAGATAGATTATCTCCTGAAAGCAGTGGCAAAGGACACTTCCACCAACTGGCTCTTTACAGATTGGGCCGTGATATGCAAATAAAGCAGCAAAATCAGGACACTGTGTCACAGGTGCTAATTTAAAGGAAACGCACAGAAGTTCAGAGGAGCAGGCTCTCGAATCTGAACATCAAACGAAACTAAATATTTCTCTGAAAAACGACGTTAGTAGCAGAGTAGCCAGTTTTTCTTTCCAGTCTGTGAGGGATACCTGTGTGCACAGGCAAAAAGCATGGGAGCCTGGTTCTGTTCCAGACTTGGAATCCTATGTCCTGGAGATTCCAGAAAGTTCGATGGAATACTTTTCTTTGAATGAGCACACCTATTCCATCTAAAATGATTCTCTCCCTCTCTTCCTCCCTCCATTCTTTCCACGTATTTGAAATACATACTTGTAACAATCAGACACATTGCTGGACATAATGGATGTAATCAAGTGAGTACTTTAAGAATCGTTCTGTGGCAGAAGGTATAGCGTTTAGCTGACAACGGGTCAAGGTTTCAGGCGTCAGTGGGACACAGTTGTGGTCTTCAGCAATTCAGATTTTAGATCAGAACTCTGAGCTAACACCAAACAGTTGGTCTACAGGGCATACTTGGTTGGCACTGTGTTCCGGGCTTGTCAATGAGAAACTGGGTGTCACGTGCCACACACCGAGGAACAGGATTGAAAGTCGACCATCCCACTCAGGGGCACCCCAAAGAGCGAGGGTGACCCTGGGGGAGAATTTTTAAGTGAAACGCCCCTCCCCGCTCAATGGAGAGGGAGGGGCTGGGGAATGCATAGAGTTCAACTGAAAAAGTTCAATTGAAAAAGAATAGAAGCCAGCACGACTTAACTTTACCACATCTTGGTTCCAATATTTATTATATCGACAGGTTAGGAGCACTAGGATAAATAAGTAATATTTTCTCTTACAGAAAACTGTAATGACACTATGGAGTAGAATTAAACACTCTGAGGATTTCACAGAAACATCAGAATTTACATCGACAGTAGCCAGAGTCCCTTAGCCAATGTGAATGACCTCTCACAGCAATGAATGCCCTGGGCCAGATTTCCACATCACCCCCAGGAAAAACAATGCCACTGACATCCAATAATGCTAAAGCCTAGGCATCACCCGGCTTCAAATTTGTCTCCACTCAATGTGGTTTTCAACTGCGAGAGAAGGAAAATGGAATATTCTTTGGCTCTTCTGGCCTAGAAATAACTCCTGACCTAAGTCACCGAGTGGAGAGTCCTAGCCCTTTGGAAGTTGGACTTCCTGCTTTCTTCCTGTGACAATAGAACCGAGTTTGCAACAGAGGACCTGCAGTCATGCCCATGAGTTTTATGTTAATGCCTGGGTGCCAAGGGAAAGGGGGCTTTCTCTACTGACATGAAACTGCCCTGCTCACCAGCAGAATTCTGTTCTCCCGGGGCGGAGACAAGCTCTTCTGGCCACCTCAACATTCTGTAAGACAACTGCCTTATGATGATCAGCACCCCCAAACTCTCAGAAACCAGATCTGAGGGAAATCACACCGGTGTCATGCACAACAAACGCTAGGAGAGCACAATGCCTAGCGTTGACACAGCGATGCCTCGCACACAGTAATTCCAGCACTTGATAGCGTGTTTGCTAGAAAGCATAACCCTGGCCATTGTACAACATTGCTAAATGCCATTCTCACTCCATGTTCCCTGTGAGTGGCTGCGGCAGTGGCAGCGCAGGACGTGGCCCCACTCCGCCCACCCAAGGTACAGACACTTCTTCAGCATGAGTCCTAATGGTGAGAGTGCTGGTTTCAGTAGAATCCAGGCAGAAGATGGGCAGGCCCCTTACGGGGGGCCATCTGCAGCATCCAAGAGTAGCCAGTACATTAAGGCCTAAGTCCTGGCTTTGAGGCAAAAGGATTCGCCTGTCCTGATCCAAAATCTGCTCTGGTGCAGAGAGGAAAGGCCCAACTGCGTCACCAAGGGCTCTTCTAACTCGATGGTGTTCATGGCTGGGATTCGAGAAGTGCACAGGAAGTCAGGTCTCCAATGGCTTCAGGGTTTGGGATGTAGAAGGTTTCGATGAGGACTCCCCAATTGCCCCCATACCACGACTGCTTAGCTTTGCAGTGTTCCTTCTTTTATCTGTTGGATAAAAAGGTTTCTCTCATCTTCTGGAGTCCTCCCATTCTGAGCCCGGACAATGCATGTGGGCCGATGAAGGTTGAGCATGTATATCAAATGCTGCTTCTCGTTCTTGAGCTCCTCGATTTGGGCCTTCAGTTCCGCATTCACACTCTCCAGCTTTTCTGACTCCTGCGGGACAAGCAACAGAATTATTGAGAATGGAGCCAAGGTTCCAGTGCAGTGCAAGGGGCTGGCCTCAGGGTGGTGGTGGTCACTGTCATTGGGGATCATCAGGCTGGGAACAGCCTGCAGAGAGGGAGCACGGTGGGCTCAAAAAAGCTGGGACAGCGGCATTAGGTCTGGAAGAATCCAGATTCTTGGAGGCTTCAGAGATGCCCTTAAGTTTCCACTCAAGGGTGAGGGTGGGTCGTGACTCATAGCGATGAAGCTGCAGTAGAACCAATGGCTCAGAGACCTGCTTTGTGTGAGAGAGCCCATGCACAGCCTCCTGGACCTGAGAGGGCCCTGAGTGCTGGGAAGAAATGCATGCTCATGGTGCTTAGGCTTTTATGAATCACTAATTTCGGTGAGAAGTTTGCCTCCTCCCAGAAAAAAATGTACATGGCACACACAAAATGTCTCAGTTTTCACTGCCTCCCTGAAGCAATCAACAGAATCCTTGGGGACCTGCAGACACTCTGTCCTGGCCTGTCCCCATTTGTGAGGGGACACAGGCACAGGAAAGACTACGCCATGGCCTGCCCCACCTGCGCTTCTCTCTGCAGAAGGGGAGCTGGTGGAACATAGCCAGGAGCTCAGACTATGGGACGAGCCAAAGAGAAGGGTGGCGGAGTTAAGAACACACAAGCACACAAAAAAAAAAAGAAAGAAAGAAAGAAAAAAAAGAAAAAAAGAGTGTAACCACTGCTTGCAAATTAAGGAAATAACTTGTTTGAAGAGATTAATTAAAGGCTTTTCCTACTGAGCCAATGAGGGCCGGCAGCTTCCTTCTCTCAGTAAAAACGGGTCAGTGAAGCTTTTTGGACTGGGCAGACAGATCCTGCAGCCTGGAAGCTGCTGGACGTGTGTAGACAGGCCGAGCCTGCTGGGAATCTGGGCGGCAGACAAGCTGTGGTTTTTAATTCACACACCTGCTTCTTCTACACCCAGAGTCCCCTTCAATGTGCTAACTAAGAGTTCTGTTCCCTCCTCCTGCAGCAAGTGGCCTTTCCCCTACTAAGCTACACCGTCTTCCGGGCAGGAGGCTTTCTGACTCCCCTTGTGATGGCAACATGAGGTTGGTGAGAGGCAAGAGGAAGGGGTGAGGCAGGGACAATGCACCATCTCTCCCTCCCTCCTTTCCTCCTTCCTTGATTTATTTATTTTAGAGAGACAGAGGAAGTGGGGGGAGGGGCAGAGGGAGAGAATCCTCAAGCAGACTCCCCATCAGCCCACTTCAGGGCTCCATCTCACAACCCATGAGATCACAACCTGCACTGAAACCAACCACCTGCACCACCTGGGCACCGCAGGGAAGACTCACTTTCTGCAGGCACTCTGTCTTCTCCTTCTTCTTGTTGCGGCACTTGGCAGCTGCAATCTTGTTTCTTTCCCGCCGCCTCTTTTTCCTTTCATCTTCTTCAGGGGCTACCTATAGAATTCAAGAGACCGCATGCTTCATGGGAGTCAAAAAATGCAACCCACCTTAAAAACACTGCCTTTCGTTGCAGCAAAAACGGTGAAGCAGGACAGCCCCCATGTGAGGAGGGCTGAAGAAGTCAAATCCTAGCCTCCTGCATGAAACCTCTCCATGAACCAAACAGTGATTCATCTAGCAAACAAAGACCAGCCTCTTCCTCTGTGCCCCACCCTGAGTCAGCCGTGGGGGTCCTCAGAGAACAAAACCCTGTCCTGCTTTAGGATTTGGTCCTCTCTAGAAGCTGGCTCTGATCCTGACTGATGGGGAACCCACAAATTTCAGCTGCCTGGCTTGACTTAGAGGCCTGAGGCCACCTGAGATGAAGCACTCACGGTGGGCTTGAGTGGGTGATAGTCTAGGCTGCTAACGTCAGACCTCAGTGTGTCACCGGTTGCTGCTCTGGACAGCAAGGAAAGGCCCGGGGAGCTGCACCTCAAAACGAAGAAATCCTGGGACACCGCAGTCACCTCAATCTGTCTTATTACGAGTCCTCTGGCTTCAACGACACTGACTTAGCCTGCACTGAAACGGAAGGCCTCCCAATTTAGAGAAACGAAGTCCGAGGGGAAAGCAGGGCAAAGTCCGAGGGGAAGGCAGTTCTACCATTTGCATCCCGGGCCCCCAGACCACACAGGCAGACACCCGAGTCTAAACTAACCTGGCTCTGAATCCTAGCTTCACCACCTACTAGCTGTGCGACCTTGGCCGTGTGGTGGTGGCTCCTCCTCTGAGCCTCCATTTCCCTCACTTGTAAAGTACGATAGTGTTAGAGGGAGGGTCAAATTAGGTAAGTTATATATATATATATAATTAAAATGCTTTGCACAGTGCTTAGCTTATAGTCTCTGCTGTGTAGGCCTTAGCTACTGTCATTATGAACCTCACCACTCTTCTTCATTAAGCACTCAGTACTAGTAATACTTCCTATACAGCCCTATAGGTATTTTTGGATAGGTGGAAGAGGATTCAGGGTTTTCTTATTGAGGAAGTACTTGAAAGTAGAGCCAATTCAGAACTGTACACTGTCAGAGATGGAAAAGGCTTCCAAGAACCACTCAGTTCAATCTCTTGACTGTCCGGATGTGGAAATGAGGCCCAAAGGGACCAGCAGCAGCGCATTCAGGGAGACCCACCCAGGAATCACTAGCTCATGGTCACTAACTAGGACGATACAAAGCCCGGGAGTAAACCCAGGCCTTCGGCTCCCCCTCCTGTGTCCTCTCCGGGACAAGCTGCCTCATTCTACCTTGTTGCCTTCCCAGAGGTGACCAGGACCTGGCGGAATAGGGTCCTGCAGCCCAAATTCACAGTGTTCTTAGCAAACAAGGCGACCCGAACGTTCAAGGAGATTGAGTGGTGCATTCTCTTCCCAGTAGGAGAACCTACCCGTTAAACTGAGCTAAGATCAGATGGTCACTTAGTAAACACACAATCAGTGGATGAGCAGGTGGCTCTAAGGACTATTTCCACGGAGCAGGGGATATTCTGTCACTGGGTGTCCTCTGCACTGGGCATCTGCTTCTTCCTCTAAGAACACTCCAAATACCCTTGCAATATGCTTTTCTTTATTCTGTGGGGATCCTACTACCTCCCATCACATCCCATTATCTCAAGGTATTTAGAGAATTAAAAAATTCCTTGTGTTCTCATGGCTCATCTTGCCCTGTCCAGTACTGGACAAGGCACTGATGACCTCTTGAGGCTAATGGAGCACAGGCAGTGCCTCTAGTGATGCCTTGTGGATACAGCATCATTTGGGAGTCCCCGTGGCCAGTCACCAAGTGCTGACTGTCAGCTAGACCCCCAGCAAATGTCGTCTCATTGAACCCTTAGATCAATCCTATGCAGGGGTCGCTATTATTCCCACATCCTTTTTTAGAACCATAAAGATGCATAACCAACCTCCTTTTAAACCCAGTACTTTTTTAGCCAGTTCTGCTACCCCTTGATCAAAGACAGTGATCATGGTAGGTAAGTAAGCTTGATACACGCCCATCTTTCCTGTATGAGGAAAAGGCCCACAAAGTGGCCAAGATCTGAGGTCCTCAAGCAAGCCACCACCATACGGCCAACAACCGGCACTCAGACTTCTTGTTACAGCTGTTACTCCAGGTGTCTTATAAAAGGCTGCTTATGGGAAAGAGTACAAGTGTCAGAGACAGCAGGGAAATTGGAGCAGCAGCTGTTACCCGGGCTGTGAGCATGGCTGGCCGGTCCTGGCTCCCCAGGCTGGCCACCCAGGTCCTAGTTGTAATGAACACCGTCACCACACTGAGCAGCCCCCCGCCTGGAGCATACCTGGCTAGGAGGGTGTACGATGAATAAGCGCAGAAAGAACGGGCACCGCACAGAGAACCCACCTCTGTTTTCGTGACTGCCATCTCGAGGGGTCTGCCGCTGACGGTGACCGACTCCAGTGCAGAGGACATCCGGTGACAGAGGTGCTTGTTCTGGATGGCGAATCTCAGCTCTTCCTTGACAAAGGGTGTCAGATTAGCAAAATCCTCAAACACCAGTGACCCAGGAGGGGACAGGCAGGGGACGATGGCAGACGCACTGACTTCCGAGGCAGAGACCTGGCCTGGGTGTTGAAGCATCATTTTGCTGAAAGAAACATGGAGACCCAAACTACTTCAGGGATTTAGGGGCACGGGACCAAGTCTCCCCATATCTGTGGCCCCCAACACCAGAGCCATGCTCCCCTCGGGCTTCTGCGTTGTTTCCATTTCACACCACCCTCCTCTTGAGTAAAGCAGGTTCTTAAAATACACAGCTCAGTGGACAAATGCCTACTTGAAATTTATAAAGGGTGGTATTTCAGGCTACTCTGAGTTCAAGACGCTGTTAGTTTTGGCTGGTGTGCATATACGCAATGTAGCCGCAAACAGTCCTGAAAGAGGAAGAGCATTTAAAGAAAAAAAAAATCAGTGAGACTCTTATGTAACCCCATTTTCAGTCTCTGTTTTGAAAAGAAACTTGGGCAGTATCTGAAATCAAGCTGAATGTATCTATCAGTGAATGGAAGAAGTAAGAATGAGGACTCCAGGACCCTTGGATTTAGCAAATAAATCTCTGAAACTTCTCCCTCAAGAAGCTGGATCCAAGTCAGTGAGGAGGAGGACAGTAACTAGCTAGCAGGTGTGTTTCTTCAGCCCAGCTTGGCAGGGCCAGGAGCTGGGACTGGGTGGGGGGCAGGATTCATGTCACAGGACCAGCAGTCCCTTCTTAAGATTAAGATTGCTGAAACAAAAGACCTCAGAGAAAAGAGAAGCAAGGAACTAAGAATTTGGGCCTCTCCTGGGGTGTTGTTCAGCCCTGTGGTGTCTGGAAAGGCTGGGGCTGGGGACAGAGGGGAACCTAGGGCCGGCTCCAGCACTGAGGGGGCAGTGTGACCTAGGCTGCGTCTCACTCCTCATCTGGCCAACAGCTGAGAGCTCCTATGGCATGGGCACTGAGTGCCTTCCCTAATCCTGTACCCAGAGCTGGCCCAGCGCCTGGCCCTGGCTGTTCCCAAGGCTTGCTGACTCCCACAGACTGCCCCACTGAGTACATGAAAGGGGGAAAGAGAGGGCCAGATCCAATAGTCTCTGAGGTCTCATCCACCTCTCTCATCCTACAGCCCTGGGAGCCCAAAGGGCAATGAAAGGAAAGTGGAGGGCAGAAGTCATAACAGCTCCATGGTTCTAATATGGAGAGCCCCCCCCCCATAAATCTCTGCTTGCTATATGCTCCCTCCGTCAGCGGCCGTGTCCCCTCATCCTTGCAGTCAGTTCTCCAGGTATGAGGAGTGTGGGGATGGTCTAAGCACACTGTCCCCTGGAGCGTCCTTCTCAATCTGGTCGTATGCAGTCATTAAGCCCAGTCTAGCAGACAGGAAGCCCTTTGGCAAAGTGACTGACATTTAACAAGTGCCTCCTTCACGCTAGAAACCTTATGTGCATTATCTCATTTAACCCTCACGAGAAGCCAGTGAATTAGGTCCTAGCCCCCTTTCATAGAAGAGGTTACTGACGTTTACACTAGCTAAACACCTTGTTCAAAGCCACAGAGTCAGTATGAGGCAGCATTAGGACTTGGATTAGGTGACTCCAGAACTCATGCCCTGAACTTTGAGAATACAAAATACGATTTACACTGCAAAAACAAAAAAGGCCAGAGCAAACCTTTCTTGTGGGGTGAGGGTTGGCAGGGGCAGGTGGGGGTCTTGGAACAGAAGCGGTGGAGAGGAGAAGCAAACAGAAGCAAAGAGCCTGGGGGAAAACATGAACTCCGTGCACAAACTGCTGATCCTTCTGTGTCAGTGTGCACACGCTGGCTGCTCAGGAGTCTAAGTGGGTCTTTTAATCACAAAATTCTTAGACTGGGGTCAGATGATCAAGATTTGAGGCCCACTTACTCATGTACCATCATCATACCTCCCAGTACCTGCTTTCTCCTCTGGAAAAGGCGGCTAATGACAACCACCCCATTTTTCCAGGATTGTGCAAGGAGTTGTGAAAGTAATAAACGAACATGCCCTGGAAAATATAAAGCAACTGGGAGGCCCCCCCCAGGATCCCTGCAGCCCAGGGCTGGCTCTGTGCCAGATGTTCTGCAGGGTCCCAGAGGCAGAGTGGCTGGTCATTCTCTGTGAACTCAAACACTTCGGAAGAGATCATCCTGACCTCTTAACTGACTGCCTCTTAAGATGTGAAAAACGCAGATGGAGGCAAGAATGTCAGCTCAACCCCATGCCACCCCTGACTGTTCAAAGAAATCTGGGAAACGTCTGTAATTCTCTTCCCAAAGCCCTATGTCGTGAGCCAAAACTGATGTTCCTCCATCAATTTAACTGTATCATCTTAGGATGCGGGGAGGATACTTCTCTGGTGGGTGATGAACTGAGAAACCGGCCTCCTGAAGCCAGAGGCTTATGATTCTCCCATGCATTCATGTTTTCCCTCCTTTAACCAACTTGATTAAAAACCCAGTAGTTCAAGGATGGAATTCAGAGCTACCACTGGGCCGGCCTTTGTTTGGATGACTAGATGGCTCTCCTCCACTTCGGCAGTTTGAATTCCACCAGTGGTGAGGGCAGTTCTGTTTCACTCCCAGCTTGGGCTTGGGGTCTGCTGTTTGGGACTGGCTTTTTTCCTTCTTAGTTTAAAGTCAGCCAACCCGATGAAAGAAACAAGGATGTCAGTGGTATGGAATGTTTTCATGAAAAACAATGGGTGGGCTTACTTGGGGATAGAAAAGGGTGGTAAAAAATGCTAAAAAGCTTTTCAGAAAGGAAAGCAGTTGCATCTGTAGAGATTTGAGCTTTCTCTGCACTCTGCAACAGCTTAATTTCTTGAGATACTTTCTAGTTACCCCTTGACTCATTCTCTTAAGGTCTGATTCAGCGCAGACTCAGGTTGTGTCCCTATGAGGAAAATGAAGTTAAATCTTCAGACAACTTTTCTGAAAGTCGAGACCCGCCAACATTCTCCCTCACTGAAGAACAAAAAAATCTGTTTGGGGATTTCTGAGTTGGCATTCTACATTGATCCTCAAATTGTCCAGACTTGCTACAAAGAACCTCCATTTTGCTTTTGTTTCATTCATTATCTTCAATCAGAAACCATGTCACATCATTGGCAGTTTCATCATTTTCAAGAAAGTGAAACTTTACTCGTGCATTTCTTTAACTGGAAATTCAACTCCCAGACTTTATTTCCCAGTAGCTACAACTACGTTGAATTTTCACTTTTAATTTTCATCTCTTCACACCAAGTGCTGCTCATAAAACATTTTACAGTAGAGGAAGCCGATAAGGGTCTTTCACTAACTTCTTATCTTGGTCTTTCTTCTAGTCTATGTAAGAATTGAACAGGCCCATCATTCCCACAATCCCCACTGACAAGCCACTCATACTTTCTGGGCCTCCGTCTCCTCCTCTGTAAAAAGAGGCCAATACCACCTGCCCTCGTTCCTTCATAGGACGGTCAAGAAGATCATCCAAGAGTCCCAAAGGTGGATTTATACACACACTGGATAGCCATTATTACTGCGATTCTACTTTCCCCATTTCCGGGGAACTCAAAATGCTGTTGCTAAAGCAAGTTAGCCCCATTAATCAGGAACTAACTGGAACCTAATGAAATTCAGGTCGTTCACCGCTTCTTATGCACTTTGGTTAACCCTGGGCTCCCAACACGCTGGGTCAATTCTACCCCACTATTTATTTGTTGGCAAAAGCTTGTTTCCACCGCTCTTACGAACTTGAGAAATAACTAGTTCTCACACATGAAACCATTTCTGGTTTCTCTGGTGTCCTGGCTATGTACTTCCTCCTCCATAGGCTGGTTAACACTTGGAACCATTGACCCTGTTCCATGCCCAGCCAACTGAAAAGAAAAGAAATCGTGGGCTCTATATAATGGGACAGAATGCCTGGTATTAGGGGCACCTAAGTCAGATCCTCATTTTGCAATTAACATAGATCCAGGAAGGCAGCGACTTGCCCAAGGCCATAAAGCTGGTGAGTGGCCCAGCCTTCGCCAAGCTGTTGACCACTCAGCCACTGCTCCTTGCTTCATCACCAACAGAGATTCAACACTGACAGGACCAACCAATAAGGCAAATGGACAATAGAGCCATTGGCCAGCCAGGTGAGGGATCAGCAGTCTTAGTAACCTGGTACCCATGACAGAGGCGGCTTTGATAGGACTGAGGCAGAGATGGAATACAGAAAAACAAAAACAATGGAGAAAGGGCCAAGAGACAGAAAGGGGTGGGGTTAAGACGGAAAGGATGGGAAGGCTCCAATGGCTGCCACAGGTGCTGGGTGCTATGTCCGAGCCACACTATCAGCCCCGAGTGTAAACCTGTCACACTGTCTTTGAAACCATCCAGATAATAACCACCACAGACCCCTCTGCGACCCCAGTCTTTGTCCAGGACATCCTTGAGGCAAGAAGTCTGTATGTTGTAGAACTAGTCTATACCAAATACTAAATACAAAACAAGAAGGGCAGTAATAGAAATTTCTCCTTCTTTTAAAGATGGGGATCCCCCCAAAAGATGGGGCTGTCACCCACACCGAAATAGGTGCATTGGGGGAGACCCCCCAAATTTTCTATCTCTCATCCCCCCTCTTCATCAAGGGTTTAGCAACGCCTTTATTTATGAGGAGGTAAATGTGATCTCGGTAATAAAATTTGGGAAAAGAAAATGGTTAGGAGGAAAGAAAGTAAATGAAAATGGGTGTGGGGGAGCAGAGAAGGTGAACCAATGCAATGGAAAGAACGTTAGGAAGGGAACACATGCCCTGCAGCGAAGTCCTCTCCTCTTCACTGCCTCCGAAGCTGGTCAGTGACATTAGGCAGAGACCACCCCCCAAGTCATTCAAGTCTCCTCACTGGCCCCCTTTCTTTCAGTTACATTGCTCTGGAATCTGAAAAACTTCTGCCAGAGGGAACCTTAATGGTTATCGGTCCAACCACCACTTGGTGCTTCCAAACAAGCAGCGGGGAGCCAGCGCGGGCCCTGTACGCCCACTTCTCTCAGCTGGGGAAACTGAGACTCAAAGCCACGAAGCGGAGTATAAGCTCTCAGGGTCCTGGCCACTAGATCACAAAGGCATTCTCTCAATTACCTTCACTGGCTTCGCACCCTTGCTTCCTCCAAGGTGGGTCTCCATGGACAAAAGGGCAGAGAAACCCGCGGACCCGCCGAAGGAAGAGTCACAGGCACGAGAGAAAAGCGTGTGAGAGCCTTGGGACAAGAAGTCTCCCGCCCAGCGGTTGGACACGAGCCTGTGCCAGGCGCGCTCTCCACCTTCCGCCCCAGGACAGCAACACGAGCGCTCGCCACCTCTAAACTTATCCCAACTAACTTTCGCTCCAGGCTCCCGCGCGGTCCCGCGGCGCAGCGCTCCAGGGTGCGCATGGCGACCCCCAGCGGCCGCGCCCGCGACCCCGACACGCTAGTCCCTTTCCCATTCATTCGGTCCGGCTCCTGGGGCAGCCCTTCAGCCCGCACCCGTCCTCCGTGCCTCTCCGCGGGGCCCGGGACGGCTGGGCTCGGGAACGCTGGTGCCCCGCACGAAGCGAAGGATGGGAGGGACAGCGCGCCGGAGAGCCTCCGCCACCCCGCGCACCCACCTCCCCACGCCAGCGCCCCGCGAGGTAAGTGAGCCCCGAGGACTGAGAGGAACAGGGCTCCGAAGCCAGCGAAGGAGCGGGATCCCGCTCTCTCGGTCATCGGGAACCTTTCGCGCCCCAAGCCAAAAGAGAAAGTTCTTTGCAAGAAACTTTCGGAAGCGCCGAGGAGCACCCTTGGCCGGGAGAAGTTCCGCCGCCAGAGTTCTTTCGCAGCCCGAGGCTGGGCGCGCAGATCCGGGACGGGCGCAGGGGTCGCGGGACTGGTTATTAGAGGGGAGCAAAGGGAATGAAAGCGGGCCACCCTCGCCGCGCTCACTCACGGGATTCCAGCGCTCACCTCTGGTCTCCACTCGGGGCGGCCAGGGTCCAGAGGGCGGGCGGTTCCGGGCTGTCTGTCTGCGGGGCAGACCGGCGAGCTCCGAGGACTCACGGCCGGCGCGCGGGCTGGCGAGCGGTTGGCTCGGGTTCCGGCGGCGGCGCTGGTAGAGCGCGGCCCACTGCGCGCCTCGCTGTGTGCGACTGTGGCTCGGAGGGCGTTGCATCACCCCCTTTATAGCCCTCGGGCTGGCGGCGAGCCAGTTTACTCCGGGTTACGAGTCCCAGGCTGACGTAATGCTATTAATAGCTTCCCCCGAGAACCAGCCGAACTAGGCTGGGCTGGGAGGAGGGATGGAGGAGGGGCCAAAGGGGGAAGGGAGGAGGGAGACTGGTGATGCAAGCTCCGGGAGGAGCCGGCTAGGCAGCGCTCCCCCGGCCTCTCGCTCTCGGACACAGTCCCGCCCGCCCTCTCTCTCCATATCGGGACCGGAGCCGCCCGGGCGGGCCGCCAGATGTGCGTACTCGCTGCTGCGTGTTCCAGGCATGAGCCAATGGTGCCCAAGCCAGCGGCATGACTCCACCGCGCTGGCATCTCTCCCTCCGCTAGATTGGAGGATGGGGGGGAGATGAAGGGGCGGGGCCTGGCTGCAGCCCAAACTAGGTGAGGCTGGGAAGCGGGCACGACCTTTCTCTAAAATGCGTGGTCATTTTCTGGGGCCCCTTCCCCCGCCAAACGCTGCCTTCTCAAGTGAGGGGGAGAGGGACAGGGGAGGGTCAGAAGTGGTAGCCCCCGTTGTGGGAGAGGTGTCCAAAGGACCCCTGCGTGAACCCACACAGTTACCGGCCGGGGGTGACCTCGGCGGCTTGGCCCGGGAGGAGTCCGTGCGTTAACCCATTCGCAGAGGGCAGCGCTCGGCGGCATGGTGCGCCCTAGCCGGGAGCCGGGGCACACCCGGTAGGAGCACGTAGGCGGAACGGTCTCCGGGCAGGCGGGGAGCCTGTCTCCGAGGCCCCGGCCGGTGCTAGGACCGTGTGGATTAGGATTTTTTAACAACCACAAAGCGTTTGAAATTGACGGTCAGTTTCTCAGTGAAACGAACACAATGTGGCAAGTTGAGAGGAGCTCTAAAACCAGTGGCAACTTGGGTGCTAAGAGTGGGGCAGAAACCGAGAGGCGGGGGCGAGGAGGAAAGAGAAGGTGCTTTGATCCCCAAAGGCCAGGAGTAACGCGGTCGCCACTCTCTTAGGCTACATTTAGGGAAAACCCATCTTCGCCTTTCACGTGTTTTTCTGAGCCCAGAACGGAATTGGTCGGGACAGTACGGCGAAGAGTGGGGGAGCACTGACCGTAGCCGAAATGAGGCCCCGTAAGCAGAAATCCCTTCACCCTTCAAGCCTGGCTGTCGGGAAAGGTTGGGTCCTATGGCCCCAGATACTAGTTGGGGCTTCAGTAGAACTGGATTTGAACCTTAAAAACGATTTCCGGGTTCCTATTCCTCCACCCCAGATGTCTCGGCTTCGAGAGTGGCAGAACCCGGGACCTTCTCAACTGCCCAGGGACGAATATACGTGGACGCGAGTGTGGCTCGTGAAGTTTCGAAGCTGCCCGGGAGACGCGGTGGGGACCCGTACGTGCGGGTGGGGTGTTGGCGGCACGGTTAGGGACAGAAAGCCGGGCTTCCACCTGCCTCTTGGGAAAGGCGATCGAAGGTCATAGTTTGGTAAAGTGAAGTAAGAACTAGAAGTGTTCTGGAGCCCGGGCCCCGCCGGCAGCCCCACACAGGTACCTGCACCCCTAACCTGTTACAGTAGGCGATGATGGGAGGGATCTCCCCCACATCCCCAACCCCGCTTACACACACCCAGTCCTGCATACCCGGGAATATCTGTCGGTTTCCCCAGCCCCTCCGATTGCCCAGCCGCCTGGGGGCAGAGACCCTCAGAGCTGCAGGTGAAACTGCAGGTCCCCTACACCCGTGTTCCTGTCCCCCAAGCCTGAACCTCCTCCAGAACACCCCTCGCCAAGCTTCCGGCCCGGGACAAATCGGAGGGCAGCCTCGGAAGCCCCCTCTTCCACCCCCAACCGGTCTGGGAGCCCAGGGGTTCCATACAGGATCCTCGAGGATGTAGCCCTGCACCTGAGCGGCTTTCCAACTGCGTCGCGCGGGAAGCGTGGGGCGGTTGTTTTTGCTTTACTTTTCGCCTGGGTAACGGCTCTCCCGGCCCCACCCTCCCTCACCCCACCTTCACTCCCAGCCCCGCACCCCCTCACCCCACCCTCCTGCAGACACACGGGCAGGTAAACCCCGGGCGTGTCGGCACAACCCCTAGAACGCTGCAAGACCAGAAGGAAGAACGTTTGTACATTTAAATGAAAATTATTTGGGATTTTCTATGCATCTATTATATCTACTTACCTATTGCTCAGGAATAAATTGCACCATCATAAATTGAAACAAGAAGACGGAGAACACGTGAAACACCCCTCTCCCCTTCTTTTCTGTCCGGTGAAATGCCTACAGAAATCTTTAACCAATTTACATTTTAATACACCCAAGCCAGATTTGTGGTTTAGCCCTGTGATTGCGGGGAAATTCAATTTAGGGAATAGGGTTAACACACAGCCAGACCAGCCTCCACAAAACAATGCAAAAAAAAAAAAAATTACGATAGACAATTCCACAACCCCTAGCCATTCATTTTTATTATCATTGTGCCTCCCCCTTCCTTTTATTGGTCTTGTTTCATTCAAATTAAGTCTTGGTTTTGAATCTCCAAGTCACCCCTGGATAGAAAATGCTGTCAGCTGTTTACAGAAGTGTGAGCCTCGAATTCTCTGCCTCCCTGTGCCACTGAAACTCTAAAAGTGGTAAGAATCTTGACAGAAAAGTCAGTCCACCCTTATGAATGAAACTCTTATCCAAGGAAAACAAAAACTAGGGCTGCCTGCCACCCTGCCCCCAGCCCCCAGCCCCCAGGAGGACTGTGAAATGCCCGCCCCGCTGGAGAGAGACTGGGAAAGACTAACGCTGGGGAAGAGCCCCAAGGTGTGCACCGCTGGAAGAGTGATCAATATCTCAGTCCTGTGTGTCCTCGTTTCACCCTGACTTTAGTTAAAGCCACCGAAGTCTAGCTCGCACACTCCGTACCATCTAGAGGAGGGCAAGAAAAGTTCCCCAGACCAAAATGATTCTCCACGCAACTGCGAAGCACGGCCCACCCCACCGCCCACCCCCACCCCCCACCCCCCGCCAGAAGGAAGCGCGGAACTGGGTTATCTGGGGAGGAGAAAATTTAATCCTTAGTGGAAAAGGGTTAAACAGAAATTTGAATATTGCTGAGGTGCCACGCTGGAGAACCGCCGAGGGAATCCACATTCAGACCAGTCTTAGTATGTTTTGCTGAGATAAGAATTGGAAATTTCATGCCGGGGCATGTGCGAAAGGAAGGGAGAAAAGTTAAAAGGAGAGGGGACAGACAGAACTAGGCAGCTAAAAACAGCCTCCTCGCAGCAACGGAACCTAAACACCAAAATACTGCAGGGAACCAAAAAAAAAAAAAAGTTCAAGAGATATTTAAAGGTTTTGGCAGTTTCTTAGTCCCGGCAACAGTCCCTTCCCACTCCTATCCCCCCCACTCCATGACATTATTCTTCTTCAAACCCCAAGACTGTATTTGCTTACAGATCTCTGGACAGGTAAGTTCAAAACAAAATCAGGGAAACAGCTGGGCACCAGCAGCCCTGTCCTGGCTTCACCCACCTCTTCACCACAAAGAAAAGGGAGAGGATTTTTCTTCTTCTCTACTCTTTTTTTCCAAAGCCCTCTCTTATGGTAAAGTCAGTTAGAATGTGGGGGGTTACTCGTTTAAGATTCTCCAAAATGGGTATCTCAGGAAAGCCAGGCAAGCATCCCATACTGGACTCTGAAGCATGGAAAGTGGCCCATGGGTGCTGGATTCAGCACTTAGCAGCTGTGTCATCTTGAAGGAGTCATTTCTCTCTCTCTCTCTCTCTCTCTCTCTCTCTCTCTCTCTCTCTCTCTCGGCTGAGCTGGAAATGGCACCAATAACAGCACCTGACACATAAACTTGTTGGGAGGATTCCCTGAGGATGGGGCCCACAGCCAGTCCTCAGTAGTGGTAGTATCATTAATTATGAATCAAGAGGGGCTTTCTAGGGGAAACCCCTGAATTTCTGCTAGAGCCTGTTCTGTCCTTTTTAGTCAGTAGCAACAGTGGTAGATGACATGACGCTAAATCCAGAAATGATCAACCTCAAGAGAGTGGGGATAAGACTCCAAACAGAAAACAGTGAGAGTGGATCCCCATTCTCCACCCACACAACTCTGGTACACACCTGCCACTCTCTTCAGCGCAGGGTGGTGCTTCAGGCTCCCACCGTGCCTTGGGCTGGGAGCAGGGGCTTTCTGGTCTGTTTCTGCCTTTAGTATTCTTGAGCAAGCTACTCCCTCTCTCTAAGGCCCCATCTTCTCTGCAGTGAGACCCGCCCCCAACCCGGCTGAGCTCTGAGGGTCTTGAACAGATACCTCCTAAAGCCATCCAGCAAGCCCCTGGCAACCTCTCCTCAGAGGGCTGGGGGAGAGAAGTGGCAAGAGGAAGACATTGAATAGCACAAGGACAAACCCATTTCAGTAAACACTTTTCCTCTCCAAAAACTAGAGTTGAGAAATGTTGTGCAACCTGATTCTCAAACATAGCCTGTTGTCCTGACAACTGATCTTTCTCTCTTCACATTTCCAGGGAATTTTACCAGTGGACTTGGTGCCTTGCTAGAAAGGAGTAGGTGTGAGAATGCTTCAGGTGGGGATTGCACCTTTGGGGACATCCTTGTACGTAGTCCATCTTCTACTGCCATAGTCACCCACCTTGGACCATGTGGCCAAAGCCCAGGTAACAGCTATTTCCATTTAAGGGTAGGGACCTTAGATCCCATCAGATCCCTTAGACATCACCAGGGGGGTGTCCAAGATGAAGTCCCAGCCGCAGGGTGATAGCCGGATTCAGGAGACCTGGGACCTGCTCAGAGGTTTCCTTCTAGCCAACTGAGTGACTTAGTGCAGGTCACAAACACTTCACCTGTGTTCCAGCCTATAAAACCGAGCTGTTTAACATGGACTGTCCCAAAGGGGTGTGTAAGAGTCAATGAGATGACAGATATAAGAATGACCTGCAAATAATTAAATAGGGAAGCTTTTCTTTCCTCCCTTTCCTCCCTCCCTTTATCCCTCCCTCTTTTTTTTTCTTTTCTTTCTTTCTTTCATCTATCTATCAAAATTATAAACCATTATATATATAACCATTATAACATTTGGGAAATGGGCAAGAGAAAAAAGTGCCCATCATCTCAACACTGTTAGCATTTTGGTGTGTTTCCCTCCAAATTGCCTTCGTGCATGTGATTTTTAAGAGTATAGTTGGGATTGAGATTACATGCAACTTTGAAATTTGCTCTTTTGCTTATTACTGTGAATTGTATGTGGTCTTTATTACCATAATTTTTCCCTCAAAAATAAATTGTTCATTTTATGAAACCTAGCATATATACAGATGGTTATATAGAACATATATACCCATTTTAATAATAAACATCAAGAACCTACCACACAAGTACTGAGAAGCCCCTAGGTGACCACTCTGGATCACACCTGCCCCTCTCTATGTCACAGAAGTAACGACTAGCCTCACTTTTATTACCATAATTTTTCATGGCCATGGATATAGTATGATTTACTTAGTCATTTCCTCAATTTTAGCTTTTTTTTTTAAAGATTTTATTTATTTATTTGACAGAGAGAAACACAGCTAGAGAGGGAACACAAGCAGGGGGAGTGAGAGAGGGAGAAGCAGGTCTCCCACCGAGCAGGGAGCCCGATGCTGGGCTTGATCCCAGGTCTCCGGGATCACGACCTGAGCTGAAGGCAGTTGCTTAACCAACTGAGCCACCCAGGCGCCCCTCAATTTTAGCTTTTAAGGTGTTCCTAATATTTTGCTAGAATGCTATTACAAATTTAAATCTTTATTATGGAGAAAGGAATATCAGATTCCATCATTGCTCCCATTGCTTAAATGGAGTTCAGAAAGGGGTCTTGATTTCTATCTTCAAGGGCCACACAGGGCATAGTGAAAGCTGGAAAGACCCCCAGGAAATCTGACTCTCTGCTAGTTTTCCTTACTTCCTAACACCCAAACAAACAAACCGGTCCTGCAGGTACTTTTCGTTGTGGAGCATCTGCTTTAATCCTTCTGCTCTCTACCTACCCATTCCCATTTCGTTTCTATTTGTCCATCTGCGAACAGGAAATCCGGTCTGCAGCAGGGGTGGGTGAGGGGTATGGAAGGGGAGCAGCTGGAGCGTCGCTTCTGCCTCTGCCTTCCGGGTCATTTGTCCACTGGGACTTAAGGAGCACCTCAACTCGGGGATCTCTGTGCCAACTTTAGCAGCAAGAGTGGCCTGGGTGATACCAGGTAGGGGGCCACTGGAGCACATTCCTGGAGTCCGGTGGTGCCGATTCTCCAAAGTGTCAGATCCCAGAGGCAAAGGGACCCCGGAAGTCATCTACTTCCATCAAACGGGGGCGTGAGCCTGCGCATGGGTACGCCCTTGTGTACCAGAGCCAGGAGGTAAACAGAAGAGGTCTTGCTAGAGGGTCTGTGTTAGTAAGTACTTTATTTTGGGGGGCACCTAAGTAGCTCAGTCAGCTAAGCAGTGGTTTCAGCTCAGGTCATGATCTTAGAGTCGTGAGATCGAGCCCTGTGTCACTCTGCTGGAGATTGTCTCTCCCTCCCTCTCCCTCTGTCCTGCCCCCTCTCTAAAATAAGTAAATTCTAAAAAATAAGTGCTTTATTATTTTATATTAAACAAATATGGATATATTGAGTTTAAATAGAAGTCAGATAAGAATTTTTAAGGAAAGGGAGGAGATATCAAAACATTTTGGGCATAGAATGGGCCATGGAAAGTTACATTCCTAGGACCCAGCAGTGGGGGGTGGAATTAGTGCCCTCTTTTTTGCTCTTAGGTGTAATATGATGTCAGCAAATGCTATAATTAAGCACTCACTGTGTTCTGGACTGTGAGCTAAGCCCTTTATGTATACTTACTGCTATTAGTCCTCAGAACAACCCTATGATGTAAGTGCTATGAACAGCTCCATTTTATAGATGAGGGCACTGAGGCACAGAGAAGGTAAGTACTTGCCCCCATCTAGGTGCTTACCCAGGGCACCTACTGCCTCTCAGCAAGTGTTCATGGGAAATCTTGGGAAGCTCTGATGTGGTTCTGTGTCTTCATTTGATGTTGGTGAAATGGAGCTAAGAGAGGAAGAGTAGCTCTCCATGGTCTCAGGATCACCAAATTCCTACACTGGAAGGAACCTTAGCAGCCAGACTTCTGAGTCCCTTTCTGCCCGCTGTCCTGGGAGATGCTCTCCTGGCCAAGATTGGGGCCAAGGTGAAAAAGCTGACTGTGAGAGCCACAGACAACACTTCAGGGGCATCCTGTGCTCATGAGGGGCTGTGCGCAGCATTCCCAGAGCTGAAAAGGTGAGCTTCAGGGGGTAGGAGTCGGAGATGGCAGAAAAGAACCTTGGACAATCACTCAGAACTGGGTTCAAATCTCTTCACTGCCACCTCCTATTTGACTTTGGGTGAGTCCTGAAACCTCAGCTTCTCCTGTAAAATGAGAACAATATCAGTTGTACAAAGTGATACCCAAGGATTAAAGAACAACGTGCCTTCAAGCCTTTCACGTAGGAGGGATTCAATAGACGTTACTTTTTTCCTTTCTCCTGTCCTTACCCCAGAAGCTAACAAGTCACAAAGAACTCTGAGGCATTAGAAACGTCTCGACTCCTAAGGAAAGCTCTGTCTCTCAGCTTGACTGATTTTAAAACACATTTTAAAAAATCAGTGTGAGGCCAGGTCATATTTAGTAATTACTATTTACTGAGCACATACTACATGCCAGAAACGATGGTAAGCACTTTTAAAAATACCTAGTATCTTATTTCCTCCTTATAATAACCCCGTGAAGTGGGTATCACGATTTCTGTTTTATAGATGAGGAAACCAAAGCTCAGAAACGTTAAGAAAATTGCTCATAGGCTCTTGATTCAAACATTGGCTTCTTGGAAAATTTCTATTAAGAAATAGAAAATTTCTATTAAGCTGTACCGTCCTCTACATCTTAGAGAGCTTTACACATGCTTGTTTTTCTTTAGCCTTGCTTCCCTTGTTGAAAATGGGCACCATTCCTTTACCAAAGTCTTATTGAATGCATGGAACCTTCTAGAGTTGACCTTACCCAGAGTCCCAGAAGATTCTCACTTGACAAACTCCACATCCCTGCACCCTCTGTGATACTATCCCGTCTGCCAAATTTGCAATTATTCCATAATTTGCTTTAACCACAAACATAAGTCCTGCTATTGACTGTGTAAACTGAGTAGGGCTTTTTGGACTTTTATTCTGTTTCCCAAAATATGATGAACTGAAATCATCTGATGATGAACTCGTACTTGAAACTGGAGTGGCTGAGAGCAGAGTGAGTCACTCCGGTGAGTTTATACCTATCTGTCAATTCTTCAAATGTGTCCTACTGCCAGCTCCTGCTCTCAGCACTGTGTGTAGACACCTTGGGGTTACAAGGGCAATGTAAGAGCATTCCTTGTCCTTGAGGAGTCGTAAATCTTGTTTAGGTGGCCAATTAACAGCATGAAACCATCTCCAGCAATGGCAGGTGTCATGTATATGTTATACGAACATGTATAACATTCTGCAAGCATTTAGTGGGCACCTAGTGTGTGCTAGGTACTGTGTTGGGAGCTAGAGATACACAGTGAAGCTTCTCTGCCCTGCAAATCCCCATAGCTCAGCGGGAGACAGACTTTGACAACAGATAGTTATAGGCTGATATAATAAGGGCGAAAGTGCGGCAGGACGGCTCCGCCCAGGAGAGCTGGCAAAGGCTGACGGATAAAGTGACTTTTGAGCTGGATGTTGAAGGCTGAGCATTTTCTGGGCAGAAGAGGAAGAAAGGCGTTCCAGGCATAAAGAGAAGCCTATGCAGAGGCGCTGGGTGCCAGGAAGATGGGGTCTCTGCCCTGCTCATCTCTATGCTCGATTCCTAGCTCCCCACACTGGTCCCGGCACATGCTGACCCCACTATAAATGGAAAAGCAATGAGTGAAAATATAGAATTGTGAATTGTGAATAACCTATAGCTTATTTGGAGAAGGGCTGCTGAGTAGGGGTGTATGGGAGGAGAGGGAGAGTTGGGGAGGAGGCAGGGGCACATAGGTATAATAGGTATAATAGGTCTTGAAGGTTGTAATAACCAGCTTGGATGGTGTCCTAGGGACAAAGGGCAGGGTGATACACTGTAATATAGCCAACAACGGAATATCATTCAGCACTAAGAAGAAATGCGCTATCAAGCCATGGAAAGCCATGGATGACCTTAAATACATATTGCTAAGAGAAAAAAGCCAATCTGAAAAAACTACATACTGTATGATTCCAACTATGTGACATTCTGGAAAAAGAAAAACTCTGGAGGCAGTGAAAAGATCAGCAGTGGCTAGGAGTTGTGTGCATGTGTGTGTGCGTGTGTGTGCGTGTGTGTGTGTGTGTGTGTGTGTGTGTGTGTGTAGGAAGTCAGGAAATGTATAGGCAGAGGACTCTTAAGGCAGTGAAATTCTGTATACGATACTGTGATAAAGGACCCATGTTATTATACATTTGCTCAAATCCACTGAATGCACAACACCAAGAGCGAACCCTAATGTAAACTATGGACGCTGGGTGATCATGACATGTCACTGTGAATTCATCACTCTAACAAACGTGTCACTCTGAGGGGGAATGTCGACAATGGGCAAGGCTGCACACATGCGGGGCCAGTGGGCATATGGCCATTGTACCTTCCTGTCAACTTTGTTGTGAACCTAAAGTTGCTCTAAAAAATTTAAGCCTTAATACAAAAATAATAATGTTGACCCCAGCTAGCTTTCAGAGAAAGTGGTTAATTAGCAATGGCGTGGCCACCAAGGAACCAGAAGTCAGTGATTCCTAGCCAGGCATAATTGAGAATTGATAAAGTAGATGCTGATTTAAGAGGCTACTTTTTTCAATGCTATGCCCCTGTTTAAAAAGATGCTTACAAAGAGCTTATAACTTAGGGAATGTTATAAGGATAATGTAAGTTAAAAAAAAAAAAGACACATATATTGTAAATACAGAAGAGTAACAGCTCAATAAAAACTACAGACAATAAAATACATGAATAGAGATAAAAGAGAATAAATTGCCATAAAATATTGAAAATGCTTTGTTCAGGTTGGTGGAAATACAGGTGGGTAACTTTTTCCCCTTCTCTCTCTCTCTCTGTATATACATATATATGAATTATTTAACTTTTTTACAATGGAGCATGTTAATACTTAAAAGATAAAAGCATAAATTTTATATTATAATGAAGATAAAAACTGGTATCATCCCATGTCTTTCAAAGGGTATAATTTCCTACTTTTTTTCCAGTCCTGCCACTGAAAGGTACAAGGGACTGAGATTCCATCCATCAAATCCTGGCTTAATTATCAAGCACTTCCTGAATGCCTATCGTGTGCCAGGGACTGAGATGGGATACAGGAAAAAATAAAGTCGTTCTAAGGTGGGAAATAGAATGACTTATCACTTCTTAATAAACTCCAGTTGTTTTTGTCCTGCAGACCCTGGCATTGACTGACATCAACAAAACAGAAAGAAATCCAAAGGGTGTTCATCTTGAATTGAGAACACTGAGTGAGTAGAATGGCATCGGTTGTGGGTTCAGGTCCTGGTTCTGTACTAACCAAATAACCTTGGGGTCTCTTCTGAAGGTCAGATTTCTTCTGTGTTAATCAAGGAATCTATGCTAACAGGATGGCTCTAGGAGACTATAAGAGCCCCAGCTTGGATACTTGTTGACCTGGGACATTGAAAATGGAGATAGTAAGACTTACCTTGAAGAGCTGATAAGGGGATGGTGGTGGTCACATCTCTCTCTCTAGCTCTCTGTCTATCTATCTATCTACCTATATCCATACATTGGAGCTTCTAACAAGATAAACTCTGAAATTCCTTATGGTTCTTCAATCCTATAATTTTAAGCTCTGTCCCTACAGTCAATAATGATGAGGAAGATGATAATCATGGTGGACATGTTACAGCTAAAGAGCCCCTTTGCTCCTGTTGTCATTCTCTATTGACCAAGGTTCTACAGAAGAGAAACAACTTAGTTACCAAGAAGCGAGTCACAGAGGAAGCTTCATGTTGTCTCTGTCTGCCTTGCACACAACCTACTGGACACACTATTCCCTTCGCTCAGCTTCCAGCACATAGTCTCAGTCTCCGGGTTCTGACTGGAAAGCTATTACAGCCACCTAGGATTGCTGTGAGGAAAAAATTTATTCACTCATTCATCACCTATTTATTGAACACCTGCCACATGCCAGCTGTTGTTCAGGTGCTAGGAATACAAAAATGAACATGGCAGACAGAAGCTCCACACTCAGCACTTAATGAACATTACTACCTGAACATTACTTTCTCCTCTAACATTTCATTGAAATTGAAATAAGGCTGTGGGGGAAACTCAAAAAAATTCTCAATTCAGAAGAACCAGTCTTGCCTCTTTAGCTTTTTTTTTTCCCCCAGATAATTTGGGAGCAAAATATTGGCCATTACCAGCCATGTGCCAGAGGGAAGTCATCCCTCCCTTTCATGTTACCTGGAAAAGGGGACACCGTTCTTTCCCTCTCACATGTAAAGCCTTAGTTTTAACTTCCGCATTCCCCACAGCACACTTCCGCCTGTCCTGACTTGTAGAACCAAAGGAAACACAAAATGAAAATGAAACAGGGTTCCACCTGAGTCACCGTCTGTGTTTCTCTTTTATCACCAAAGCAATGAACTCCCACACAACGAGGCTTGTTCTATTTAGGTTTTAAAACGTCATCTCTGTAATTACAGCACACTATGATTGTTATAAACAGTCGGAAAACATGTTCTTAGAAACATCTCTCTGATTCATAAATATTTGGGTGTCGGAGTCATGGAGGTGGAACGCAAACCTTCTCAACATGCTGCTGCTGAACAGGAGTAAACGCTAATACTACGTGGCGATAAGTTAGCCTTCCTCCGCGGTGGCAAAGCAGGGAGGAAAATGGGGGCAGGTACTTTATAATGGTCGTTTGGAATAATGTAGGTTTAAAAAGGAAATACCTTTTCTAGTGTAATTCACTTGACTCGTATTTATTAATTCATTCAAGAAATAATTATTGAGTGCCAGCCTCCTGGATTGACACACCAGGTCGTTCTCTGTCCAGGTCTTTCCAGCTAATCTGTCCAGTCCCTGCCCGCAACCCCCTGCCCCCCTCACACGTTAAGCCCCAAACCCTTGAGACCTTAGTGGTTTCAGTCCCTCATGGAACTTCACATCGCTGCATTGCTGCCTCTGCTAATCCCTCCCCTGGAACTTCCTCCTGCTCCTTTCTACCTCTTAGCCCTTCTCGCTTGGAAAAATTGCTATTTTATCTTTGAAAATTCAGTTCCAAAGTCACTCCTTCCTGTATGTAATGGAACGTTAGTCGCATCCAGGATGAGTATGTAATTTGTAATTTAAATGAAAATATGGATCTCCATGTTCCCAAATTCTTAAAAATTTCCAGCTGGTGACAGAAAAGCACTAAGCCAAGCATGGGACCTTTTAAAAGCAAGACCGCACAGACCGAAGGCTCACCAAGCCAGCCGTGGTCACACCTTTTCTGCTTTCCCATAATTTTCTGTCAACTTGGTTGTTTCTTAGCTCTGCAGCACCTCTCCACCCCAGTTCAAGAGTTTACCGGTGTGCCTTTGGGAAAGCCATTCCCCTCGCATTCCTGGTCCACCAGCACTGGGTGACCAGGCAGAGTAAACTCTGCTAGGGGCCACCCTGATTGGTCCAAGAGTGGGCTGAGGACTCAGTCAGAGCCAATGAGCTGCTGGGAGCTCTTTTGGTTCGGGCTGCTGGACACAGGCTCCCTGGTTTTCCTGCTGAACTTGGATGAGGGGCTGTGAGCCAGGGGCTGCTGGTGTTGCCACATGGAGCCGGAGATAGAGGACAGAGCCAGGGGGCGACAGGTGTCAAGGTGGGCCTGCAGCCATGTTTACCACGCAGTCTTCAGTTACCTGAACCAGTGAATCTCCCTTTTAGTTTATGTCCTTTTGAACTGGGTTTTTTGATACCTGCAAACAAGAGCCTTTAGGGGACACATTCTATACACATTTTTGCCTATTGTTCCTCCCACTATTCTGTGACCTCATCAGGAGCAAGCAGCGTCTTTTTCTCATCTTACCATCCCTAGTGCTTGGGATGGTATTAAAATATCCTTTTGGGCGCCTGGGTGGCTCAGTGGGTTAAAGCCTCTGCCTTCGGCTCAGGTCATGATCTCAGGGTCCTGGGATCGAGGGCCCCATCAGGCTCTCTGCTCAGCAGGGAGCATGCTTCCTCCTCTCTCTCTCTGCCTGTCTCTCTGCCTGCTTGTGAACTCTCTCTCTGTGTCAAATAAATAAATAAAATCGTTTAAAATATATATCCTTTCATTTTTTAAATAAACAGAATGGTTGTAACAGTAGCTGGTAAAATCACACTTGGCAGCCTCGTCTGCGTGATCTTGATTTTTGTTGTGAAATGTAACTGGTCTGTAAGATGGAGATGTCCGTGTGCCCCTGCCCCACTTCTCTTTGGTTCCATACACACTAAGTCCTGGTGACCAGGCAACAGATTGATAGGTTACTTTTGGCAACGCTCTCTCTTCTTTCTCCTGAGGTAGGGACCCGAAAAGGGCCCAATAGCTATAGCCCACAAAGCACATTCACACCTATTAGCACCATGCATCTCACACAACCCTAAAAAGGAATCAGGACAGGGAGACTTATCCCCATTTTACAAATTAGAAGTTGAGAGAGGAGTCTGAGCAGTTGGGTCAAGATCTAGGGCAATGTTGTCCAATATGACAGCTACCACCACATGTGGCCATTGAGCCTTGAATGTAGCTAATCCAAGTAAAGATGTGTTGTGAGTATAACATACCAATTGGATCTAAGACTTGATACACAAAAAAGAAAGTAAAATAGCACATTAATAACTTCTACATTAATTACATATTAAAATGCTATTTTGAGTACAGTGGCTTACATAAAATATTATTAAAACGAATATCACTTGCTTAATTTAACTTTCATTATTATGGCTACTAGAAAATTGAAAATTATATGTGCGGCTCGCATTTGTGGCTCGTATTTTATTTCCATTGGATAGCTGATCTAGCATCCAGCATCCTGGCTCATGCTCTGTTTCTATCTATAGACTGAAGCTCTCCTCTTCTCTCCTGCCACCCTCATTTCAGGATCTCCTGCCCCGCTGTTTCTGCTCTGTCTTCTCCCTCCTCATTGCTCCATCCTTCCTCCCTAATAAGGCAGAATGTGGACGAGGTAGACTGACCTTTTAAGTCTGGCACCTGTTGGCCTCTGCTAATTTATAAGGACACCAAATAAGCACAATATCAATTCTGAACTTTAGAAAATGGTCAGGACCTTTGTAATTCATATTCTCTGGATATTTACTGTTTAAAAACAACTTATCTATATTAATGTTAAAAGAAAAATAACAAACCCAGAATAAAACATATTCTAGCCCCTGCCAATCTTTTGTTAGGTTCACGAAGCATGTAGGCTGTCTGGGATGTGTCTTAGCCTTGTGCATGATGTCCCCAGACCCTGTCTGTAAGGGGGTCTTCAGCCCCATCAAGCCCCAAACTTAGAGGAAACAGAATTCAGATCTGAGACCAGGCAGAAAGCAGGCTGACTCTCTGTGAAAGCTTAGCCATAAGAATAAGCACTCATGGCAGGTGGGAGAGGGTTCCTCTTAGGTAGATCTGTGTGGCTCTGGGTGGGTTCCCATTTGTAGGCAACTCAGGGATTAACTGGAAGTAGGGAGCTGGCTTGGATGAAACCTGAGAGCTCAAGAACCCTAGGAGTGGCTAGTCAGCATCAGAGATTGAGCAGCAGCAGTGGGAAATTTTGAGGATCTACAGAACAAATAGAAGACAGTTGTGGGGCTGAGCACGGTGGCTGATATAAATACATACACTGAGAGACACAGACACATACGTATGCTTAAGATCACTTACAAGGACTTAAGAACACTTATTTTAAAATGCCACATTATCAGCTGGTGGATCAGGCTGACAGCTCTTGAACCCCTTGATCCATCTTCATATCCCTAGATGTGGGACCACCAGATACCGGGGACCTCTCTTGTGTGGTGTAATAGGATTATTGCTGTGATTATTACTTACAAAGTCCTTATGCATCTTAATAAAGAGTGGACTCCTGATACATGTTACAGCATGGATGAACCTTGAAGACATTACGCTAAGTGAAATAAGCCAGACACAAAGGACAACTGTTATATGATTCCACTTGTACGAGGTATCTAGAACAGGTACGCTCATAGGGACAAGCAGTAGAATAGAAGTTACCAGGGGCCATGGTGAAGGGAGAATGGGAATTTAGTGTTTAATGGGTATAGAGCTTCAGTTTAGGACGATGGTAATGCTCCAGAGATGGCTGGCACTGATGGTTGCCCAATGTGAACGTACTTCATGCGCTGAATTATACACTTGAAATGGAAACCTAAAATAGTACACTTTAGGCTATGTATTCTTTGCCACAATTTTTTTAAAGTACCTATCTGTTAGAGATATATCCTGACATGCCTGGGCTTTGCTTTAAAATTCTTCTTCACCCATATAAAAGGGTAGGGAAGGAGAGATAACATATTAGCAAAATAGCCATCATTGTTGAAACTGAGTTATGGTTATATGAGAATTGATATGTGCATGTTTGAAGTTTTTCACAATTAAAAGGTTTTAAATGACAGCAAAATGTTTGACTCTCAAGGGTAAAAGAATTCAGGGAAAATCTGTTGGCAAACATACCCAAGCCCAGCTGACTGGAAGGGCACACACAATGGACCGGCTGCGGGGCTATAAGAGCCTCTTTTACTTCAGTCCCCCTGCTGATCACACGCCATCAGAGGGCAAAGAGTGCTTGCTTCTTCAAAAGTTAGTGACAACATTTTCCTGACCTCTCCCCTTGCTCAACACCTAATGTCTTTCTCAACCAGTTTGATGAACTTCTGGATTATATGTTTCCTACAGGTATAAACCAAATTATCACTTTATATTTTCCTCACAATAGGATCTGGGGACAATGGCTGAGTAGAGTTGCACAACAGGACAGACCTCTATTGAGTTCCAGTGTGCTGGAAACACTGGGAGGGGTCCTTTCTGCTAAGGAGCTTGAGGAGGCTGCAGGAAAGGCTCCTTCAAAGATGGTGGGACCAGAAGACGTTGCCTTAAGACCGTGGAAAAACATTCCAGGTGGAGGAATCAGGATATGCAAAGGCGTGGGAGCACAAAGGAGTGTCTCCTGATGCAAGGACTTGGAAGGGAAGAAGAAGCTGGAAAAGCTAGCTGGGGTCAAATCACGGATGCTTTTATATGTCTTGCTATAAACCTCATTCTTTTAACAAATTGAGAGCCTACTTAGGGTCGCATTCTTTGCAAAGATGGATACTGCCCCTTTCCCTCCAGACTAAAAAGTTTGACCAAGAAGAGGGATGATGAAGGGAAATGCATTATCTATGCACAATGTGGGACACGTCGCTACGGGGCCCAAAGTTATTTGAATTGACTCTCCTTTAAACCCAGCAGAAATGGATGGGACTAAAGCAAATAAGAGAGATCTGCTTAGGTAATAAAAGAAGATTCCAGATGATAAATTGGGCTTGGTACAAGAAAACAGGTCCATCGCAAAGAGATATTTCCCACGTCTGGGCAGACTGTCCTCATTATCTGAGTGGTCAGCTCACTTACTTTGCAACCAACATTAAGAGCTATGAAAATACATTATCTACTCCTCTCATGTTGCCCATGTCCAATGCTTACTTCGTAAGTCTCTCAACAAGAGACCTGTTAAGCTTGTGTTACCATTTAAAGAAGTGCGTGGAAAATGTGCAATTTTTGAAGGAGTGATAATACAAATTGCCACTGCAAAATGGACTCCTGTACTATATGGCTCTTGTTATCACATTGAATTCAACTTTTAAAAACGTGTGCATTTCCCTCTTTTCCATTTGAAAAATTGAAGTAATACATACCCAAAACTTTTAAAAATCCAGTCATTTGGGAGAAAACACACCGTCCTCACCCCACACAAATGCCACTTTTCAGAGACCATGACTTCCACCTACCTCTTTAAAAAACTATTTTACCTGGTGGTGGGTACTGAGGGCACGTATTGCATGGAGCACTGGGTATGGGGCATAAACAATGAATCTTGGAACCCTGAAAAAATAATATAATATAATAAAGAGGTATAAAAAATTTAAAAAATAAATAAAAAACTATTTAAAAAATATTCAGATTGTTTTTTAAAACAATTTCTTGGTCAGTTTAAGACACTGTCTCTTGGGGCGCCTGGGTGGCTCAGTTGGTTAAGCAACTGCCTTCAGCTCAGGTCATGATCCCGGAGACCCGGAATCAAGTCCCACATCGGGCTCCCTGCTCAGCAGGAAGCCTGCTTCTCCCTCTCTCGCTCCCCCTGCTTGTGTTCCCTCTCTGGCTGTGTTTCTCTCTGTCAAATATATAAAATATTAAAAAAAAAAAAAAAAGACACTGTCTCTTGACTCACCGCCATTAAATATGAGGATTTAGCTTCCTCCTTCCTTGCTCCCAGCTCTCTGATTTATAATGTGGTTCTCCTACTGGTTCCCTCTGTACATGTCTGACATACTTAATCCTCTTTTTCTTCTTCTATCAATGCAGCATGTTTTGGCTCCCCAATATGTTAACTGAGGATATAAACACAGTTCCTTTCTATTTGTCTCTCTCCTCTACTTCCCATTATTTGCTGTTTGTACCCTTATTTTTATATCAAGAATGAAACTTCTATGATCAGCTCTATCGCCATAGTTAAATCTTCTTTGCTTTGTGGGTGGTTTGATTTCAAGAGTGGAAAGCAAATAGATAGGGTCTATATTATTATGACCCTGTGAATCTGGATTACTGTGACGCTCAGGAGCCTGCTACACTGTATTTCCTTCTCTGCCAGGTTAAAGTCACCTCTCTTGCCACTTAGAGGAGAACATACCTCGTAAAACCAGTCACATGGGTTCTCTCTTATGCTCAAAGTGATGCTATGTTTTTAGTTGGCTTTCAATTGGGACAATATTTTGGTTAACTTTGAATTGGGACAGTAATTTTATTTTTCAAAATATAACTATGTCTACACACTCACAGAAAAAAAAAAATCATGTACCTGTATTTTTGAAAAAGAGATTATTGACCAAATATGAAGACAATTTAGTTGTGGCATTATTTTGAGCAGTTGAGGGAGGGATTATGCAGATGGTGAGGAAGAGAGCTAAACCCAAAATGTCCAAAGTGAGAAGTCAAAACATAATATCCAAAATGAAAAAATCAGGAAATTAGCAATTATAAATAATAAGCACACTATTAATAAGTACAGAGGGGAAAAAACAGCTAAAAGAATGGCAAACATTGGCCTTTGGGAAATGGAAATCAAGAGTGGGGTTGCCTGGATTAGGAGACAGTTGTATTTTTCATTTCAGAGCCTTGCAGGATAGTTGGACTTTCTAACTTTGTACATGTATTAATTTAATACAAATTCAAATTAAATTTAGAGTAACTGTCCCTCTCATCCCACTCCCCCCAAAAATCACTGCCCACCCAACTGAACAGCTAATATCAAGGCCCCCAAAAGAGAGAAGACTGGGACTGTTTGCCTGGGGCAAGCCTTGTACCCAGTGGTGACGCCCTAGGGGCATGAGATGTGGTTCTTCAGTGGAGGACCTTGATGGTAGCAAGCCCAAGTTCTTTCTCAGGCTTCCTTCTGGTGGGGGCTGGCTGTAATGTGCCTAGTTGGGGACTGGCTGTGAGCAGGTTGGGAAGTGTGTCGAGTGCCCCGAAATTCAGAGTTTGTAGCTTCATGTAATCCCCAAGTCCACACCCTGCCTACAATCTTTATATCCCATGCCTTTCCAGTTTTAATTTCTCCTTAGAAGAAGCTTCTTAAGGTGGGAGGAGTAGTTTTCTGGCTATAGAGGGTAAGGGAAGCCACTTATTTGTCACCCTCTTGATTCGGATTCATAAGTCTCCCTAGTTTCAGTCTTGTCCCTCACCCTCACCTCCCACTTCTGCCCCCAAATGCTAAGCCTGGCAGAGGTCTGTGGAGAGACTCCATCCCCTCTGGCAGGTACCTCACTTGGACTCTTTTGCTTTCCTAAATTAATCACATGTGCCCCATCCCACCCCTACTATCCATCCTCTACAATTCTGTTGACATCTCTTTGCAGTTCTCTATCCCCTGTCCTTCCTGTCCTTTTTTAAACACATGTTTTATCCCTTTGTGTTATTTTCTGGAGGCTTATGGAAAGAGAGAATGGAAATATAAATGTGTTTTTAATGAGTGAGTGTGTGAGTGAATGAATGAATGAGTGGCTAGTGCTCCATTTTAACTGAAGTTGCAGCTGACTTACAAACAGAAAGGCTGGATTTTATTTACCATTTCCTGCCCTCTGTTGTAGGCTCATACTTGGAGGTATGTCCCCATTAGGGAGACTTTGTCTCTTTGGTCAATGACTGCTTCCCTGAGCCCAGCCTGTGGGCTTCTAAATGTGTGAGTTGGCCACAGGAGGCCCAGGCTAGCAGCTGTGGCATCTGTCATGTAACCCACCCCCATGGCAACAACCTCAGCTTCTGCAAAAAGTCTCAATGCAAGTGAGTTGTTTGGAAGCAAAACATATTTTCCTATGGAAACAATGTAAGAAAGGACTATTTTAGTTCCTAGGCCAGGTTTGAGAGTCTGTTTAAAGCTCACAGGTATGAATATTCTTTATTAATATACTATTCCTTAAATTTATTGAATACCAATTATGTGATTTGAGCATTATATTATCATACGATTCTATCAAACAGTTTTTAAATACAACACTTTACTCAATTTTTAGCTTCTATTGTTTTTAACTTTCAAATGGTCATCATCTCTTTTCCAAACATAACCCCTTTTCTCTCCTTGCCCCAACTCACCAGCCCCACCCTAGAGAGAAAAGCAAAACTTATGTCAGAGTCAGTGAAAATGTTCCTTTGTCACAGACAGAAAGCTCTTGATGATGCTAGAAGAGAGACGCGCCCAGAGGGCTCCTCTGCCCAGTGAGGGGCCAGCTTAGGAAGTCACTCAGTGTGTTCTCCAACCCACTATGATGACTTTGGTCAAATTGGAAATTGGCTCTTTATTAATATCTTTAAGATTCCTAAGGCTACAACGCTGACACAAACAAAAAGACACTTTTTAAGGCTTAATGCTCATAACCACTGGTTCTTTTTTGTCTTCCCAGTGCAGCATTTCATGTATTTATTTTCTTGTATAGTGGCTGACTCGCAGAGAGCAATGCTCTCACTCATGAGGAGAGGGGACAACTACCTTGCAGTGGGCATTTGAAACTCTTACAAAATTAAATTCCTTGGTGCTTTCTACAAGGTTATTCTGGGCGAGAGCCTCATCCAAGATGGCAAACACATACTGATAACAATCATTCGTTCATTCGTTCTTTCATTCATCAAATCTCATTGAAGGCTTACTATGTGCCAGACACCATGCTTAGGGCTGAGGGTACCTTCCTGAAGCTACCTTCACACTATCAACACTGCACTTTGAGCAGTAAAGGGGAAGAAAGTACCATGGGCCCAGAAGAGTGTTCCCTCCCATTGACCTTCTCCTTGTCCCAAATAAAGTTCTACCTGCTTGGTAGAGAAGGGAAAAGTAGGAGAGAAAGAATAAGGGAGTTGGCTATGTGGGTCTCCTTCTTTCCACCCTTAGCTAGCTCCGTAGGTGGAAGATAAAAGAAATTCCATGGAAAATTGGAGAAGCTCAGAGAATTGCACCCCACTTCCACAGGTAACTCCCCAGAGAAGCCTGTGTGTGGGAGTAGAAGAGGTGTGCGTGAGGGAGGCATCCAGGTGCATGGCCTGGGGCAGCCTCACAGCGCGTGCAATAGAAAGAGTTGCTGAGACATCTCCTACTCACAGACAGGACCCAGGAGAGGGGAGGGAGGCCAGAGGCCCCATCGGGTTTAGGAAAGGGAGGCTGCAGAGGGCTTCAGAGGCCACAACACGACCTGGGTCATTTAGAAGGCAGCCATGTGGATGGATATTAATGACCAACAGACCTTCCCTTGTAGAGTTCCTCCTCACCTCCTCCTCTTGGTATGTGGCAGGTTGAAAGGGGCATATTAGGTGATTAAGGGCTTAAAAATGAGTAGATTTTTGGGGTGCCTGGGTGGCTCAGTCAGTTAAAGTGGCTGCCTTCGGATCAGGTCATGATCCCAGGTCCCTGGGATTGGGCCCCACGTCGGTCTCTCTCCTCAGCAGAGAGCCTACTTCTCCCTCTCTCTCTGCCTGCCACTCTGCCTGCTTGTTCTCTATCTCTCTGTCAAATAAATAAATGAAATCTTAAAAAAAATTTAAAACTGAGTAGATTTTTTAGGTCTCCCTGCAGGCATTCCCACACAGTAGGCCTGGGTGGGGCTTGCTCTCTACATTGTTACCAGCTGCCATGGGAGTTTGAGGCAGGTGTCCTGGGAGCCACACTCTGAGAAACTCCAGGTGAAAGAAACTCCAGGTGAAAGAGGGTGAAAGAAACTCCACACTCTGAGAAACTCCATATTTAGGCAGAAGGAACAAGAGTGGGGCAACTGAATGAAGAAATTTTACTCCAGGGTAAGTGTGACAGTTAATTTTATGTCAAGTTAACTGGCTCATGGGATGACCCATGGGATGACCCAATATCTATTGGGTCAAACATTATTCTGGATGTTTGTAGATAAGGTTAGCTTTAAAATCAGTAGACAGAGTAGAGTAGATTACCCTCCATTAAAATGGGCCTTATCTAATCAGTTGAAGGCCTGAAGAGAACAAAAGGGCTGACCTGCTTTCCAGTAAGAGGGAACTCCTCCTGTCAGACTGTTTGTGAGCAGGGATGTCATTTTCCTCCTGCCTTCGGATTTGAACTGAAACATTGGCTCTTCCTGGGTCTCAAGCCTGACAGTCCTTTGACCAAACTACAGGGCTATCTCTGCTGGGTCTGTGGTTCGCTGACTGCAGATCTCAGGACTTATCAGCCTCCATAATCATGTGAACCAATTCTTCTTATCTATCTTTCTTTTCTTTCTTTCTAGCTATCTAGCTATCTAGTCATCCACCCATTCCCATTTAACCACCTATTGTTTCTATGTCTTCAGAGAACCCTGACTATAATGTAAGTGGTAATAAGTGCTTTTCCTTTTCAGGATGCTCAGAACTTTATAGTATAGTGGGGAATCCTGTCCTGATCGTAAAAGTTGTTCATAAACCTCGGTGTATGAAATGAGAAAGTTCTATATGACATGGGCCTCCTTAGAAGACTTTAAAAAATAATTATAACTACTAAGTGCCCTCTGGTGATATTTTATGTCCTTGTAAATACTTATGTGATATCTGGCTTTCCTGTAAGTATAATCTCCATGAGAGCAGAGATACTCTGTTTTGGTCACCACTGTATCTAAGAAAGAGAGCCTGGTACACAGTAGGTGCTTGGCAAACACTTGTTGAAGGAGTTGGTCGACCCATGGCTAATCTTCACCACAACACCACATGGTAGGTACTGGGATTCCCTTTGAGGAGGGGATTCCCATTTTTAAAAAGCAAACCTAAACTCAGTTTGAATGCTATTGTTCTCTGATTGCAATGCCCCACCCCCTTCCTTCCCCGTAGGTCCTGCTGGGGGCGGGGCCTGGGAGGGGGAGGAGGTTGACCTCTCTCTACAGATGCCTACAGTGGAGTCCTGGCCAGGGAAAGAGCGGCCAAGGTTAAGAACAACCACATTTAGGACTGTTAGGTGTGGTGCTGAGATAGTGACTGCGTTCTTCCCCGGCCAAAGCTCCTGTCAGGCGACCCCTATCTTTCATGGCTCCAGCTTTCAACAGGATCCAATAAAATATTTCCTCCTGCTCTTGCCCTTCAGGCCTGGCATGGTAATGGCTTCCTGTTCTCACCAGTTTTTCCGTACTTTACCACCCTTTGTTGCCAAATTCCTTAATGCTGCCAAAGTCTCTGTTAATAGTCCCTTTATTAAACTCTCCTCAGTTAAATCACTTGTGTGTGCCATCATTTTTCTGCTGGGATCCTGACTGACAAAGAGAAATTAGGTAACAAAATCATGCAGCTAAAAAGATGGTAAAGGCAGAATTCAAACACAGGTATGTCTGGCTCTGAAGCCCATTTTCATTTTGTTACACATCATGACCTCCACTCTTCTCTCACAAATTGGTTAAGAATGAACCTACCCTATGAATATCCTATAATTTCTTCTAGAACATTCTACAACCCTAGCATTCTTTAGCATCTCTCTCCTCCCAGAGACGAAGATTAGTAGCATGAAAATAGGGCTTGGCCTTCTGTAGCCCCAGAGACCTGAACTAGAATCCAGGCCATAGTTATGTGTCTCTGAGCAAATGGCTTGACTTCTCTGAGCCTCTGTCTCCAAGTTGTAAAATGGGGCCATGTTACAGCAGGTGGGAATGAGGAATAAATCAATCAAGGTATTTGTATCATAAGCTTGGTAACATTGGTGTTTCCTCCTGGTTCTCCTAAGTTTCTAAGTCTCATGGCTGTGCCTGAATGAATCCCTGACTGAAATCACTGTCTCTGTTTGGTTGAAGTGTTGTGTGGTATACATATACAATGGAATATTATGCAGTCATCAAAAAGAAACCTTACCATTTGCAATGACATGGGTGGAACTAGAGGGTATTGTGCTGAGCAAAATAAGTCAAACAGAAAGATAATTATCATATGATCTCACTCATATGTGGAATTTAAGAAACAAAACAGAGGATCATAGGGGAAGAGAGGAAAGCATAAAATAAGATAAAACCAGACGGGGAGATAAACCATAAGAGATTCTTAATCATAGGAAACAGAGGGTTGCTGGAGGGGAGGGGATTGGGGGATTGGGTAACTGTGATGGACAATGGGGAGGGTATGTGTTGTAATGGGCACTGGGTATTATGTAAGACTGATGAATCACAGACCTGTGCCCCTGAAACAAATAATACATTATATGTTACTAAAAAAAAAAAAAAAAAAGAAACTGGGGATGCCAGAGACAAAGAAATAGAGCTGGTACTTAATTAAAAAAAAAAAGTGTTGCTCAATTTCTGTGCAGGGAAAGATGTCAGAGATTTTGACTAAAAGCATGTGGGCATGTTGTAGAAGAAGGCTTCCAGAATCTTCAGCTCAGGAGAGAGATCTTTTCTCCCACACTTTCTTTCAGGCATTTGGTTTTACTGACTCTCTTGTGACATGGCAGAAGGTGAATCTCATGACCAGAGTGTTTTTTCTCCAGCACTAATGACTGTGACTAAAATAGGCATTATGGGGGAGAACCCACATAACCCTCCCCTTGCGGAAGTTCTAGCGGCCACACTGCTTCAGCATAGTGCAATGGGTCTGAGGGACATTGGCTGGTGAAGCCAGTTTCTTTATAAGCCTCCCAATGTGTGAGTGAAAACACATTAAGGAAAGCTCACTGATACAGAGTTTGTGGACTTTGGGGCAGAAGCTGGCCAGGTTCTTCCAGAGGACGGGGCAAAAGAAGGGTTTAAACCAATGAGGTGTCAGGGCGCCTGGATGGCTCAGTTGTTAAGTGTCTGCCTTCGGCTCAGGTCATGATCACAGAGTCCTGGGATCTAGCCCCACACTGGGGTCCCTGCTCAGTGGGAAGCCTGCTTCTCCCTCTCTCACTTCCCCTGCTTGTGTTCCCTCTCTAGCTGTGTTTCACTCTGTCACATAAATAAAATATATATATATTTTTTAAGATTTTATTTATGTGACAGAGAGAAACACAGCCAGAGAGGGAACACAAGCAAGGGGAGTGAAAGAGGGAGAAGCAGGACTCCCGCCGAGCAGGGAGCCTGATGTGGGACTCGATCCCGGGTCTCCAGGATCATGACCTGAGCTGAAGGCAGTCGCTCAACCAACTGAGCCACCCAGGCGCCCAAATAAAATATTTTTAAAAAATAATAAAATTAAGCACAATTTTAAAAATGAGGTGTCTAAGTCTGCCAGAGAAAGTACACGATGTTCAGATAAATTTGAATTTCAGAAAACAACAAATAATTTTTAAGCATAAGTATGTCCCATAAAACATCAGGGATATACTTATGCTAAAATTCTTTGGGTTTTGTCTCAAATTCCCATTTCTTTGAACATTGTATATTTTTACTTACTTAATCTGGAAGCCCCATAGGTGATAGGCAAGAGATGTTTCACTAGCCTCAGAAAAAAATTGTTTTCAGGCTCTCCTGATGTATTTTAGAAGCTCTCTTTTATTCAGAAACTAATGACCAATGTGCTTTTCATAAATTGATTTTTTTATATCCATTAAATGAGAACTCTAATATTCTATTAGTTGAGCTCTAATGTCTATGTTCTTGATAAGAATAAAACTGCATTTCCAAGAATATGTAACTATACTCTTTATTCAAAGACTATGTATCTAGCAACTCCAAATTTTAAACCACTGCCAAGCTTTTATTGTATGTATGTGTGAGATACTCCTCAGGAAACTGAGTAATTGCTTTGTGCTTTTAATATGTATGATGTGCATTTTTACACTATTGGCCATATTTCATTTCTACTATTTATTTCTCTTAAACCAATAATTATACCATAAAGTATAATATTTATAGCACAGCAAATGTCTATGAAACCACAAATATTTTTTGCATTTTTAATCCTATAAAGCATGCTTCTATGGATTAAAAACAATGACACAGAACTCCCCAACCCCTATCAGAGATGCCATGGGACTTATGCACTTTACTTAGGGCATTTTTCAACTTTTTGGAGATACCTGCTCGAAACCGAATGTTTTAGTCATTGTTCTTCTAAGTTCTCAGTTTCCGTGTTTTTTTACCGTGAGGGAGCAGTGGAGAGCAGACCAGGAAGGGGGCTGGGCTTTCCACTAAAGGTGGGCACACTAAGGGCAGAAAGCAGTGCAAGCACCCCCTGACACCTCCCCACCCCAAAACACAGGACCAAGAACTCACTGGACATCACAGGGTACTTCCTGTCAGGGCTGGAAGACCTAAACATTGTGTTGGCCCCTGTTGGCATCACTGAGTTACTTGGGTATGTAATCATGTAATAATGCAAAAATTAAACTATATTCGGTCAAAAGTTTTGTCTTCCCATTTCCAGAAAGGGCATTGTGACACTTTTTAAAGTTTTATTTTATTTTATTTTTAATTTAATTTAATTATTTTATTTTATTTTATTTTATTTTATTTTATTTTATTTTATTTATCAGAGAGTGAGAGAGAGAGAGCACAAGCGGGCGAGTGGTAGGCAGAGGCAGAGGGAGAAGCAGGCTCCTCACCAAGCAAGGAACCTGAGGTGAGACTTGATCCCAGGACCCTGGGATCATGAATTGAGGCACAGGCAGATGCTTAACCAACTGAGCCACGCAGGTGTTCCATATTATAGTTCTAAGTGTCCTAGACAATGTCACAATTTTCTCAGAAAATTAGAATAGTGCAAATCTGAGATGATTACTGGCTTTTAATATGTTTGTCCCTAGTAGTGAAACTAAAGAACAATGATCATATTTACAAACTAAACTGGAAATTGGGCAACAGTAGTGAAAAAAAGAGCATCCTTCCCAGTTCCCATAGAACTCAAAGTCTGTGGAGAGGAGGGATATAGGTGAGAAACTGTGTCCCATCAGGATAGCCTCGGTTATACTATAGTAACAAACAACTCTAAAAATATCAGTGCCTTTAAAACCATGAATTTGGGTGCTATGGCTCAGAGGGTTAAGCCTCTGCCTTCGGCTCAGGTCATGATCTCAGGATCCTGAGATGGCAGCCCGCACTGGGCTCTCTGCTCAGCAGGGAGCCTGCTTCCCCCCCTCTCTCTATTTGCTTCTCTGCCTATTTGTGATCTCTCTCTGGGTCAAATAAATAAAATCTTTAAATAAAATTAAATAAAATAAAACCATGACTTTGTTTCTCAATCACACCATATATCCCTCACCAGCCAGCCTGAGATCTCAGTTGGTCTGATTGCAGAACCCAGACTGACCCAGCAGCCATCATCTGGATAGACTGTTGCCATCCAACCAAGGGATGTTCATGTTATAGAAGACAAATTCGAGGTTTAGGATGGTTTGGTGACTTAGCTAAGTAAGGGGCAGAGCATCGTGAAGTCATGGTCTTTGAACTCTTACATCTGTGTCTCTTCCCTCCTACAGACACACGTTATCCTCTCTATTAGGCTGACCACCTTCCTGGGGGACTGCGAACCAACAAGGCTGCAAGTTCAACTTCACAGTTGTATTTCTCCCACGGTGACATGTTAGCCATCCTTCATTCATTCAGCTTACTATGTGTCAGCACTATTTTATGCACTGGGTATCCAGTGATGACCAAAATATATAGAGTCCCTCTCTTTATGGAGCTTATGATTTTATGGTGGGGGAGGCACATGGAATTGAGTTTCCCAAACTTGGGAAGAGAGGCTGAGAAACAGCTCCGGAGAGTTGCCTGGGCTCCAGCTGCTAGAAGTTGAAGGCCTACAGGTATAGGAAGATGCACACACAGCCTGCTGATTGGGAATGAGTCAGTGACTGGATCCTGTGTGTCCCTGTCATCACCATGCAGCAGAAATGACACGAGCAGCACTGGTTTGGGATTGGGAGCTGGAAGGCTGGCTAGGGTAACTGCAACCATGAGAGAAAAGGAAGGGGGGAGCCCAAAGTGAGAAAGAGAGTGAAAGAAAACAAAACAAAAACAACTTCCATCTGAAATGAGCCTGCAAACCCAAATTCCAAAATATACAAAGACAGCTAACGCTGAGAAAGACAGCCAACAGAGCCAAAGATCAGGGCAGGATTTCATTCTAAAACAAAATATTTTTTTTAATAGATCAGCCTAACAACGGCTTTAGAATAAGTACATTTAAGGTGTCAAAGAGATGGATAAAAGAAATTATTAAAAATTAGAAAACAAACTAGGTAAAAATAATGCGAGGTTAATTTTCTTAAAAAGACTCAACTAAAAATCTCTGGAATGAATAATAGATCACTGAAATTTTAAGTACCCTGGATGAGAACATTTCTGGACTGAATGAAGTTGAAGACACAGTTGTGAAGGGGAAGTGGGTGTGGGGAAGACACCCAGCATCTAGGCAGAGAAGACAAAGCATTGAGGCCCACGGAGGATTGAGGGAGAGATACTGATTGTCATCTAATGAAAATCCTGAAAGAAGATAAAGGAGGGAATGTCAGCCAAGCAATTTTTAAAGAGATTGTTACTCAGAATGTTTCAGAATCAAAGACTTCAAATCAAAAGTACATTTGAGTACCAAGCATAGATATACAAATAAACCCATCCCTAAACACATAGCAACAAAACTGCAGAACATTAAGGATAAGGACAATCAAAAAGTTAGCAGAGATAAAAGATAGATTACCTACAGAGGGATGAAAATTCCTCTTCTAGGGCAGCCTTCTCCTAAACAATAAAATCCAAAAGATAATACAGAGGTTGTGCTGAACATGCAGAGGGAGAATCATGGTCAATCTAGAATTCTATACTTCGACAAATAAAGACATTTCAGACATACAAAGACCAAGACAGTTTCCCAACCACAGACTGTCACTAAAACAACTACTGGAGGATATTATATTTTGGTAAACATAATTAACTACTGTTTATAAAAAATACTATTTTTTATATTTAAAAGGATGAAACTACAACTCTGGAACTAAAATAAGAGAGGGAATGGGGTTCAGCAGGTAACTAAAAAGTGCTGGGGCCCCTGTTGTGGCCAAGAGAATAATAAATATATAATACCTTAAAAATATATTCTATAAAAAGAAAACAAAGTGAAAATACTGACAAAAAGAGGACAATAAATAAATAAGTGATTGACTTAAGAAACTAAGAACACCAGAGAAACCTAAATTAGAAGTAAGAAAATAACTGATATAAGAAAAAAATTAAAGAAATAATATTTGGGCAAGATGAATAAAATCAATTTTTGGAAACAACTTATAGAAATAGACAAAACTTGAGCAAAGTTATCAAGAAAAAGGAAAAAAAACCCTCACAAACATAAAATGGAAATAAAAAGGGGTTAAAAATAGATAAAATGGAGATGTAGAAATACTTAAAAGAATAGTCTTAACAACATCATGGTGATAAATATGGAAACTTACAAGGGAAAGATAATTTTTAAGGAAAAGTAAAAGTTTGGTAATGTATTCAGAGGAAACCAGAACAAAGCCTTAGCCACTAAAGAAATTAAATTGATAACCAAAAGTTCTCCTGTGTCTAAAGACACCAAGCCCTAAATGGTTTCATCAGATCTTCATAAAATAGATAAACATCATTTTAAAAAGATGTTTGAAAGAATAGGAGTAAAAGGGAAGAAGACTACTAATTTATTTTTTAAGATACTAAAGCCAGATAAGTGTAAGTAAAGTATAAATTAATCTCACTTTTCATGTAGACGTAAAATCTTTAAAACATAACCATGACCAGACAGGATTTAATCTCGAAAGCATAATTTAAGACTAGGAAAACTATTAAAGCTAACATACTAAAAGAGAAAAGCTTTTTAAAAATCTTTTAGTTTTTTCTACATCTTGATAAACATAGAAAAGATATCTCATAGAATGAAGTCTTTATTCACAGTTTTAAAAAAACCTTTGCAAACTTGGGGTGCCTCGGTGGCTCAGTTGGTTAGGCGACTGCCTTCGGCTCAGATACCCTACATCGGGCTCCCTGCTCTGCGGGAAGCCTGCTTCTACCTCTCTCACTTCCCCTGCTTGTGTTCCTTCTCTATGTTTCTCTCTGTCAAATAAATAAAATCTTAAAAAAAAAAAAAAACAACTTTGCAAACTAGATATAAAAGGCAGTTTCTTTACCTAAGGTCATATATCAAAATTCTATAAGCAGATATTACATTAACTTGTGATATGTTAGAGACAGCTCCAAAAAATTCAGTAATAACATAAGAATACCAGTTATAAGTCTTTATTCAGCATTATATTGAGGGTCTTTCTGATGCAAGAGAAATGAGAGAGGCAGAGAAAGACAGGGAGGGACAGAAGGACAGGGAGGACAGAGAGGGATTAGAAAACAAAAGAGAACTGTTCTTGTTTGCAGAAAAGGTGACTGCCTACATAAAGAGTTACAGAAAATTCACAGAGAAACTCTTAGAGCTAAAAAATGTTCAGCAAGGGGGCGCCTGGGTGGCTCAGTTGGTTAAGCGACTGCCTTTGGCTCAGGTCATGATCCCGGAGACCCGGGATCGAGCCCTGCTCAGCAGGAGGCCTGCTTCTCCCTCTCTCACTCCCCTCTCTTGCTTGTGTTCCCTCTCTTGCTGTGTTTCTCTCTGTCAAATAAATAAATAAAATCTTAAAAAAAAATGTTCAGCAAGGATGCCAGATATAACAGTCTCACAGAAATCAATACCATTCCTACACAATAATAACTGATTAGAAAATATAACAGAAGAAAACAATCTCATTCACAGTAGTTGCAGAAATTATGTGGCATCTCAGCATAAATTTGTTAAAAGATGTGAGAGACCTTTATGGAGAAAACTAGGAAAGTTATTATTGAACAATATAAAGACCTAAATACATAGAGAGAAATACCATGTTCGTTGACAAGAGTATTCAGTAAAAATGACATTTTTCTCCATATTGACCAATAGACTTGATGCAATTTTAATCGTAAAAATCTCCAAAATCTGTGTGTGGGTGTGGGTGTAATTCTTAACAAGCTAATTCTGAAGTGCATGTGAAAGGGACAAGAAGAAGTCAAGACAACTTTGAAGAAGAAGAGGAGAGTGTAGTGAGACTGTGGTGTACTGGTGCAGGCAATAGTCATACAGATGAGTGGATCAGAATAAAAGCCCAGAAATAACCTATACACATGAGGGAACTCTATACCTAAGACTAAGGTGATATCATAACACAACCAGGGAGAAAGGGGAAACTAGAGTCCTACTCACATAGCCACAAAGATTAAAGACCTAAATGTGAAAAGCAAATGTGTGCAACTTTTAGAAGAAACCATAAGAAAATACATTTTATAATCACCAAGTAGATTTCTCCTATAAAACACAAACATACAAACAATAAAATCAGAGGGATATAGTTGATCGCATTAAGACACAAAAAATCTGATGCACAAATAAAAGACATCATAAACAAAATGGAAAGAAATTACAGACTGGCAGAAAGTATTTACAATGCATGTAACCAAAAGGGGAAATATTTTAAGGAGGAGAAATTATACAAGCTTAATTCTTTGATTCAGGACAACAAAACAAGCTATTAATACTGGCAATTAAAATTAAAATAACAAAGCATAAGGACAGAATAAAAATTAAAACAAAAACCAAAGTACAGAAGCATGGCACTTAGAAGATAATTAAAATAAGAACACACTATATCCAAAGTTATGAAATGTTATCAAAGTATATTGAAAAATGAATTTTTTACTTACTAATTATTTTATTTTTTATTACATTATTGTATTTTTTCAGTGTTCCAAGATTCATTGTGAAATTTTTTTAAAAGATTTTATTTATTTATTTGACAGAGAGAAACATAGCTAGAGAAGGAACACACAGCGGGGAGTGAGAGAAGGAGAAGCAGGCTTCCCGCTGAGCAGAGAGCCCGATAAAGGGCTCAATCTGGGGACTCTGGGATCATGGCCTGAGCCGAAGGCAGACGCTTAACGACTTGAGCCACCGAGGTGCCCCAAAGGTGAAATTATAATCTTTATGTTTTCATTATTTTCAAGGAAGGGAAAAATGAAATATTCAACCTAAGGATTTATAAAAATGATGACAATAAAATTCCAAGAAAGAATAATAAAGGCAAACCCAAAACTCTATGAATTAGAATATAGGAAAATTTATAGTCTTAATTTAAGAGCTTCTTAAAATAAAATAGAGAAGGCTTTAGAGAAAGTAAAGAAAGGAAATAACCTCTGTGGATAAAAAAATTAGAAATAAAAAGAGGGATCCAACATCAGATGAGGAGATATTTTAAACATAAGATAATACTTTATAAAAATTTAAGTTAAATTTGCAAACCATTTCTTTGGGAAATATATACATTACCAAAATTAGGAATATAAAGCCTAAATATACTAATCATAGCTAGAGAAACTAGAAGAGAAAAGAAAGAAAGAACTGTTCTCCAGAAAAAAAAATTTTTTTTGTCTAGGCCTAGAAAACTTTAGAGGGAATAATCTTTCAACTCTTAAGGAATAGGTAATTATTATGCTTTAATAATTACTTCCAAACATTGAAAAATAGAAAAAGTACCTAATTTACAGAGATAACCCTGATGTCAAAACCTGGAAAAGATAAAGAAAGAGAGAAAAAGAGAGAGGGAGGGAGGGAGAGAGAGAGAGAGAAAAAAAAAAGGAAGGAAGGAAGGAAAGAAGGAAGGAAGGAAGGAAGGAAGGAAGGAAGGAAGGAAGGAAGGAAGGAAAGGAGGAAGAAAGGAAGAGGGAGAGAGGGGGCAGGGAGGAAGGAAGGAAAGAAAAGATAGCTGAAAGAGAGAGCGAGATGGGTAGAAGGAGGAAGGAAAGAAAAGAGAGCTGAAAGAAGGAAGGAAAGAAAGAAATCTAAATTATGAACAGAAAGAAGAAAACCTAAATACAGATAACAAAGTATCAAAAGAATAACCCCAGTTATTCTTAGAATAACATAGAATGAAATGTTTTATGTTCTAATATTTGAAAAATCCAATAGTATAATATATCACATCCACCAATTAAAAAAGAAAATCCAGATGAGATTCTCAATAGAAGCAGAAAAACATTAAAACCTAACAGCTGTTTCTTATTAAAAAACAATTACAAATTTAAGAATTTCTTAACATAGTAAATAGTATTTATTTCAAACAGCCAATACTATCCTTATGAATGAAATCAAGAACAAAATAGGGATATAATCTATTGCCATTTTTATTTAATTTTGATCTGGAAGTTCTGACCAACTTGATAGCACATATCTAAAGATAAGATGCACATATAAAAATAAGATGCAAAAGTATTACAAGGGAGAAAACAGGTTTGTAATTCTTTGTAGATGATATAATTACACTCCTGGAAACTCAAAAAAATAATTCAACTAAAAATCTTTAGAAGTAGTATGAGAGATCAAGAAAACTGCTAAAAAAAAAAAAAAGACACAAAAGCAGTACCTTTCCTACATAGAAATTTTCTACATAGTCTTTCTATATAGAAATATTACTCATAAAATACAATGAAAAATAATCAAGTTATAATAGCAAAAAGCAGCAGTGATGATATTGAAAATCTAAATTAAATGCCCTGGAAGAGCTTGCACAAGAAAGTGAAAGATTTGTGTAATAAAAACTACAAATGTTACTGAGAAATATAGAAGAAAAAATATTTTTATTAACATATAATGTATTATTTGTTTCAGGGGTACATGTTAAATTCCTTGGCTATGATGCAGGATTTTTCAGATTCAATTGTGTGCTCAATATGCTTTCAATAAGAATCTCAATGGGATTCACTTCAGAATTTGACATTATCATTCAAATGCTTACTGAAAGAATAATTAGGCATGAAAGGCAAAGAAAATATTGAGCATAAAAAGAAATGATAACAAAGAGGCCCTGTCAAATACTAAATCATTTTTAAAAGGAAGTATGAATAAAATAGTGTGTAATTGACAAAAGGATAAACATACAAATGTACAGATCAATGTTTTGTTATATTTTCTAACAGAGTACATATTTTGAGACCAGGTTATTATATATAACAACTTCATCTACGATGAAGGAAGCATGATACATCAATAGAAGTAAAATTATTACTTAATAAACTCTATGGGGTTCGTGGATTATTTAGAAAAAAATAAATGTAGAGATACTCCAGATTGTAACTGAAATAACTTCAGATGGATAAACAGATGTAATTAGATACAAAATAGCAAACTGTTGAAATAAAACTAAAAGAAAAATAGAAGCACATAAAAAAGTTCAAAAACTTAAGTCATCAAGGAGATGCACATTAAAACTACAATAAGCCACCACTGTATGCCCAACAGAATGCCTACAATTTGAAAAGACTGATAGTATCCGATGTTGGCGAGGATAAGGAGCGGCTGGAACTCTCAAGCGTTCTTGCTGGGAGCGTTAAATAGTACAATCACTTTGGGAAAAAGTCTGGCAGTTTCTTATAAATCTAAACGCACATGTATTCTATGATCCAGCAATTCTACCTGAAGGTATTTCCCCAAGAGAAGTAAAAGCATATGTCCACAAGAGGACGTGGGCAAGAATGTTCCCAATGGTCTCAGACTGGACATAGCCTGGGTGTCCATCGGTAAAGAAATGGATAAACAATCTGTAATATAGACACATGATGAAATATTCCTCTTAGCAACAACAACAAAAAACTCCTGATACATACCAACACAGATGAATTTTTAAAACATGTGGAGTAAAAGAAACTTTACCCAAGAGTTCATCCTGTGTGTTTCCATTTATATAAAGTTCTCAAACAGGCAGATATGATCTATGATGAAAAAATTAAAACCTGTGACTGCCTCTGAGGTAGAGTGCGAGTGAGAGTCTACTGGAAAGGGATGCTATGGTATGTCCTGGATGATGTTAATTTTCTCTATATTTTAACAGGGTTATTTAGATATAATTCATACACCATATATTTCACCCATTTAAAGCGTACAATCCAATGAGTTCTAATAATTCCTATGTCTGTGCAACATCAGCTTAAAAAAAAAAAACACAACCCATGCCCTTTGAATCTCTAAGCCTTTATAGGTATATGCATTTGTCATTTGTTGAAATTCAAAGAATGATCCACTGAAGATTTGTGCATTTCACTGTAAATATATAAACTTTAAACTTACAGTTACAGTTACCAGAGGGATGTTTGAGGCAGGGGGATGGGTGAAACAGGTGAAGGGGATGAGGAGAGCACTGGTCTTGATGATCTCTGAGTAATATATGGGACTACTGAATCACCATACTGTGCACCTGAGACTAACATAGCATTCTATGTTAACTACACTGGAATTAAAATAAAAAGGATTTTTAAACCTTTTTTAGTGGAAGAAAATAGGAAATAACTTTGAAAGTTCTATATGGAAAAGCTGTTTCTTCAAAAAGGAAAATATTGATAGATTTGATCACTTTACATCTAAAGGCCTTTGTATATCAAAAATATATAAATATAATCAACATTCAAGTGCAAATATCAAGCCAGAGGATGATTATTATGTAAAAATATTAAACAAGGGGGTCTTTGTCTGTATAGTTAATATATGTGGAAACATTCTAAGTCATTGCAAGTACTAAGATGCCAACCGATATATGGGCAAAAGTTCTGAACAGGAAATTCATGAGTAGGAAATAAAATCTACAAGAAACATGGGAGAAATTTCTTTATATTTACAGAAACTTAAATGAAAATTGCATCAGGAGTGACATATATCAAAAGTCTAGAATTTGTATACTCTGATATATTTTCCTTGGAGAAATATATTTATTCTCCTTGAAAAGACATATTTAAAGTAAAAGGGAATAGCTATGCACAAAGACTAACGTACAAGAATGCTGATTGTAGCACTAGTTGTAATAATGACAAATCAGGTATTACCCAAATGTTTAACATAGAGTATGAATGAAATAAATTACAGCTTAAAGACAATAAATTAACTTAGGACTCTTGTATAACTATTAAAAATTATGTTGTAGGAAAATACTTAATGCCATGGGAAGATGTTTACATCTTGAGTTAAAAAAACAAAAAAACTTCTTTGATCCTATTGGGCTAATTTATTTTTCTATATCTCTGCTGTGGACACAGAGACATTGAGCTTCTGTTAGCTTTCTCCCTTCCCTTCTTCCTATTTCCCTTTGGAAGCTGTTTCTGTCTTTCACTTCAAGTGAAGAGGAAATAGACTGGCATAAAAATTGGGAAAGAAAACGCTTAAAAACAAGTTACTGCTTCACTCACTATTTTTTAATTGGGAAGAAGTATAGGTGTGCATGATCAAAAACTGGGCATGGTAAAAGAGACGTGTATGACCCAAAGTCTCTATCAGTCCAAGATGCCTTAATCAATTTTTCTTAACTCCTAGATATATTTTTCAGAAAGACATCGACCATAAGTACCAAACAAACAAAACACAAGAAAACAAAGAGGAAAGAAGGGAGGGAGGAAGGGAGATGGAGGAAGAGAGAAGGATACAGAGAAGGAAGGAAGAGAGGACGAAATCAAGAAAGGGACATTATGGGGGAAAATGCAGGATAAGCTTTTTGTAAAAGGGGTTTAAAAAGCCAACTTTTCTTTTTAGAATATATGTTAAACATTTGTATCTCAAACGTTCAGCAACCTGTTGCTGTTAAATGAATATTAAACTATTTACAAATATTTATAAAATAAATGAATCAGGATCAAGAGTCTTTTTTACTCGAGATGTCTTAGGGAGCAATGACCATGTCATTCAAACCCAAATTAGAGTTCCTGGCCTGCCAAGCATCAGTGTACCTGTCAGGATGAGGGAATAGGGGCTGTGAAATCAGGACTGCCCTGGAAATGGGGCTCTTATAGGAAGAAACTAGTGGGGCTTCAGGACCTTAGAGGTGCCTGAACCTGGACTTGCCCCACAGGAAAGGATGTCTAGAGGAGAAGCCCCCAGTGATGGTTGCTGGGAGCGAACACATTTTCTCTTCTGGCATGGTCCTCAGATGTTTGGGATGAAACCACAGACCCCCCCATTGTTTTTAACAACCACTTTGGATTGATGAGCCATGAATGGACTGGCTTCTATTTACTGCCTAAAGGAAGCCTGACAATATTATATTAGCGAGTGGGGAGAGGGCAGATCAGTCCATCCAGGTAGGCTACTAAAACACACCTGGGCCTATCAGTTAAGAGCAGGCTCAAGGTTCTCTGCGGGTGTCTTTCTCTGGGTGGGGTCCCTCCTTTTTTCCTGCGGTGCAAAAGTAGAACATTCAAAGGGATGTGTACTCAAGGGACAATATTTAATTACTTCTTACTGCTTCATCAAAGACATTCGTAAGTGAACAGGAATATTTTTGGGTGGGATTAAGCTTGGTAGCTTAAAAATAAACTATTTATTTATGAACAGTTTATTATTAGTTCAGGGATTTTTCTTTATATATATATTTTTAAATGTTATTGACCACTGACCATGTGAGTGACTCCTTTTGAGAAGCTTTAAGAAAGTTTACATAATGAGAAGGAATGCTGGGGGAGGAAAGCAAAATGGGAACAAGGGAAAGAAGGAGTTAACTGAGGGACAGAAGGGAGAAGAAAAGGAAGGAGACAAAGGCAGAGAAGCTAAAGCAGGAATGGAAAGAACAAGAGAACAGTACTCTGATGGAGATGTCATAGAAAGCTATAGCCACACTTGTAAGACCATATCAAAATTTAGAAATCTGTCCTCACATATAAAATCAAGTGGATGTTTTTCCCATGGGGGGAAAAAGGCTCAGTAGATTTTTCAAAATTTCTCCTTCTCTTTCATACCTTCAAAAACCTGCGGGTGAAATTAAGCCTGATGCTCTCCTGCTTTACCTCCAACATATAAGCAAATTAAGTTACTGTCATGCTTTTAAAAGAGCCTTCTCTAAAAGAGTTTCTGAGTTGAGTGTTCTACTTTCATCTGATTTCAACAGTGAGTCCCCAAGGATAACAGCAGTTATTTTTCCTTACCAGTGTTAGTGCCTTCAGTAGAACTCATCTCCAAGCATGGCCCGACTTGCTGAGTGCCCCCCACCCTAGGCTTTGAGCAAGGAGAACTAAAGACAAGAAGACCAACTAAACAGAAGAGAGCAGAGTTCTGATGTTCAGAGCTCTTATCTCATTCATTAATTCTGCCAATATTTACAAACACTTTTTATGTGCAGGGTCCAAATTAGGTGGTGGGGCTACAGTGATGGAGAGACACTCTCCTTGCCTTCCCAGAGCCCAAGTATTGGGACACACACAGCTCTGGAACAGGACGGGAGTCTAGCTCTTCTCTCCTGAGATCCAAATACTTGGCTAACTACTCCACAGCTCTCAAACTTCTCTCTTATGAGTTTATAAACCTTGTCCCTCATGGGCTTCCACTTCCCATCTTTAAAACTGGGGAAATGATTTCTGTCCCTGCTTCTGCCTCAAAGGCAGAACATTTCTTCACACAACTTTAGACGATTATTATAATACCAGCAATGCATTGGCTTTAAGAAATAATCTGCTCAAGTCTTTAAATCTATCTTTCCCTAGAGTTGGTATATGAACATTAAGACTATAAATTTTTTTCATATAAAATGAGCAGACCTCTGGGTGTTCAGATAGCGATGCTAGATCTAGATTCCCTCCTTGGGGACCTCTGAGCTCACCTGCTTTTCATATCGGAATCTTTCCCAAAGATGAAGAGCCCAAAGGGAAAGGTGTTTTTTTCCTGAGAGCGTTTTCTTATTCCTTCACTCATTTCAGCTGTTCACAGCAGCTGGCTTTTTTTTAGTGTGCCCAAAAGCCCGCTGCCTTGTAAACATACTCTCTAATATCGTGCATTACTCATAGTTTGAAAATCACTTTGACTCCTGAAACATAATTATGTTAATGTCAGATGAGTCAGCAGCAGGACGCATATGCGGCTCCGATGGCAGCCGCACCTCCCACTGGCCTCTCAGCCCCAGCACCTGGGGCTGCAAAAAAGAAAGAATAAAGGAGAAACTCCCTTTTGGTAGGAGGGAAGAGAATTTATACTTATGGCTCAAGACATGGCTTCTAAGTAGTGATCAATTTCATTTTCACGGCGACATGAAAAGGAAAGTCAAAGTAAAATAGCTAACCCTAGGTTAGTCCATTTACGTAAAGAATAAAAAGGAATTTGGAGAGTTTCTCTAGAAGATCTAGAAAATCTAGAAGATTTTCCCAACGAGGTAAGTTGAGACAGGTCACTCTGGCCACTATACAGTCTTAGTTTGTTATTTCCAGGACTCCCTTCGGAGGTGTTTTCACACCCGTGGGAGGTGATGCTGACTGGCCAGGTGCAGGACTATGACCCTCACATATCCATAGGAAAAGAGAGGCCAGACCCTTGCTGCGCTCCCGAGGACCCCAGGATCTGGCGCTGTGCCCACTTGGACAGCAGGACTCTTTAGACAAGAATTTGTAGTCACTTTCTTGGGTGGTTTTCAGCATCATTTACAAGCTCTCGATTGTTTTGCCTCCACTAGCTGCTGGGAAATGAAGAGGAACCGAGCAGCACAGGGTTGGAAGTTTCCATGCTTGACCACAACCCCTACCTCCTTGGGCTCCTAGCCCTGGTCCAACCTGCCAGTAATTTGACTGTGCCCTTCTCAGCTAGCCTTACACCCCTCTTGCCCTTCTGAATTCAGGACATTCCGGGTTCATTTTTGCACCCATGTCTCATAATGACCCATGTTTTATAGGTGGGAAAACTGAGGTTCAGAGGAGGGGTGTCCTTGTGCAACATCGCAGAGTGAGTGGCGGAGCCGGACACTCGGACCCTAGGCTTTTTCTACTCTGCCAACAACAGAGCAGTGAATCCACACTTAGAGGATGAGAGTGTGTCAGTCAGGGTTGGAAGAGTCCCAAGAATACATTTTTTGCAGATAAGACAAGTAACCAAAATCTGAAAAGAGGCAGTGATTTGCCCAAGGTCACACAGCTCAAAAAGTCTCAGAACCAGCTTTCAAACAAGGTTTTTCCTTGGGTTTTCCCCCTCTAACCTCCTTACTTCCTCACACTGGACTTACTCCAGTTTAGACACAGAGACAGTCCACTCGCCCCAGTTAACACACATCTTACACAGTAGGCACAAAGCATTCTATTCCCAAAGCACAAGACCTCACAAGAGCCAGAGATGTCCAGGAGGAGAACACATGGGAAGGAAGGGGTTAACCAGGTCCTGCAACTTTCCATTATGATATGACTAATCAATATCCCAGATTAACTACAGCACTGATGGCTGATATCTTCAAACTATGGCTTCACCCAGGCTCATTTCAGAGGCTGGAAGGACTTTGCTGCTTAACGGGGGTGCTGACCTGGCCCCACCGTTGTTATGTAACCTGCGCGAGGCAAACACGCTTCATCCAACCTAGAGAGTCTGCAGCACCCTAACTCCACGCCTTGTCAGTCCCTCTCCCCGGGACCATTCCTTTGGGTGCCACATAGCCATCCTGTGCACAGAACTTTCCCACCCTTCCCCAGGGCGGTGCCGACCCTAGCCACGGTGGGTATTCCCCCAGCTGAAGGCTTCCTCACCACACAATTTTCTCCTATGACATTTTCCCTGCTTGGCCCCAAAGACAAAGAAAAGTCAAAACTCACATTTTGGGGTGAGGTGCCAAAAATCCTGAGGAAACTGTGGAACACCCTATTTAGAGGAGGATTTCTCCTCTTGTTATGTCTTTCTGGCTGGTTCTGTCCAATTTATCCTGGAGGTACGGTTGGTCAACAAAAACTGGCCCCGCCCCTGACCCCCAAAGCAATCAACAGTTGTTACTATATTGAGTGGCAATATGATGTCATATCATAGGTGACTAACTCACCGAGGCTTCCCTACGAGCCATCATCTAAATATGACAGCCTTCCATCACCCTGACCTTTTCACGGGAGAAAGCTGAGTGAGGGGCTTGATACTGCCTCCCAGGGCTCAAGTTCATGGCTGACCTTCTGTGGCCAACACTTCTGAGTGAGCATGTGAAAACACACATGCCCACCCCCACACACAGATTCCCTTCCTGGTAGAAGGTCACTTTCATCCAGACAGCTTTCTTCCACTGGCCTGACTTTGAACTTGGTATGTTTAATAATCACAGACATTAAAGAAGAGTTGGGGGGTGCTGTACACGTTTACCCTGGTATATATTCAAGGTACAGGGTTAGATATCTCACATAAAGTTTTTAATCAATACTCAAAATGGTCTGAGGAAAGCATTATAGCCCTGTGGAATTAGGGAAACTGAGATCAGAGAAGTTAAGTAACTTGCCCAAAGTTACAGAGCTGCTTGTGGTGGGGTTTTAGATTCCAATCTAAGTCTCTGACTCCACAGTGGACCAAACTCTAACAGAAAGGTGTAATTACTTCATCTGGATTTTTTTTTAAAATAGACTTCATCTTCTAAAGCAGTAATAGGTTCACAGAAAAATTGAGCAGAAACCATACAGATTTCCCATAGACCCTGTGCCTGCACTATCAGCATTGCCCACCAGGATGGTGCATTTGGTATAATTAATAAACCCACATTGATACATCATCACCACCCAAAGTCCATAGTTTACAATACCGTTCTCTCTTGGTATTGAGCATCCTACGGGCATGGATAAAGGCATAACAACATGGATCGATCATTGTAATATCATGCTGACTATTTTCACTGCCCTAAAAATCCTCTGTGCTCTGCCTATTCATTCCTCCCCCGCCCCCCAACCCCCCACAACCATTGATCTTTTTATTGTCTCCATAGTTTTGCCTTTTCTGGAATGTCGCATAGTTGGAATCATACACTATGTAGACTTTTCTGGTTGGTTGGCTTCACTTAGTAATATGCATTTAAGTTTCCTCCATGTCTTTTCATAGCTTGATGGCCCAATTGTTTTTAGCACTGAATAATATTCTGTTGTCTCTGTGTACTGCAGTTTATTTGTCCATTCACCCACTAAATCCCCTGGCTTTGAAGACTTTATTCCAGTGTGGTTTACTTGTTTTCCTCTTTTGGGCCCTATCCCCGCCCCTACTCTTGCTACCCACACAACCCCTGCTGGGGAAGGAGACCTTCGGTATCTCTTGTCTATGAATCATTTCAGCAGCCTGGGAACAAGCTGCTCCTCCAGGACGAGCTTTAGGGACGATCTGAGAAGGGCTCTCACAGGCACATATACCATACAATCAGAACATTCCCTTTCCCCTCCATGCCGAGTATACTCATTTTGCCCTCCAGCCCCCAATACAGTCATTCCTAGTATGTCCCACCACTTACCACATGGGCTCCTCTTTTTTTATTCCATCCATTTATCCATCCACCCAACAAGCACTCATTGAGCATCTATTAAATATTGGTCCTAGATGGTAAGTCCACAAAGGACGCTGAATGTATTTACCTAAGTTTGCAAAGATGAGGAGTTACACCCCCACAGTACCCCATTCCATTGACAAATACTATTTGATGGCAGGGGGTGTGTGCATGGAGATAAAGTCAAACATAGGGAGTGACTGAAAATCGGCCTGTGAGACCATGTGAATTAATTATTATTATCATCAAATTACAATATAATTATATTTATTATATATAAAAGTATATGATAATTATTAAGTTATTATCCTTAAATTAATATTAAATTATTACATATAAAAACTCTTATATAGCACTTTCTGGGTTTTAGTACTTAAGTTCTTTTATATGACTGGTAAACCTACTTGTTGCCTGAAAAGGGTGTACAGGTTGAAATAGAAATACAGAAAATCTCAAACAAATTCCTGGAGGGCTGATGTATAACAAGTTATTAAAGTGGAGTTAGGAATAACTAGGGTGCATTCCTGACCAGTGAGAATGAGGTCATGAAGGGTAAGTGCCACAATCCAGTCCAAGGCCCCCATCAGGGGCAGGTGCTCTGGGCTGACCCTGTGGGCCATTGCTAAGCAGTTACCATGGCACTGGATTCACCCAGGGACCTCTGAGCTTCTGCCCAATGATTCCACTCTGGGAGGGAAGCAGCCGTGTGCAATGCCCCACATCTCTCTCCCAACAAAAGCAACACTTTGCTGTGTGTCATCCAGTGAGTCAGAAGCACGGGTGGGAACAGACCCAGGATTCCTGCTCCTTTCTTCGTTGGGGCTGTTTGCTGGAGATGACAATCCTCCCACATGAGTGGCCAGTCACATTTATGGTTCTAATGACATTTAATGGAGCTTATGGGATAGGAAAATAATGGGAGGGAAGGCTGGGAGATTTAAAAAAAAATCAAAATCTGAAATGACACACCAGATCCTGATTACTGAAGGTTTAAAAATGGCAATCCAACTCAGTGTGTCCCTTCATCGGGAAATGGTTCCTAGGTCTGAGGAGGAATCACCCCCTCACCCAACCTGAAGTTGGATGGGAGGGAGAAGGAAAGGGGAGGAGGGAAGAGCCAGGGGTCCTTGGGAACTGTGTTCTTTGATTTGCCCCTATGATTTCATCTCTGTATTTGCTTCATGTCACCATTTGTTTTCCATTTCAGCATGTATGTGACATGTCACAGTTTATCATGCATGTTTAATGCCCACCGTCAGCGCTTGTGGGGGGGGCCTCCCAGGATCACTTGTCACAGAGGTGTGATCCGTGGAAAGAGCAGTGGGTACAAGGTCAGTTGACTACGACTCTCTATTTAACAGGCCATGCGAATCCAAGTAGGTCACCCCACCTGCACCTTAGTTCCCTTAGTTAGAGAACAGGGCTAGACAGGGTGGCCTGGAGGTACTCTACTGCTCTAAGCTGCCATGTCTGTATGTCCAGCCCCACAGAAGAAGAAGCTGCTGTCTCCACAGTCCCCCACCCTCCACTAGCTAAGGCCACCTATGGTTTCCCCATCTCCTCCTGAGGCTTTGTTGGAAGCACACAGGACGTGTTCGGTCACAGACTCCAAAAAACCCTGCAAAAGAGAAAGAGCAGCTGACAGGGACTGATCCATCAGTACGACACAGAGGACAGGAGCAGGGGACACACAGAGGAGAGTTCTGTGGTGGCTGGAGACTGAGTCCCAGGGAAGAGGGGTCAGTTTTCAATGTCTCTGAGGGGTGAGCTACAGGGAAGAAGGTGCTTCTGCTAGACCTGGCCCATGGACTCTGAGGACGAGGGAGTGACACTCAGCCAAGGACCAGTAATGACTGTCAGAAGTGTGACAGCCCCTCACCAGCACAGGAACCCACACTTTGCTCAAAACTTTGAGAAGCTGTTGTTGATTCTAATTTGTTTTTGGCACAAACATGCTGCTCCAATGGGAAAATTTCTGTGCCTTTTATGCGAGGGGATTATGGCAGGAAAAACAAGGTATTTCTTCTGCACTAGGGTGGGGCTGGCCGCTGGTGTGCGGGTGAGGACGCTGTAAGCAGGGTGGCCTCTCTAGTTTCGGGAGACAAATCACAGAGTCCAGGGCAGGTCTGGTAGGGCTGGGACTAGAGGGAGGGGGGTGAGGTGCCTTGGGTGCAAGCCTCAAGGAGACACTTGCTTTCAGGGTCCTGCAAGTGAAGGCTGGGCACCTCCCAACTTGCCTTAGCCTTGTGCAGGCTCCAGGGGTCCTCCTCTGGGCATTTTCTGTCATGCAGTGGTTACTCCTTCATAGGCACTGGGCTTGCATTATAAGGGAAAAAATGATTGTAGGGGACTCAACATACAAAATAAGATATATTTCACAGCCCACTTTTATCCCCAAAAACATGGACTTGAGAGTCCCACTGAGCTGGGAATGGCTTCCAACTTGCCATTCTTTAGCTGTGTAACCTAGGGAAACATATTTAATCTTGCTGTGCCTTGATTTCCTTCCTCATCAATATTAAAATAGGGAAAATAACACCTGAGGTAGGTGGAGAGAGGAAGTACGAGCATTAAATCAGGGGGACAAGGAGGCTAATGAAAATACCTGGCTCATGGTAAACCTCAGCATAGCAAATCTCGCTATGAGGTTGTCTGCGATAGCATTGAATGACACAGTGTCAGACAGGGCTCTTGTCCTGGAAGCTTCCACAGGCAACATTAGCTTCAGAGGAGGGTCTGGAGACCAGTTCACCAATGTCATATCCAGAGTTAAATAACTTGTTACAGATGGCATGACTAATAACAGTTTGGACACAGTCTAAAACAGTGATAAATGGGACAACCTGGCCCAAACTGATGGATTATATAAACATTCAAACCACAGCTTTTCCCTACCAACAGATGTATAAACATATGAGGAGGGCTTATAAGCAAAGGGGTAGGGAGTCATGGGCCCTGGAAAACTCTGACTTTTGGGTCAAGAGCAGATTCTGGTTAATCAAGGAGGGCTTCCAGGAGGAGGTTCTGGGGCATTCAGCAGAACCGAGGCTCAGTTGCTCTCCTTTTTTTCATTACCAACTCAATAGACAACACTTCCTAGTACAAAGGATAGAAGATGAGCTCTGACCCCACGGTTGGGTGACTCGAGTCAGCTCTTCAGACCTTCCACGATCCAGCGCCTGGTCCCTTTAAGGTATCGAAACTCAGTGAACGTTCTACGGTCGGCCTCGCGGCCTCCGCGGGGCGCGCTGACGTCACCCTTCGGGGAAACGGCTGACGTCAGCTCGTCCTCGGCGGGTGGGGGCGGGGCCGTGACTCACCCGAACCGCGCCCCCCGCCCGCGGCCGAGCGCACGTGAGCGCGCACCGAGCTGGTGTCTAAGTTTAGCTCGGCGGCTTCGGTGGGGTCGGGCGAGGTAAAGGCGACCTAAGGGACTAGGCGTGCTGGGGGGCGGCTGTCCGGTTCTTGCTCGCCTCGCTGTAGGCCCTACTGGAGGATGACGGCCCGGCCGGAAGGTGGAGCGCGGGCGCCTCCCGACGCTGCGCCTCAGGGGTCTCAGCGTGCTAGCCCGGCTCCGCGCTCGCCCTAACCCCGCGCAGGCGCTCAGTAAATGAACCAAAGTTCCCTTCTGCTCAGCGACTCGGAACTTCCCGGAGAGTCCAGGGTTCTGGAAAGTTCCCGGGTGGACGGGATGCGATGTGGGCTGGTTAGAACTGGCGCGGGGCCCAAGGCCGTCGGGGCACAGCCCTCGGTGCCCACGTGGCGTTTCCGAACTCTGGGGGCCGAGGACGGTGTCACCATCAGCGCTTGTTGGGGGGGGCCTCCCGGGACACCCACTTCCGAATTGGGCGTGGCAGTGAGAGGGACTGTTCCTTATGTAGTGGGAGGGGCGGTGGTCGTTCTAGGTTCTGCCCAGGTTTCAAGGCCTGGAGGTCACCGGGTAGGGTTGTCGCAAAACCCTAGGCTCGCGGTCTTATCAAGGTGACCTTCTAGGAAACAGACAAAAGCCTCCTTTTAAAGAAAGTAGCGCCAGACACCTTGTGAAATAGACACTCCCCCCAGTTCTTTGGTTGAGGGAGGGAAAAGTTCTGGAAAGAAGTGCTGTCAGCGTAAAATGAACCGAGATTTTGACATTGCAGAGTGGTCGGCGGTGTCACGGTGAATTGCATTCTGTTGTTGGTGTGGCATCCTCAGGTTTCACAGGGTTTGTCTCCATAGGCAGCTTTTAAAACACTGTTCATGAAGCTTTTGACCTTGCTAGGTGAGAGTGTTGGATATTACAGAAGAGTATTACATATAACAATAAACCAGGAAATATCAGCTGGTAATAAGGGAACATTAACTCTTGGACCGTTATAATTTTATATTTCAAGTTTTCCAAGGCTGTAACCTTGAGTTTTTCATGTGTTCTTTTCTTAGAAGTGGTGGAAAGTTAGTCGTGGTATAAAGGTAGCTTTGCAGATCATGACCTGAATGAATGACAGAAAGCCCTAAATCCAAATGTAATTTTCATTTGTTTTCCAAAAATAACCACCTTGGCCTTTGTAAATTGGAGATTTTCAGATATAAATATGGAAACTGAAAGTGTTGAGGGCTTTATTCCCCATTCAGAATCCATCTCAACACAGTCTATAAAGGAGAGACAGTTTAGGATTTAACAAATACATCCAGAAATATGCATAGTTTTATATTGTTCATACAGCAACAGAAGTGTCTTTGTCCTGATACCATACCAGTTGCTACCACATTTTCCTCAATGTAATGCCTGTTTGGGGATGGACTTAAGTGGAGCAGGTGTGAATGATGATGAATCACGTTCTCAAACTGAGCTAATTTCCCTTTGTGTAGGTTATTGTTCTGTGTGTATAGAAGGTATAAGAACCTTAAATAAACGTTCTCACGTTCAGAAATTGAGTTTTTTTAGACCGGAAATTGAGTTTTTGTTTTAAAAATACTAACCCTTGGGACGGGCCACCTGCATCCTGTAGGCAGCTTGTTAGCATTTCTGTAGTCTTCCTTGCCTCCAGGTTGTACCTGTTAGCTTAGAGCTACATCTGTTACTCACTAATTGTTTACTATATTGTGATTGCTTACATGTTTGTTTCTCCCAATAGATTGAGCTCTTGTGACTATGAACTAGTGCTGTCTTTGTATCTTTGGCATCTAGTAGAACAGTGCTAGCATGTAATAAGAGCTGTATTTTTCATAGTGTTTTGTTTCATTGAATAAATGTGGAGGTTCCCAAAGAAGATTGCAAATTTTGGGAAGGAAGAATTTTTTATACTTAAGGGTATTGAGCTGCAAACTTATGTTGTAGTAGGGGACACAGTTTCCATCTTTTCCAAGCCTACCCTTCACCACTCCCACCACCACCACTACCACCATGAGAAAAGAGAAAATAAAACAGTCAAACCCTAAATTATTCTGAGATCTAAGCAGTGTGGTGTATCTTTAGATTTGAGATGGTAGAACTTTGTTCTGCCCTCCAGCCATAACTGTGCACACGCTGGGTTAGTTAGGTCCTTGTCACAGCGAAGTTAGTCATTTTTTTTGTTTTACATAGGTGGGGTGTCTGGGTGGCTTGGTGGGTTGAGCATCTGACTCATGATTTTGGCTGTGGTCATTCATTATCTCAGTGTTGTGGAATCGAGCCCCATGTCGGTCTCTGCAGTGGATTTGGAACCTGCTTGGGATTCTCTCACTCCCTCTGCCCACTCCCCTCCCTATCCCAAATTAGGAATTTCAGAAACTCTGCTTCTTTTGTAGATAAGACTGGTTGCTAAATGGAATGTTTACATTGAAGTAGATTTGTTTTCTGAACAGTACTTGATACCTATCCTGAGAAGATTTAAGGATACAAAATGAAGAGATTTAACTTATTCCCTACCTTAAAAGTTACCGTGGTCAAAGAGAGGGGGATTTTTACCATCAAACTTTACTAGCCAAAATTCAGCAAGCTGGAATTGATGTCACACTCAATTTTACAAAAGGCTGAAGAAAAAATAAGTTTCTATCAGAGATGTGATTTTGAAAATACATATATATAGTATGTTACAGTGGTTGCTGATATTTTCAGTAATAACCTAGTACCTCTATAAAATCTCAGATCAGAAGGTCCACATTTTAATATCCACTGTGTTTAATTAAGTCAAGAAAAAGTGATAGGTATTTGGAAGATTTTTAACAGGATTTTAATTAGGGTTTTAGAAAGTGGTTCAGCTACATTTTCCCACACAAAGAGTTCCATGAGTGTTATGAAACACATAAAGTAACTTTCATGAAAACAGAGGAAGGAAGGCTAGAAGGAAAGACCCAAGGGACACTTTGCTATTGGCTAGGTTCAGCTTTGACAATTCCTACTCACTTTCATACCACCCTCCTCACCATTTTTGGCATTGTTTCACCTGGACTTTTTTCTCAGAATGGAGCCTTCTATGATTATAATAAAAGTAACACTTTCCATTTGTTGAACACTATGTGCCAGGCCCTGTGCTCAATTTATGAAATTATTTCAGTTAATATTACATATGTGTACCTAAGAAATAGAAAGAACTGGCTCACATGTCTGTGGAGGCACGTCCTAAAATCTGCAGCATGAGTCGGCAAGCTGGAGACCTGGGAGAGCCAATGGTAATGGTTCCATTCCAAGCCCAAAGGCAGGAAGAATTCACTCTTACTGGGAGTGTGTGTATGGGGGGGTCCATCTTCTTGTTTTTTATAGGCCTTCAACTGACTGGATGAGGCCCACCAATGTTATGGAGGGCAAATATTTTACTTAATCTGCCAATGTAAATATTAATCTCATCCAAAAACACCCTCATAGAAACACCCAGAATAATGTTTGACCAAACATCTGACCACTCTGTGGCCCAGTCCAGTTGATACATTTGTTAACAATCACAGACCTATTTGATTTCTAGAGCTCATCGGATGTCAACACATCCCTCACTCTAGGATTCACAAAGTAACTTTAACCCTGGGTCTTTCAAACCTGGTTGTCTGGAATGTCTGTCAAAGTTCATTGTACTCACACCTGATGAACACACCTAATTTGAGCAGGTATTTAAATACCTGTAACCAACTCAGTCCCTTCCCCTAGTAGCTCAAACAACATAGCCACTTACTTCGTAACTCTCCAGCTTTCTAATTCTATTCCAAGCTTTCTGAATTTCTATTCACATAACCTTTTATTTTTTTTTAATTTTTTAAAAGATTTTATTTATTTATTTGACAGAGAAACACAGCGAGAGAGGGAATACAAGCAGGGGGAGTGAGAGAAGGAGAAGCAGGCTTCCTGCCGAGCAGGCAGCCCAATGCGGGGCTCTATCCCCGGTCTCTGGGATCATGACCCTGAGCCGAAGGCAGTCACTTAACCAACTGAGCCACCCAGGCACCCCTCACGTAACCTTTTAATTCCCTCCACACTAGCCAAACTTACCTGACTCCATGTTCAGTCCCCTTCATGTCCTCTTTGAAGGGCACCAAGCAAGTGAGCCCACGACCTCTTCTCTCCTTAGGACCAACTTTTGCTATTGCTTGCTCTTGCCTCACTCCTGCCTTCATTGTCACTGTCATTGTAAAGCTCTGACCTCTCCACTCCCTTCCCCTAACATAAGCAGCTGTCACTACAAAAGGACTTCACTGAGTTTCAGACTGGTGAACCTACCTCCCGGAGAGAGCTGGTATAAAAAGACTTCCATGATCTATATACTTTTAATAAATACTGCCTATTCAGTTTATTTACTTGATTATAATTTTGAAAAGAATAAGAATTCATAGAATAATTTATTGTATCTCGTTGGCACTGTTCTGTTACATCCTAGACTCTGGCATTTTTTCACCAACAGCCTCAGAGCATTTGTTCTAAACAAGTTTAATATTTAGAACCTACTCATTCCCTGAAGTTATGCTTTTGAATACTTTCTCTGATTTTTTAAAAAAAGATTTTATTTACTTATTTGACAGAAACACAGCTGGAGAGGGAACACAAGGAGGGGGAGTGAGAGAGGGAGAAGCAGGCTTCCTGCAGAGTAGGGAGCCCTATGTAGGACGCTATCCCAGCACTCCGGGACCATGACCTGTACTGAAGGCGGATACTTAACGATTGAGCCACCCAGGCGCCCCTACTTTCTCAGATTTTTATGTAGTTTTTCATTGTTATGTATTATTAAAGTTAAAAACATTAGAGAACACTTAAACACATGAACAAAATCAGATTTTATTGGTATGAAGATATGGTTGAGCCTATCTAGTTTTTAAAACAAAATGTTGGGGGTGTCTGGGTAGCTTAGTTAAGCACCTGGCTGTTTATTTCCACTCGAATGGTGAACTCAGGGTCCTGAGACTGAACCCTGTGTTGGGCTCCACCCTGGGTATGGAGCCTGCTTAAGATTCTCTCTCTCCCTCTCCCCCTCTGCTTCTCCCCTACCTCCCCCTCCTTCCCTTAAAAAAACAAAAACCAAAAACCAAAAACTGAGAATGTTAAGATGGATATTGGGAGAGGGCAGTTGTTACAAATGTTATAGATATTATCACCTAAGGTATTTTTCATTTTTCTAAAAGTTAATTTACCAAACACTTTGGTCATTTTTATTATAGTCATAAGTAAAAATATACTTTGCTTCCATATTAGAAAAATATCAGGTGTGTATTTTTTGATTGATAAATGACATCTGCCACAATTGTATTCATTTGATCAAAATGAAAAAGGTTTTTCTGTTACACAAGTACCTTTGTTCCAGCATTTCCAGGGCTTGGAATTACATTAGTCATCTTAATTTAAACTGACCTGGTTGGCTTTAGTATACCTGGTAGAATAAAAACAGGGTATTCAAGTCGAGATCCTAAAAATCTAAGTTGAGAAGTTTGATGTGTAATTTGGTACTGTTTACCAGCCAGATTCCAGTGACTTTGGTCTCTAAAACAATTATGAGTCTGGGACCTTTGTAAATGTTTTCTTGGATGCTTTTTTATCTATTGAAACCTTAATACAGAGGAGACATCACTTAATTACCCCTTTCTCTGTTCTTAATAGTGTTGTTATCTTTTTTAATTCAGGTTTGTTGAAAACAATCACGTTTTTTCCTTTTCCTTTTTTAGAAGCGGAGCTACAATTATGTCTTAGGACACAGTGGAATCTATCAATTAATAAAGCTAGCAGGTAATTCTTTGTCATTTTCTTATAAAGATTTTATTTATTTGACAGAGCAATACACAGCTAGAGAGGGAACACAAACAGGGGAGTGAGAGAGGGAGAAGCAGGCTTCCCGCTGAGCAGGAAGCCCAATGTGGGGCTTGAACCCAGGACTCTGGGATCATGACCTGAGCCGAATGCACTTAGCTACTGAGCCAGTCAGGCACCCTAATTCTTTGTTTTTAACTATTAAATGTAGAAGTTTAAATCATTGAAATTTTTAACAGGCTTAGATGATTTTGTTTGAGATTTTAAAAATTAGAGAACATTGCCTTAGAGACATTATAGTTATAAGAAAGAGTTTTGCAATACAGATCCTTACTTTTTTTTTTTAAGATTTTATTTATTTATTCGACAGAGAGAGATCACAAATAGGCAGAGAGGCAGGCAGAGAAAGAGGGGGAAGCAGGATCCCTGCTGAGCAGAGAGCCCAATGTGGGACTCGATCCCAGGACCCTGAGATCATGACCTGAGCCAAAGGCAGAGGCTTAACCTTCTGAGCCACCCAGGTGCCACAAAATCCTACCTTAAAAAAAAAAAACCACTCAAAACATTTTTCTTATATCCTGTTTCAAATGTTGATATTGTATTGAATTATATAAAATCTAGTTGGAATATTAGTGTTATAAATAAATACAAAAAAATTACTAGATCTGCTTCACTCGTGTAAATAAGATTTGTTTTACACCACAGTTGTAAACTGTATTTCAAATTTTATTTTATTTTTAGCAGGGTAGGTAAGATTTGGGGCTTTTTTTTTTTTTAAGTCAAGTTTACTGAGGTGATTTACATGCAGTAAAATTTATTCTTTTAGGTGTGAAGTTCTATGAATTCTGACATTCTGACAAACACAGCCATATAAGCATTACCACAATCAAGAGAGAACATTTTTTTTCACTCCAGAAAGTTCACTTGTGCCCTTTCAGTTAATTTCTTACCCTGAAAATAAAATTTTAAATAAAATTAACAAAAGGCCTTGGACCATTGTTGTTGTAAACTAGATTATAACTTTAGTGGGGGTAGGCAAATGTGACTGAAACAAACCTAAGTTTTGAATATATTACTCTAAAATTATTGGATAGAAGTGTTAAAAACAAAACAAAGTGAAGCATTGATTTTATTGTTTTATTCCATCTCCTTGATGTGTGTTTACCTTTCTTCATCCTACGTCCATCTCAAATGCCTTTTTTATTTTTTTTAAAGATTTTGTTTATTTGTCAGAGAGAGCAGCGAGAGAGCACAGCAGGGGCAGCAGTAGGCAGAGAGAGAAGCAGGCTCCCTGCTTAGCGAGGAGCCCTGTGTGGGACTTGATCCCAGGACCCTGGGATCATGGCCTAAGCCAAAGGCAGACACTTAACCAATTAAGCCATCCAGGTGCCCCTCCATCTCAAATATCTTGATGTAACTAAATCCTTAAGGCATTTTCTTTTGCTAGTTTGTATTTTAGTCTTTCCAGTGAATATTAACAGTGCACTATTGTCTCTGCCCTTCTGAAATAAGCAAGAGCAAGGACAATGCCATCTTTATTGTTTTTTTTACCATCTCTTCCATACAAAAAAAAGCCTAATATTTATTAAATGATCAAGTTGTTTTTTGTTTGTTTGTTTCAAGCTAAGAAAGGGATGCGAAAATGACTAGGATTTTTCTCAAGTAAACATTGAGAGTGTTGGTAGTACTAGGTAAAAACTTAAAATTCAGTGGGGTGCCTGGGTGGTTGGTCATTAAGTATCTGCCTTCTGCTCCAGGTCATGAGCTCCACATCGGGCTCCCTGCTCGGCGGGAGCTTCTGCCTTCTCCCTCTCCCACTCCCTCTACTTGTGTTCCCTCTCTTGCTGTCTCTCTCTCTCTGTGTCAAATAAATAAATCTTAAAACAAACAAACAAACTTAAAACTCAGTTAAAAATCTAGGTTTTAGGGACGCCTGGGTGGCTCAGTTGGTTAAGCGACTGCCTTCAGCTCAGGTCATGATCCCGGAGACCTGGGATTGAGTCCCACATCGGGCTCTCTGCTCGGCGGGAAGCCTGCTTCTCCCCCTCTGACTCCCCTTGCTTGTGTTCCCTCTCTGGCTGAGTTTCTCTCTGTCAAATAAATAAAATATTAAGAAAAAAAAATCTAGGTTTTAGAGTTGAATCTAAATTTCTTTTATCCTTTTTTTTAATTGCAGTGTAGTTGATGTACAATGTTATATTAGTTTCAGGTCTATCACTCCCTGGTGATTTGACACTTCTATACACTGTCCTGTGGTTACCACCGTAAGTATAACTGCCATCTGTCACCATACAATGTTATTAGAGTGTTATTAACTATATCCCTAGGCTGTACTTTTTATCCCCTCGACTTATTTTATAACTGGAAATTTTTATCTCTTAATCTCTTTCACCTATTTTCCCATCCCCCAGTCCCCTTGGCTCTGGCAATCACCAATGTTTATGAGTCCATGTCTGTTTTTTGTTGTTGTTGTTTGGTTTGCTTGCTCATTTGTTTTTTTATATTCCACATATAAGTGCGATCATATGGTATTTGCCTTTCTGTGTCTTACTTGTATCACTTAGCACAATACCCTCTAGTTTTATCAATGTTATAAATGTCAAGATCTCATTCTTTTTTATACCTGAGTGATATTCCAGTGTGTGTATGTGCATGATCTCAAAAATATTATTTCGGGGTGCCTGGGTGGCTCAGTTGGTTAAGTGACTGCCTTCGGCTCAGGTCATGATCCCGGAGACCCGGGATCGAGTCCCGTATCAGGCTCCCTGCTCTGCAGGAAGCCTGCTTCTCCCTCTCTCACTCCCCCTGCTTGTGTTCCTTCTCTGGCTGTATTTCTCTCTGTCAAATAAATAAAATCTTTAAAAAAAATATTATTTCTCATTTGCCCTTATCTCAGGAAGCTGCTAGAGGGGGTGTTCTATTAAAATGAGAGAATAGACCAAGAGGAAGGCGTCAGATCCTTGGAATCAGGGGCTCCAACTAGTTGCAAAGGAATAAAGGTAACTTTTTTTTTTAAATATTATTTATTTATTTATTTTACATAGAGAAACACAGCGAGAGAGGGAACATAAGAAGCAGGAGTTAGAGAGGGAGAAGCAGGCTTCCTGCCGAGCAGGCAGCCTGATGCGGGGCTCAATCCCTGGTCTCTGGGATCATGACCTGAGCCAAAGGCAGTCGCTTAACCAACTGAGCCACCCAGGTGCCCCTGGAATAAAGGTGACTTTCAAAAATATTATTAACATAAAAGATTGAAATAAAAAATTGAAGGAGTACAGGTGAAAGAAAAAATTAGTTAAGAAAATAGAAGCTAAGAAATGAGAGGTAGAGAACCACATACTCTGACCCTGTTTCAAGAATGAGATGGCAAATCTGGCCCTTAAGTCTCCTAGCATGCAAAGCAAAAGGGAAAGTAAGCTCACTTGCAATTTCCATTAACGTCCTTAAGATAAAAACAAAGTAGTTGTTTCCCAAAAGACTTATTGTAGATTTTATAAAAAGGATCTTTCACTCTTAATTTCATCCCAATAGAATATTGTGTTTCATGTGACTTTCTTAGAGTGTACCTTATGGTCCCAAAGCAATATTAGGTAAAGACAATTCTTAAGGACTCAGGAGTACTCCCCAAGATGAACCAAGAGCATGTGAATGGCTGGTCAGGATGTTATTAATTGGCATCCCATTAAACTTCATGGGAGGCTAGAAGGAGGTGGGTAGGTTAGTTTGTTATCCTGAACAATTTAGCTCTTTTCCTGAACTAGCCCCCTTAAAGGAGAACAAGTTCTCTTAACTGCATTTGTCCTCAGTAAAAGGCAGTTTAGTAACTGTCTGGATGTTGGAGCACGTGCATTTGGAGGTCTCATGCCCCACTCCAAATGGCTTATCAGCGTATGCTATCCTATCTCAGTTTTTTTTTTTTTAAGGATTTTATTTATTTACTTGACAGAGAGAGAGAGAGATCCCAAGTAGGCAGAGAGGCAGGCAGCGAGAGAGGAGGGAGCAGGCTCCCTGCTGAGCAGAGAGCCCGATATAGGCCTCGATCCCAGGACCCTGGGATCATGACCTGAGCCAAAGGCAGAGGCTTTAACCCACTGAGCCACCCAGGCGCCCCCATCTCAGTTTCTGAGAGAAATTTTGATAAATGCAACTTTCTCTGATGCATTATATTTCCACTAATGTTTTAGTACATTTAGATGAGATTTTCCAGCTCTCCCATTAATCTAACTCTGAATTCAATCTAGATAGAAACTTCTTGATTGCCTGTTCCTTCAGTAGGTAACATTCAGGAAATCATGTCCAGCAAGCAATCTTTCATAAGCATTTATTTCCTATAAGTAGACTTATATTAATAATTAAGATTGCATTTAGTTAGAAGGCATAGTTTGGACAACTAACTAGAATTTTCGGTTACATATCCCATACTGTCTCCCTGACCACTGATGCACTTTTACTGTTCTACCTGTGCAGTTGTCAGTTGTGAAAAATTCAACCCCTTATGCTTTCATCTGATCTATTTTCCATTAATAATAATTCTTAATAGAAAATCAAGCATCATTTTTATAACTCATTGAGTGTTTGCTGTTATTTAACCTATAGTTCACTGGTTAATGAATAAATCTTAGTATATATATATATATGTATATATATATATATTTTAAGATTTTATTTATTTATTTGGCAGAGAGAGACAGCAAAAGCGGGAACACAGGCAGGGGGAGTGAGAGAGGGAAAAGTAGGCTTCCCGCTGAGCAGGGAGCCCCATGCAGGGCTCAGTCCCAGGACCCTGGGATTATGACCTGAGCCAGAGGTAGACACTTAACCTAAAACTGAGCCACCCAGGCACCACAAGAAGTGTATTTTTAATTTTTTTATTTTTAAAGATTTTATTTATTTATTTCACAGAGAGATAGAGGCACAAATAGACATAGCAACAGGCAGAGGGAGAGGGAGAAGCAGGCTTCCCACTGAGCAGGGAGCCCAAACGGCTCAATCCCAGGACCCTGGGATCATGATCTAAGCTGAAGGCAGCCGCTTAACCGACAGCCACCCAGATGCTCCAGAAATATATTTTTTAAAACACTTTTGAACTAACCTTTAGAAAGATAAAAGGTTTTGCTATTAATCTCTTTTGTGGCTAGCAGAATATGTTTATTTATACATAAATAACTAAGTCCCTCTGACACTCTAAAATTTGAAACCCCCACAAGTAGACTTCTGTTTGTACAGTATTATTACTTGCTCTTTTCCAGGAAGCTTATTAATAGGATTATACTTCAAAATAATAAACTGCCTCTCTGCCACTTAGAGGTCAGTTATTACTATGGTAGTATTTCTGTTGTCTTTAATAGAGTCTAGAAATGCTTGACGCTGAAAACTAGAAAATGCTGTGGTTTCTCAGTAAAGTCCATGGTGACATTTTTATTCTGATCTGACCTGAAGTTAATTTCTACATATTAATAAAGATTCGGTGAAACAATATTTCTTCTCTCTTAAATCAACATTTGCCATTGCTGCAAAAATATGTATAGCCAGTTCTTTTATTTTTTTATGACTGTTGTTAATGTTTGGCTCTTTTAAAAATAGAAAAATGTTTTTATTAAACTTGATATGATTTATAAACAATGATACAATGATCTCTGAAATACTGAATGATGTATTTTTATAAATGAAACTGTCATAAATTTAGAAATCAGTTTTGTTATGGGAGAAAATATCACAGATGTTGAAGAGCAACTTTTTTTGTAAATAGAAAAATTTCCAATTGAGGCAAACTATTCTGACTTTAGAAAAATTTATACAACAAGAATTTTCAGAAATGATGTTAGTGAGATGGCAAAGTCGGAGGCCCTGGATCCTCCTTCCTTCACAAACATACCAATTCCGCAACAGTTCATGAACAAATTCATTTTATATAAAATCTACAGACTAATTGAAAGGCTCTTGCACCCTAGGTGAATATGAAACCAGACTTACCAAAGCCAATAGGGAAATTCAGGACCTCTTTTCACCAGAGTCCCTGCTCCCAGCATAGTGCCATGCAATCAGGAGGAGAACCCCTAACTCCCATGTTCTCCTAGAGAAGAGAAAGTTTGGTTTATGCATCCAGTACCCTGGAGCATCCCAGGGAGCTCCCAGAGGACTGGTTTCTCTCTTTAAGTCTTAGAACACTGATGAATTCAGCATAATCTAGCCACCTGAGGGATAATGGAAACAGCTTTGGCTGGTAGATGTCATAGATCTTCCCTCCTGCTGAGCACAAAGTGAACAGTTGTCAGTCTTGGAGCTGTGGTGGATCTGGTACAATCTAACCACCTCAGGGAGAATGGAGACTGTGGTTTGGACTGATAGACACAATAGCTTCCCCATCCCTGACTTAGCACAGAGCAAGCAGACAAAAACCACAGTTTCCTGCTTCTCTCTGTGGAGGGAAAGAGTTGGCAGAGGACCCCCCACTCTCCAGATCCTGGGCAGGGTTAATAGGTGGAAGTCTTCTCCTATACGAGGTCAGTCCATGAAGACTGGTGCAGGTGCCTACTTTGTCCAGTGTACATACCCCAGCAGGGACAAAGAAAGTGAAGGATCAGGCAAAAGTGTTCCAAAGAAAGAAAGAAAATAAATTTCTAGAAACTGACCCTAATGAAATAGAGTTATAGGATTTACCTGGCAGAATTCAAAATAACTGTCATAACTATGCTTTCTGAAGTTAAGAGAAAAATGCATGAACAAAGTGGGAATTTCAGCAAAAATAGGCAATATTTAAAAAGTACCAAGTAGAAACCATGGAGCTGAAGAACATAACTGAACTGAAAAATTCGCTAAAGGGGTTTAATAGCAGACTAGATCAAAGAGAAAAAAAGAATTTGTGAACTTGAAAACAAATCATTGGAAATAATTCAGTCAGAGGAGCAAAAAGAGAAAGAATGAGAGTGAAGAAAACCTAAGGGACTTTGGGACCTCATCAAACAGAGTAATATATGCATTCTGAAAGTCCCAGAGGAGAAGAGAAGGAGAGAGAGGATCAGAAAGCTTATGCAAAGAAAGAATGAATGCAAAGACATCCACACTGAGACACACAATTAAACTGTCAAAAGTCAAAGACAGAGAATTTTGAAAACAACAAGTAAAAAGCAACTTGGCATGTACAAGAGAACCCTCATAGGACTATCAGTGAATTTTTCAGCAGAAACCTTGCAGTCCAGAAGAGGGTAAAATGATATATTCCAAGTGTTGAAAGAAAAAAAAAGTCAACCAAGAATACTGTAATTGGCAAAATTGTCCATCATAAAGGGAGGAGAAATAGACTTTTCCAGACAAACAAAAGCTCAGGGAGTTCATCACCACTAGCCCTGCCTTAGGAGAAATGCTAAAGAGAATTCTTCAAGTTGAAAGGATGCTAGATAACAACATAATAGCATAAGAAAGTATGAAACTTCGGTAAAGGTAAATACATAGACAAATACAGAATATTGTATTACTGTAATAGTGGGTAAATCAATTTTAATTCTAGTATAAAATTTAAAAGACAAAAGTATTAAAAGTAAATATACCTTAAAATATGTTAAAAGATGCACAATGTACATGAATATAAATTGTGACAACAGTAACAAAATATTGGGGGAGAAGTTGAAATACAGGGTTTTTCTATGCAGCTGAACTTAAGTTGTTAAAATAGACTATTGCAGGGGTGCCTAGCTGGCTTAGTCAGAAGAGTCTGACTCTTGATCTCAAGGTTGCAAGTTCAAGCCCCAGGTTCGTTGTACAGATTACTTACTCTTTTTAAAACAGTAGACTGTTAGAACTATAAAATATTTTGTGTAAGCGCCAAGGTAACCCCCCATGCATGCAGACAAGATTCCTAGGGTAGTTACATGATAGAAAAAGGGAAAGGAATTAAAGCATACTGATGCACTACATATAGATATAGATAGATAGATATAGACATATATAGATACATAGGGAGACATAGAGACATATATATCCATATGTGTGTGTGTGTGTGTGTCTGTATATAACCATACACAAAGGAAAACAAGGTAAAAACAGACAAGAGGAGTATAAGACTAATAGGAAACAACCATACGGCAATAGTAAATTCTTTTCTATCAGTAATTAAATGTAAATGGGTTGAATTCTCTATCAAAAGACATAGAGTGGCTGAATGTATAAAAAACAAAAAACAAACAAAAAAATAAGACCCAATAATATACTGTCTACAAGAAACTCACTTTAGATTTAAGGATGCGTGTAAGCTAAAAGTAAAGGGAAGAAAAAGATATTTCATGTAAATGGTAACCAAACAAGTACAGAGGTGGCTATACACGTATTAGAAAAAATAGACTTTAGGTCAAAACATGTCATGAGACAAAGTATGTCATATGTTAAGAAAAATTATACTATGAACCATTATAAACCAACAAACTGGATAACCTGGAGGACATGGATAAATTTGTAGAAACATGCAGTCTGTCAAACTACATCATGAAGTAGACAATCTGAATAGACTTAGAACCAGTTTGGACATTGAATCAGTAATCCAAAACTTCCTGACAAAAGTCCAGGACAAGATGGTTTCACTGGTGAATTCTACAACATTTAAAGAAGAATTAATACTCCTTCTCAAACTCTTCCAAAAACCTGAAGACTAGGGAATACTTCCAAATTGACTTTATGAAGCCAATGTCACCCTGGTACCAAAGTCAAATGAAGATACCACAAGAAAAGGAAATGACATACCATACCAAGACTCCTAATGAATACAGATGCAAAAATCATCAACAAATACTAGCAAGCCAAATCCAGCAGCATGGAAATAAATCCACACATACATTGTGAACTGGTCTTTGACAGAGAGGCCAAGAATAGACAGTGGGGAAAAGATAGTGTCTTTAACAGATGATGCTGAGAAAACTGGATATCCACATGCAAAAGATTGAAACGGGACCCTTTTCATACCCCATACACAGAAATCCACTCAAAATAGATTAAATACTTAAACATAAAACTCCAAAGTTAGAACACTTAGAAGAAAGAAGGGAAAAGTTTTATCATATTGGCCTTGGCAATGATTTCCTTGTGACATGAATGTGACACTAAAAGCACTAGCATCAAAAACAAAAGATAAAGAAGTAGGACTACATTGAACTAAAAAGTTTCTGCAAAACAAAGGAAACTATCAACAGAGTGAAAAGGCAACCTATGGAATGGGAGAAAATATTTGCAAACCATGTAACTGAGAAGGGGTTAATCTCCAGAATATACGAGATGGCTAGTTTATGTGTCAGTTTGAAAGGGCTCAGAGATCCCCAGATATCTGGTAAAACATTATTTATGGGTATGGTTGTGGAGGTATTTCTGGAAGAGCTAAGTATTTGAATCAGTAGACTGAGTAAAAAAGATGCACCTTCACCAAAGTGGCCTGGCATCATCCAATCCATCGATGACCTGGACAGAGCAAAAAGGTGGAGGAATGGTGAATTCTCTCTTTTGAGCTGTGACATCTATTTTCTCCTGCCTTTCGACATCAGATCTCATGGTTCTTGGGCCTTGAGACTCTAAGCCTTATACCATAGGTTCCCTTGATTCTCAAGCCTGTGAACTCCTACTGAATTAATTATACCACTGGCTTTACTGGTTCTCCAGATTGCAGATGGCAGGTTGTAGGACTTCTCAGCCTCCATAATTATGTGAGCCAATTCCTAAAAGAATTTCTTCTTATACAACTGACACTGTTTTTCTGGAGAATCCTGACTGATACAACACATAAGGAAGTCCTATAACTCAATAGTAAAAAAATAAAACAGACCACCAACAACAACCTAATAATCTGATTAGAATATACATTAAGGACTTGAATAGACATTTCTCCAAAAAAGACATAAAAATCACCAACAGGTATATGAAAAAATGCCCAATGTCACTACTCATTAGGGAAAAGTGAAAATCACAATGAGATACCACCACACAGCTTTCAGAGTGGCTGTCATCACAAAACAGAAGACAGGTGTTGGTGAGAATATGGAGAAATTGGAATCTTTGCATACTTTTGGTGGGAATGCCAAATAGTACAGCTGCTTCGGAAAACAGAATGGAGGTTCCTCAAAAATTCTCAGTAAAAGTGTACCATATGATCCAGCAATCCCACCTCTGAGTATCCAAAAGAATTGAAATCAGGATCTCAAAGAAATATTAGCACAGCTATGTTCATTGCAGCACTATTCACAATAGCCAAGATATGGAAAGAGCCTAAACTTGTCTGTCAACAGATGAATGAGTAAAGAAAATATGGTATATACATGCAATGGGATACTATTCAGCCTTAAAGAAGGGAATTCTGCAATATGTAGCAACAGATGAATCCTGAACATTATGCTAAGTGAAGTAAGTCAGTTATAGAAAGATAAATACTACGCAATTCCACTAATATTATGTATCTAAAATAATCCAGTTCATAGAATCAAGGAGTAGAATGGAGTTTGTCAGGGATTGGGGATTTACTAACTTCAAGCATAAAGTTTGTTAAGCAAGGGGAATAAGCTCCAAGGACCTGCTGTACAATGTTGTACCTATAATCAACAATAATGTACATTTAAGTTTTTGTTGGAAACATAGATCTTACCAGTGTTTTGGAATAAATCAAGGTTCTCTTTCTCTTGCAATCTCTATTTCGTATCCTTGAATGGGCATGGTCTGTTTCTGTCTGTATGCTTGGTGTGCTTGGTATACTTTGTGTGTGTGTGTGTGTGCGTGCACGCGCGTGTGCAATAATGAATGTTTCAGTAAGATACCTGCCTCTTCACACACCCACCTTCTCTTCCATCTTTGTACCCTATGATCAGAACCATTTGAGGAATGGTCATGATTGTCCCACACCTTTCATAAAGGAAGTGTCTTTACATAGTTTAGGTGTCCACTAAACATTTTCCTCAAGTAAAGATACATGATCCCCTTGTATTAAATTTATAATTTCACATAATTAGGGGTACCTGGGTGGCTCAATCGTTAAGCATCTGCCTTTAGCTCAGGTCATGATCCCAGAGTCCCAGGATGGAGCCCCCCCCCAGGCATCCGGCTCCCTGCTCAGCAGGAAGCCTGCTTCTCCCTCTCTCACTCCCCCTGTTGGTGTTCCCTCTCTAGCTGTGTTTCTGTCAAATAAATAAAATAAAATAAAGAAGACTTTATTAATTTTACATAATTAGTAGAGGGAAAAGAGAAACACAGAATTATTTTTTTAAAAGCAGAGTATAGGGGTACGATGAGTGTACAAGCAGACCACTGGAAATAAACAGCCTATGGGAGGAGGGGCCAGTCGTAACCCGAGCATTGACTTAGGAGCCATGGATTCCACTAACAGTGCCTCTCTGACTATCTGTGAGACCTAGATGAGTCCATGGACCTCTGTTTGTTTCCTGATCGGAAAATGAAGGGGCTCAGTGACCTTTAAGATTCCTTCCACTTCTATGGTTCTGTGCTTTAAAGGACTTTGAAACAACAGAGTACTTGAATTGCCAAAACTTAAGCCTTAGCCTTTTTTGCTTTGCCCTGTTGTGCCTTCACTCCATCGTTGTGATGTAAACATGCGTCTTTCAGAAATTTTTCCAGTGGGAGTCTGAGCTGGGTGACTTTGGGTCATGTGATAGATTGCCTAACCTCATTTTAGGCGACTTCCTTGGATCACCATCTGTTTAGGAGAAAAACAAGCTAGTCTCTTCAGAACAAAAGAGCTTATTCTAAATCACCATTGTGTTGGTCCAAACAGTTATTCCCTAAATTTTTCAGCCAGATTAATGGGGGTAATTTCACTTTTTATATTTCCCCCCCAGCCTCTCATTCTCAAACAAGCCTGTGTTTTTTAGAACCAGGGCAAAGTAAATTCACTGGCCAAGTTGCACAGGATAAGCTCTTATCATAATTCCCTTTATCCTCCACAGGGAACTCCCAAGTGTTGTTCTCTTTCCAATGTTAATAGCACTGTCCAAGATTCTTGATGTTAACCTACCTCTTTTCTACCCTGAACACTGGATCACGACTCCTTCCATTAGCATTTTAAAGGCTTTGAGGAATGTATCCTCAGGCAAAACACAAGGCTACCAAAACATTGCCCAACTATCTACACACATTAATTCTAGTTTTTCCAGCAGAAAAATGAATGTATATGCAAATTGAGACAGTGGAAGAAATAAGTCTTTTTCACACTCCAAACCCAGAGTCCTTCTTCCCAGAAGTAATACTTTAATACTTTTGAGTTTTCTGCCACAACTACTATTTTTCTTATTCTTTTTTTTTTCTTTTTTTTAAGATTTTTATTTATTTGACAGAGAGAAACACAGCCCGAGAGGGAACACAAGCAGGGGGAGTGAGAGAGGGAGAAGCAGGCTTCCCGCCGAGCAGGGAGCCCGATGTGGGACTCGATCCGGGGTCTCCAGGATCATGACCTGAGCCGAAGGCAGTCGCTTAACCAACTGAGCCACCCAGGCGCCCCCACAATTACTATTTTTCAAATAAACCATATATTATCTTTGGTTTGAGTTACCTTCTCTAAATAAAAATTACTGGCTTGTTTCTAAGCTGCACACATAAATTGATTTATTATTATTGTTTAACATCTTTGCATGCTATGTTAAGATGAAAAACAGATAAAAATCAAAGTTATATTAGACATAAAAAAAGATTAAAAGAAAACCAAACTGAAATCAAAGACTTGGTTTGGGTACAGGCTTCGTCCTGTAAATCAAGTAGTCTGGAAGAACTACCCACTCTAAATTCTGAAATTCTGTGACTTTCTATATCTACATCTATATATATGTAACCAAATCTTCCATGATCATAATCACAAATTTGTGTGATTCTTATGTTAATGAATGGAAAGAAGAAAACTAACATTTTTTAAGAGCCTAGTATATCCCAGATCTGGTGTTAATGATAGATGATTACCTCATTTCGTTTTCAAAGAGCTTTAGGACATAAGCGTGTTCTTCCTGTGATAAAATAGAAATATCTTCAGATAAATTGTAATGTTAAAAAAAAAAGGGAAAAAAAGGTAAAATTCAGATAAGCATGTATGGCATGATCCCATTGATTTAAAAAGAAAGAAAGAAAGAAAGAAAGAAAGAAAGAAAGAAAGAAAGAAAGAAAGAAAGAAAGAAAGAAATGCCATGTATATACCTAGAAAAATTCTGGAAAGTTCCACAAGAAAATGTTGGCTGTGGTTAACTCTGGTAAATGTTACTGGGGGTTAAGAATAAAGAGAAAGATGTTTTTACTTTCATTTTATATCTTTTTGCACTTTTTACTTTCATTTTATATCTTTTTGCACTTTAAAGAAAACCATGAGCAGGTATTAACCTAGTTCTTATATCCCCTTTAGGAGATAGGAAGAGAGACTTTGAACAGCCAAGAGAATCAGTATTTGTAGTACAATTTATTTTGTTTTCTTCATGTGAAGAAAATGATATTTTAAGTAGAAGGAAAGATAGTTGCCCTAGTATAGATAAATGCATAGGTTGTTTTTTGTTTTTGTGGGGGATTTGGGGGAGCCAGAGGGGAGATCTAATTTGTCTTTGTTCTGCTATTGAAATATGACTTTCAGGGGTGCCTGGGTGGCTCAGTTGGTTAAGCCACTGCCTTCGGCTCAGGTCATGATCCCGGAGACCCGGAATCGAGCCCCACATCGGGCTCCCTGCTTGGCAGGAAGCCTGCTTCTCCCTCTCTCAGTCCCTCTGCTTGTGTTCCCTCTCTGGCTGTGTTTCTCTCTGTCAAATAAATAAAATCTTTGAAAAAAAAAAAAAGACCCTTCCCAACTTTAAAATCCTGTGAAAACTTCATTATCTAGAAATATAGGCTGTCAGGTCTCCTTCCTTCCTTATATCTTCTGGAACAATACTAGCTTTCTAAATGCTGGAGTCAGAGAAATTTCCCTAGGGCATTTAGTTTCTTCTGAATGGTTTGCTTAGTGTCTATATAATATTTTAAGCCACAAAAGGTGTTTTTGAGGTGTTTGTGTATGCTTTCAAAGACAGGAAGACTTTTGGCATATTTCAGGTTAAAACTGCTATTTAATGAGAAAACAGAAACAAAATCCCAAACCGGAAATGCATTGCTTTCTGTAAGTGTAGTTCAGATAATTTCTTAACAAGGTATTTACTTCATATATAATCACAATCATAAAGGGATATTACAACATTTTACATACTCTAGAAAATAGGTGATATACACCTATTTGGAGAACTTGAACGTTGTATTTACCAAGATCTAACTATGAAGAAGGTGGAACTATTAATTGTCTTCCTTAGCCCAACGCTTGCTTTTGCTAATGAGAACTATCTATGTTTTTATAGGAAAGGGAACAAATGTCTTGTACTGAGAATAAATAGTAAAGTAGGAAAAGACCTTAGTGACGGGTCACCTCATCCTTTCAACTCATTGTACTAGTAGAGGCATAGACTCACAGGAGACAGACAACCCGCCTAGGTTACACAGCTAGTTCCGAGTAAAACCAGGATGAGACCAAAGTCTCTCCTGCTTCCTGTATGGTATTTGTTTCCACATGCTCTGGGGCCATACCAGTTTCTTAAATCATTTAGAAGCTGGACCCCCAATAATGAGGGTCTAAAGCACATTGGGTAGAACAATGTTCTTGTTTACAAACAAAATAAAATTTACCTAACAACATATCTAATGTTGTGATGATAATTTCTGTGTCTGTGCTCTATTATTCTAGGTATCAAATCATACAGATAGTCCAGAATTTCCAAATTAGATGGCTGTCAGTGGAGGCCATCACATTCTCTCTCTCTCTTTCCATCTCAGTGAATGACATTCAACTCCAGCCGTCCTTCTTTCTGTCACTGTTTATCCTTTCTTTATAAAAGCAAAAACAAACACAAAACCTGTAGGTATTTATAGTTTTTTTAAAAAAAAAACCATTTTAATACACTGCAGCATGTAAATCAGAAAATTCTTTTTGAAGTTTAGAGGACTCCAGGGAAAGCTCCCATTAGGCATTTGTATATATAGCAAAAGAATATAGGAAAACTAGAAAAAAAAAGTGAAAAAAAGAGATGGAAACCATAAAAGGTAACTTCACTTGCTAAACACAGACTGTGAAAGGAACTGAAACACGAAGGAAAAGGCACCAAAACTGGAACTTGGGTCACATCCACTGAGAAGAGGAGTGAGAAAGGGCAGGACCGAAGGCTCATGGTGTTAACAGAAGAAAACCCAAAACAGGAAATGAAAGTCAAATGACAAACACAAAGGGAAATTAAGAATTCTTTATAGAAGGAACTAGAGGAATAAAAAGGAAAATATTACCTTATTAGGTGTTGGGGAGGGAAGTCCATACCACTAAGGCCAGTCAGCACACACACGGATTCTGAGGGAGTCTGTGCTCTCCCTGTCTCCCAAGAGGCCTGTCAGCCGAGCATGTGTTACTCATGGGGAATTATCTCCAAAAGCCCCAGTTTCCTGAATTGTAAGTTGGTAGTGACAGTGCCTTTGGTAAATCAGATCATTTTGACAAAGCATTTAGCATAATGCTTGGTACCTAGCAAATGCTGGATACATGGTAGCTGTTATTAATTTCATTATGAACTTATTAGACCCAATTTTTATTCTTTCCTTATGCTAATAATTATTTATTACAGCTATAGGATGGTAGTTATATGACCTACAAATACACAGGTAACTACCCTTCCAGTAGATGAGGCCATCGTTTGTAATAATCTGTTTTTGTCAACATCCCCAATGATGGGTCATTAGTTACAAATTTTACCGTCTCAAGTAAAAAGAATAGAACAGAGTCAGCTTAAGCACTTTCCCCAACATGACACAGTAAGTAAGTGACTTAGCTGAATATAAGATCTGCATCTCAAGAGTCCTGTACTCTAGCTAGGATGCCCCACTGGGATAAAAATAGCCAACTAGTTATTGTACGCTCTTATTTATAAGCTGCCTCATGAAGGATATCTAAGCAATGATTTAGACTAATTATAGGAAATCTACATTTTCCATGTGGTATTAAATATTTCTTTTTTTTTTAAGATTTTATTTATTTATTTGACAGAAACACAGAGAGGGAACACAAGCAGGGGGAGTGAGAGAGGGAGAAGCAGGCTCCACACCCAGCAGGGAGCCCGATGCGGTTCTCAATCGCAGGACTCCGGATCAGGACTGGAGCTGAAGGCAGATGCTTACGACTGAGCCTCTCAGGCGCCTGAAGTATTAAATATTTCTTAAAATGAGTACCTAAAGCACCATTTATATTTGTAAAGTAGACATGGCAAACATTGAAGAGATGGAAGCATTTAATATTTAAGTTATGTTCATATTACTGTAAAACAAATCATTCATAGATTGATGTGTGATTAGAAAACCTGCTGATCTTACATTCTTGTCACATGAAAAATTTCTGTTTTATTTTTTTTTTTTGGCCTGATTTTCTATCCCTCTTCAGGACTAATATAAATACTAGTGATGTTAATGTTAGTAACCAACATTTTTCCTGAAATTTTCCCACACCTCTCTACCTCTCAGGTCTCTAGTTTTTAGTTATAAGGCATTACATAGAAGAAGGATGTAAACTGATTAATTTATTCATCCCAAATACTATAGTAGGGACCAGAAAGGCCACAGAGACTATGAACATCTAGATGAGGGGTTCCAGTTTTAAGGTTTAGACCTCAGTGAATTTCAAAAAAATTGGGGAAATTGGCATTTTAATTTTGCCAAGTAAGGACATTTAAACAACTACTACCATATATTAACAACATTCTTTACTGAAAAAAAGGCCATGTGAGCTTTATGAAAAACCTACTAGGAGGATGCCTGCGTGGCTGAGTTGACTGAACGCCCAACTCTTGATTTTGGCTCAGGTCATGACCTCAAGGTTGTGAGATGGAGCCCAGAGTCACACTCTGCAGTGGGCATGTAACCTACTTAAGATTCTCCCTCCCTCTCCATCTGCCCCTCTGCACCACCCCTACACCACTGAGTGCACGTGCACTCTCTCTCTAAAAAAGCAAAAGAAAAACCTATGAAGGGACAAAAATATCAGTGTAAAGGCAGTTAAGAAATCATAAATAACTGTCTTATATGTATGTGTGTGTGTTTTCTAAATTTTTAAGTTTTTTCTCATTTTGCTGGAGAGCAGTAGAAAAAAAGATTGGCCTAATTCATGGACTGAATGGCTGCTCCAGAGACTTCCAAAGAATCCTTTTGGGGGCCAGATAAATGTGAAATACAGAAATAACACAGTGATTCTTATTGGGGCAGGGAGGGTGAGGGGTTACTCTAGTCTAGGCCCTATGCTGAGCACGTGGCTTGCCTGAAGGGTGTGGACCTTCTGGTGATGTTTGAGGAGAGGAAACTGCCCCTGCTTTTTTCTGCTTGTCCTCACCGTGAAAGCCACCAGGATCCGAGGTCTCATTGATGAGCCACTCTTTCCAAAAACATGATCATCATATGAACATTTAAAACTGTAACATAACAATAGCTTGCCTAGCCCTTTGGAGGCTGCAGAATCTAGCCACAACTGGGATTCAATGTTCTTCTTTTACAAAGGGACAGAAAGTTGCCAGGTTTTTGCCACAAGCTTCTGTGCTATGACAAAGCCCTGCTTTGACCAGTGTACTGGGGCTGGTCTGAGACCAAACCGCCAGCCAGTGATGACAAATCAGAAACAGCCCCAGAGTCTAAATCAAGACACATAGCGAGTGACCACCCTGAGTCACGCAGACCCATTTGTTACATACTTTATTTTTGGATAATTTTAGTAGGGACTGAAAGTATTTTATTTGCTGGTTCTTCTCTCCAAATAAGAGTACAAAGAAAGGAACTAAGTCATGTGGTTTTGTTTAATTGACCGTGAAGGTTGCAGCTAGTAGAGATGATGTGATTCCTCAGCTTTGTAAAACCCATGGCTAGTTGGTTGGGATGATCTATCTCTCTGAATCACCTAAACCAGCAACAAGATAGTGGTTCACAGTCTCTTGCATAAGAAAATTTTGCTCACAGCAATGCATGCTATCATCCTGAGATCTTTGTTGCCAGTCAAGGTGACAAAACACAAGTAAATGAGAATGTTGATGTGGGATAGAATGTAGAGAATGTAGGAGAAAGTTCCTTTGCCTTATCTAAGACTATTTCCTATTTAAGATTTGATTTAATTCTATAAATGTTTATAATTTACAGTGTAAATATATTTCATCTTAGCAAATGTATTATTATCTTCATCCTTAAAAATGATTTCTGTGAGTACATGTAACTTAGATTTTTTTCACCATCACTTGGTCCTCTACCAATCCAAAACCATATCCTATGGTTTTCCTTCCAAGTGCTGCTCCTCAGCCTTCTCTTTGTTATCGCAGAATGCCAAGATCATTCTCACCCTAGAGCCCTTGCATTTACAATTATCTGCAGTGGTCTCCCTACCATCTTGACATAGCTGGCTGTTTCTTGTCACTTAGGTTTCTGTTCAAATACCATTTCTTGGAGAAGCCTTCTCTAACCACCTTGGCTGGAATAACCCATCCTATCAGTCCCTCTCTAATACTTTATTTTATTATCTTTATAGCACTTATAAATATTGAAAATATCTTGCACACTTACTAATTTATCGTTTGCCTTCTCCAGCATGAAAGCCCTATGAAAACAGGGACTGTGTCGTGGTCGTTCCTACGGCCCAGCACTAGAATAATGTCTGGCACACAACAGCACTCAATAAGTTGAATGGATGAACAAAAGGATGGAAGAATTCACTAGCATTTCCATATTTTGTCACCTTTGTCCCAGAAAGTTCACATCTAAATGGTGCAAAGGCTAACATATTCGTTAATTCTCTTGATTATTTTATCACTAAAGGTAGGCCAAATGACTCAGGATGTAAGTTATCTGGCTTCACTGTCTGTAATTGATCATATCACTGAACAGTTGCCAAATCTCCTCTTCACTTAAGTTACATAGCTCAGTTAAAAAGAGCAATTAGATAAGAGTACAAATTAAATAAAAGGAATGGTTAGATACAGTGATTTAGGATACCCAAATACTCTTTAAATATCTAATTTAAACCAACAGCTAACGTGATTATTTTTTGTAGAAAAAAAAAGAAAACACTAAAACCAAGAGGACTTTTCTTTCCATTTTAAAAATATTTATCTGGAAATTTTAACTAATGCAATAAGATAAGAAAAAGAAAAATGATCTAACTATTTTAGAGACAAAATTATCTTTACAAATAATGATTATCTACCAAGAAAACTTAAAATAATTTTTTAAAAGACTAACAGTGAAGTTCAGTAAGTAGAGTTATAAAATAAGCACATAAAAAGTGATAGATTTTGTTACAGAGAGGCAATAGCTCTTTAGGAAACAAAAAAAGAGGGGCATCTGGGTGGCTCAGTTAAGTGTCCAACTCTTGATTTTAGCTCAGATCATGATCTCTGGGTCATGACATAGAGCCCTGCATTGGGCTCTGTGCCCAACAGGGAGTCTACTTGAGATTCTCTCCCTCCTTCTTCCTCTGCTCCTCACCTCTTTTGTATGTGTGCATGCTCTTGTTCGTGCTCCCTCTCTCAAATAAATAAATAAAATCTTGAAAAAGAAAAAGCTGAAGAATGTTATGGCTATTAGTATACCCAGTTATAGTTTTGTTTTTCTTTTCCTAGTGTCCAAACATGGTATGAATTTTAGACTGTAGAATAGGATGACAGATTTTAACATAATACTGTGTTTTCCTATGAAAACACATAACTTATCACTTGCTCATTCTGCTAAGATGTATACTTGTCCTCTATGTGTAGTTCTGTATAAGAACCATGTAGAAAACAAAGGGAAAGGAGGAAATATGTCCCTGTTCTTGCTTTATAATCATGATGGAAAGCAGTAACGTGCAAACATGAAATCATTAGAAAATTGTTTCTGTAATATTTATTTAGTAAAAACTTATTCAGCAAACAATGAATAAGCCTCTTTGCAAATTTTATGTGGGGCAATGGGTCAACTTGTCATAAATGTGATTTGAATCAGTCCTTAACATCTTTGCAAGCTGTTAGGGAGGATAAAGCACACATCTTTATAATGATAAAGCAAATGAGCTGTAACTTGAAAGAGAAGAGAAGAATTTGAGGGGTGCCTAGATGTCTCAGTCAGGTAAACTTCCAACCCTTCGGTTTCGGCTCAGATCCTGATCTGAGGGTCATGAGATTGAGTCCTGCATTGGGCTCTCTGCTTAGCACAGCATCTGCTTAAGACTCTCTCTCCCTCAGCTGCTCCCTCCCCTCAGTTCTCACTGGCACAAGCTGTCTCTCTCTCTCTCAGATAATTAAATCTTGGGGCACTTTGGTGTCTCAGTCAGTCAAAACCAGTCAAAACTCAGAAAGCAGTCAAAACTCAGTCAGAATCAACTGACTCTTGGTTTTGGCTCAGGTTATGACCTCAGGGTCATGAGATCAAGCCTTGAGTTGGGCTCCCCATTTGTCATGGAATCTGCTTGAGATTCTCTCTCTCCCTCTGCCTTCCCCATTCATGCTCCCTCTCCCCTCTCTCTCTAAAATAAATAAAATATTTAAAAAAAATAAGTGAAGAACTTGAGAGAATAGTTGTGGACCAGATGGCATTCCACTCGGAGGGCACAACTTTGGGTAAGACAAGAAAGTGTGGGATATGTTTGTGAACACCGAGTAATCCTATCTGAATGGAAGACAGGCATACATGAAATGGAACTGGGTGGTATGACCAGAAGGAAAGATTAGAACAAGGTCAGGTCCCCGAATAGGAGTCTTGAATTCCTGGCTGCAGAATTGAGATTATATTTGCTGAGCCTTCAAACATCTCAAATTTGGCAAGGAAGCCATTAGATTCTGTTGTAGGAGTATTTGTCTGATGGTGGCGTCTGGGCTGAGTTGAAGCACAAAAGAGACAGAGGATAGAGGGTCTGTTAGCAAACTTTGGAAGATAAGGAAACAATTAAAATTTTAATATAAAAAGAAAAAAGGAAGACCGTGTTTTAGGATAAGCAAATACTTCATAAAACATCTATCTTAAGCCAACAGCTAACACGATTATTGCTAGTAGAAAAAATAAAATACTAAGGCAACAAGCCCATTCTTCCCATTTAAAAAACATTGATCTGGAAATTCTAACCAGATCTAAACTCAAGTGAAGTAGACTTGGGAGACACCGCAGAGATGGGATTGAAGAACTTCGTACCCAGAATAGTGCCTAGCTTTTAGTAGTTATTCAAGAAACATTTACTAAATGAAGGAATACTTTTCTTTCTTTCCCTTATAATAAATTCTTTGGGATAAGATCTCCCCCTCTCTCTCTCTTTCCTTGCCCCCTTTTATTTTTCCATGCTACCCGCCCCCCCGCCCAGAGTCTGGCATTGATAGGCATTATATATGTCACCTCAATGAATGTCACCTCATTAGATATGGGACTGAGAGAAATGAAGGAGGGGACAATTATTCAGTTTTGGTATTTCAATGTCAGTGGCATGTTTTCTTTCATAAGTATTAATAGGGAAGTTAGGAGAGGCCAGTTTGAAAAGAAGATGATTTGTTCACTTTTAAATGGCTGCATTTGAGAAACTAGAAGGATTATCTAGAAAATGTGGTCCAGCAGACAGTTGAAATATGAAAGAACTCTGTAGATATATTGAGCGGTAAAAATCTGAGAACATCTGCACAGAGGTGTTAATTAAAAGAGTAGGAGTAGTTGAGAGGAAGGAGGTATAGACAAGGAAGAGACATTCAGTTGAGGACACATCTGAGGACACACAATGTTTTAAGTGAGGCACGAGAGGAGACAACAAAGGAGACAGAGAGGAGGTTAGTCAGAGATGGGAGGCAAACTGTATTTCAATCACTCTGAAGAAGAGGGAAGGAGATTTTTCAAGAAGATAACTGCCAGGTAAAATTCACTGGGAAGATTAGTGAGGATAGACTTCAAGAAAAGCTATTACATCTGGCTGTTAGTGGGAGCATTTCAGAGAGTGTGCATCTGTGTGGAGTGTGGGAAATAAAATCAGATTAAATGGACAAGGTATGAGATGAAGGGAATAGACAGAGATTCCTCTCTTTAAGAAATTTGTTGGGAAGAGGATGGAGGACAAGGAAAAGATCGAGGTGTTTGACTAGTTTCTTTGTAGATGCTCCACGAGTAAGTGATTAATTTGCCTCAAATTTTCAAACTACATGCCAGTTCAGTTTCATGTCTGTTATATAGCATCCCACCATATATTCCATAGCCAATGGCCAGTCAACAGATAGTTGCTGATGACCTCCTAGAGCAGCAGCATGGTCTGGATTCTGTGCAAGAAGATGAAGATGTGCATTTTACAAGGCAGAGCAAGAGACAGCATGTCAGAAGAAACTACATGTGAACCAGCAGGGAACCGCCCAACAAGCAGAGCCAGAGGAACTAACTTGGGTCATTGACATCATGGATCCCTGTTCTGACTAGGCACTGGGATCTGGTTAAAGGATGATCTGGGAATTGACTATGGTCTCTGCTTAATGGTGGGATGGGTCTACTGATAGTTTTCAAAGCTAGAATAAGGGGGGGCTGAAATAGCAGGAAGGGCCTTCTTTCTAAGTTGAATTTGAAGGCTGGCTTTAGAGTGGGGAAGAGAAGGCAACTTCCAGCCTGTGAGACATACCTGAAGACAACACAAGTATGAGGGCTGCCTTCCTGTGGGCCTGTGAAATGCCCTCCTGAGCATGGTGGATGTGGAGGTCTTAGGGGTGAGTGAGATTACAAAGGGGATCCTGAAAGCTATTCGCTGACGTGGAGGTAGCAACCTCTCCTTAAAGTTGAATGAAAAGATTTTCTTCTGTTTGTTTTTTGTTTCTCTCCTACTATTTCTCGGAGCTGGAAGCAGAAACATTCTTCTGTGTCATGATCACCACACTAGTTAAGAAAAAGATTTTCCACCAAAATAGAAAATAAATCAGGGCTCACAATCTATGATATTCATGTGAGGATCCACCTTGAGACCAGGGAATAGGAGGAAGGAAGAGCTCACTATAGTCATCAGAATCAACCCACTCTTTCACCCATAAACTGCAAGGCGGAAGCAGACATCCCACCCACATGCGCTGTCATCTTGTGTTATCTTTGTCATGACACCAGGACTGTGCTCCTTGGAGGCTCATCTGACTCCAGGTGCCTTCCTGCCATTTAGCCTCCATCGTTACAATTAAGTTGTTCCTCCTCCTCCTCTCCTCCTTCTTTTTTAAGATTTTATTTATTTGACAAAAAGGGAGAGAAAGAGAGAGAGAGTGAGTACACAAGCGGGGGGGTGGGAGAGGGAGAAGCAGGCTTCCCGCTGAGCAGGGAGCCCGATGCAATGGGGGACTCCATCCCAGGACCCTGTCATGACCCAACCCGAAGGCAGACACTTAACTGACTGAGCCACCCAGGCGCAGTTAAGCGTCAAAGAATTTGATTGAACTTTATCCTTCTTAATACCACTTGGTTTAATTAGTGAACTCTCGAGGTGGGGGGACTATTAGCTATTCACTTCACTAAGAGAAATCTAGAATACAGGGAAATGAGAACTTCCAAAGATTTAGAAGAATGTGGTTGCAAGGAAGTGACTTTATGGTGTTCTACCAAGGGCTCTGTCCTCAGGATAAAACATTAGGAAGCAGAGAAAATGTCCAGTGGGAGTGAGGACTGTGGATCTCGGCAGTAATTAAGAGGACAGGTGGCAGTTTCTTTTAGGTGTGTTATTCCAGAATGGCTATCCTGAGTTAAATGCAATACTTTGTCCATCTTCTTTGATTAAAAATTTACCAAGAGATGTACAGTTCGCTAAGTCCTGAGGGCGTGGGAACTGGGGAATTGGTACAAGATACTCAGTAAAAAGTAGCAGTCCCATCCTACAAGTCTTTAATGTCCATGAAGTAGATGTGCTGACAGCCACTGTCTAGAAATTCGTGATCATCCCAACAAAGGTTCCAGTGCACTGTGCTTTGAAGAATCCACAACCCAATTTTTCTATTCAGTTTCACTCAGGTAACTAACTTTTGGAATTCCTTGGGAGTCATCTGGGACTTTGACTTTTTTTTTTTAATTTTATTTATTTATTTGACCGAGAGAGAGATCACAAGTAGGCAGAGAGGCAGGCAGAGAGAGAGGAGGAAGCAGGCTCCCTGCTGACGTGGGCCTCCATTCCAGGACCTGAGATCATGACCTGAGCTGAAGGCAGAGGTGTTAACCCACTGAGCCACCCAGGCACCCGGAACTTCAGGTGTTTAAAATCAAGGGGATAGGTCTAGGAAAAGGCCTCATGTCTAGGAGCAAAAGCAGCCTAAGTCCTAGGCATCAGTGTAAGCCTCTCAGCTGGCCTTCTTTAAGGATCCGTTAGGCACGTGTTAGTGTCTGTTTTTCAGTCTATCAAAGAATCAATGGCATGTGGTGCAGTTGTGCTATGCTAATAAGCACACAGAGATGGACACGAAGATTTCCTTTGGCATCATGGTTTTGGCAGTTAGAGGCTCATAGCTCAGGTATGCACATTGCTGTGAATGAGATGAACAATAGAATCTGTTAAAATTGTCCACCATTCCTGAGTACAGTCTAGATTCCCTTAGCAGACACTGAAACTAAGAGGAATTCTGGCTTTCACTTACAGTCTGGCACTGCCTGATTCCTTTACTTTTTTCCCTTCCTTCTTTATGTGTACAACAAAATATTCGGCAATAGTCAACCGTAGAATAGGGACTCAGCGCTCACTCACCGTGTGTTAAAGGTTTCTCAGAGGGCCTCTGTGTTTACGAAGGAAGCAGGACCAGAGAGAGGGCCACACGTGAGAAAGAAGGCTTGGCCACACTCAACCTTCTACCCTTCTCCGGCCACTGCTGACCCTACTGACCTTGTGTTATTTTTTCCCCTAAATTGGCCCTTGACGTTTAACTCAGTTTCACTTAGATATGGATGTTAATAGGAACAAACTCTATTTCATCCTCCCTCCTACTTCAGTGTGAGCTCAATAAACCCACAATGTGAATTCTGAGAGATTACCGACTTTCTCAGACGCTCACTTTCTTCCAGCGTAAAGGGGGAATAATGTTCCTCCTCTCCCGGGGTTCTTAGGAGAATTGTGAGCTAAGGTATTTTTTGAAAGTGCCTGACGCGGTGCTTCTCCAGAGTTTGCGTCTTTGTCAGCTTTCACTTGAACTACTGGAAGCACTCTTTCTCCCGAAGAATGCTCGGGAATGCAACTGTAAAGTGACACATTGTCTTAGTATCACAGGGAGTACCGTTGATGGGAAATGACTTCAGTTTACTGCATCTGCTAGTAATCCTGTGATGCCATCACAAAAAAAGCACATGACTACTCGTAAGCCCGCTGCACCTGCAACAAATTGGATTCGACTCAGAAAATCAGACTGTCAAGCTAATCGCTCTGATCCAATAACGTGGCCCTGAAGAGTGGCTTCATCAGCCCTGAGGCGCAGAGAGGAGGAGGGAGGGCGAGGAAGGAGAGTGAGCACTCCGGGAGGCAGCTGCCCAGCTCTCCAGACACTCACACCAATGAAAAATTCATAAGGAGATGCTTTATAGCCAATGTCTAATACCACTGCTGGGTCACAAGCTGATCTGAGCCAATCAATAGATTCATCATCCTGAAAGGAACTAGTGATGGCATGTTTACAAGAACTGGGAGGGTCTCCAAGCCAAGGCCAGTTTCTGGTTACTTGGCCTGTGTCACCCCTAAAAATATAGAACTTAGTTTGAAAATCAAGCCCAAGACTTTTAAAAATATTACATAGGGTAGAGGAGGAAAGGTCCTTTTCAAATAGGGCGGGGGAGAGTCTTGAATTCTTTTCTCAAGTCAGCTTAAGGACTAGTTTTGAAGTTGAAGCTCCTTTTTTATTTCAATTTTTCGTGGCCATTCTTTGTATCTGGTTTCTTTCTATGTAGCTACAGAATATTTTTTTATAATACTTCAGCTTCTGTGTCAAAATCCTCCAAATACAAATGAAAATGTATGGGAGCAGAATCATAAAAAATTTTAAAAAATGGAGTCAACTTTATTAATCACTAAGTTCCAGATTGGCTTGATTTTTTGAAAGCTATTAAAGATCATAGAAACTTCAACTTGAGTTTGAGGTTTGCTTTCTAAAGAGGCAATCATTTAAGGACAGAGAGAGGTAGAGAGAGTAAAATGAGCCTCGAGGGTTATGTGCTCAGAACCTGCTGAGGATTTGGGGGGAGGGGAAAGCCCACATTGCCTGGCCCCAAGGTGGGGGGTGGGAGGGGAGGACTCAGAGGAGACCAGGGCTCCCTGGTGTGTGTTCTAGTCCTAGCTAAACTTCCAAACTAGAGCCCTCCCTGAGGGTGTCAGATCAAACCCCCTTGAACCACTGAAGGCCATCTCTCTCACCCCACAAAAATTATTTTGGACAGGTAAAGTAAAAACCAACAACTCACAAATGAAAAGTCTTAGAAAATCAACTTGTGAAGCAGGAAGGTAGGAAAGGAGGATCAGGATAGGATGAGGGATTTCCTCTTTTCTCGGATAGATGGTGTTACAATTTTCAGATGTGATTTTTTTTTTTTTTTTTTTTTTTTTTTTTTTTTTTTTGCTGTCCACTTGGAAGTCTACTCAGGCATATGCCATTATGTGCCATTCCTCGCCCCAAGCAGTTCTTCCTTGCAGGCACATAGCCCTGCTGTCCATGCCCACTGAACTAACCATAGCTGACCAGTGCCACCAGTGCCACCCGTTTCCCCCGTGGCAAAGAACAGCTCCTGGGAAGTGTACTGGTAGATGTAGGAGGCAGATGGGCTTTGGGGGCTCACAAGCCTGGGCTCCATGACTGGGGCAGCTCTCACTAGCTGTGTGACCTTTGAAAGCTTCTTCACTGTCTTACATTCCTCGCCTAGAAAATGGGGATGGTTCTCCCCTTTTTGGAGTGTTGATAGAATGATTGAATTAAGGAATACATGTGTTTGTTTCCTCCCCTTTGCCCTTTTTTAGTTTTCTGGCTTCTCCCAAGAGCAGCTGCAGGGTGGTCGTAAATAGCTTGAGTGAGCTTGGACAAGTACCCTAGCCTTTGTGCCTTAATTTCTTCATCTGTTCCATGGGAATGATAATACACATTTTCCTAGCTCTGCACTCATAGGTTTGTAGGGAAGATTAAATCAGGCGATCAACATAAGGTCCTTGGTGCCTGGCATAAGGGGTACAGTGAATATTGGTTCTTCTTTTATAATCTTGCAGGACCTCTCATGATGTCATATTGTTTTCACTAATGCTCCTCTATGGGCTCTCAGTGGGTGGTAAGTTCCCCACTGTTGGCTGCCTCTTTGAGTCACTGTCTGGTGAGGCTTCAGATAACCCAAGACCCAGGGAAGGGCCCTTGCTACTTGTCCCTTGTACTATGGAGGGTCACGTAGACTTTCCCAGCAAGCCTTGCATGATGGGTACCTTGTCCGGAGGAGCCTTTTGGAGCCAGTGGTCTGAGACAGGGAGACGCTCCTTAACCACAGCTTAGCATCCAGATGTCAGGCCAGAAGAAAGCAAGTTAGACTGTGGGAGAACCGCCTGAACGCGAACAGAGTCACTTCTCAGAAAAAGGCCCTCGCTACCTCAGCCCCTTCTTGGGCCTAATCCTCTCCATAGGGAGGTCTTTTTCTGATGGAAGGTGGTAATATCCTGGCTTTGGTGCCACAAGGCAGGATCATGGTAAGAGGGTGGAATTCACCAGGGCATGATAGCAGTCTTGGAGGCTGTGTGCCCCGCACCAGCATCCATGTTGTGGCCTAGCATTGGTTCTCCAAGCATGGTCTTGGACCACCAGCCTCAGTATCACCTGGGAATGTGTTAGAAATGCAGATTCTTGGGCCTGTCCTGGACATGCTCAATCAGAAACCTGGGGAGGGGCTTCCCAGCACTTGATGTTTTAATGAGCCCGGAGGTGATTCTGATGCACTCTCAAGTTGGAGACGCACTGGTCCATGGGAGGCGATGGGGAGAGGAGAGAAAGAGAGAGGACGTCTGGTATTCCTCTTTCCCAGGCCCTTTCTGAGGACTGTTTAGGGTCCTGCCTGACATTGTTGTCTCTGTTTCTTTGTCTGAGCTGATTTCAGCAACTTTCTAAGCTGAAGAGTTCTGAGTCATAAAGCAAGGGTCCTTCAAAGAAAATCTATAATAGAAGTGAAACTTTGGGGTGTCCCCTGCTTTGGGGTGTCCCCCTTTGGGTATCCCTACGGTTCCTGCTCGGAAAGCCTGGTGGTGACGAGTGCTGCCCCATCCTTCCTCTCTCAGCAGAGAGACAGATCATGCCAACGTGGTTTGTCACATCGTGTCCCTCAGAGTTCAGGCCAAGGGAAAAATCAGATGTGTCCACCAACACCTTAGGTTCAAAGGTGTTCATCTCAGCATTACTTATTTAGGACAAAATGGAGGTAAAGAGGAAACAGCCCAAATAAATTCTGGCATGCCCATATAATGGAATTCTATGGAGCCATTGAAAAGGACATTTCCCTAAAACACTAGGTCAAGGGGGTATCAATATAGTATTAAGTATTATAGTATAGTATTATAGATACAATATTGGTACAAAATAGTATGTACAGAATAAGTCCGCATATGATTAGCATGGACAGAAATCTAGAGATGAACACACAAAATGTTAACAGTAGTATCATCTCTGGGTAATGGAATCACACAGTGTTTTTAGTTTTTTCTTTATACTTTTAGTAATTACCAGTTTTTTTACTTTCTTTTTTCTTTATGCTTTTTAGTACTTTTCAGTTTTCCACAATACCCATGTACTATTTCTACAAATGGAAAAAAAAATGCAGTTACATTGAGTAAACTTGGGTTTTACCCTTTTACCCCTTCCCCTTCTAAGCCTGTTTCTGTGCCTCCATGGCGCCCCTCTAGGACCCTCCACCGTGAGGAGAGCATGACTATTGGCAGCTCATTCTCCACCCCCCAATTTTGTTCTCGTGTAATCTCTACTTTAACCATGTTGTTTATCCAGAATCAGATGAATCTGGTGACTGTTTCAACTCTTTCCCATCCTCAGAACCTCTGACTTTGATGACAGCAGTGGCTGGCTGCATTGCCATTAGTAGGACAGCTTCAGAGGGAACCATGTCAGGACCAGACTCCAAACTGGTCCAGCAACAAAGGGCAAGAAGCAAAGCCAGGGTAGGCCGTGAATGCACAGGGTTGATGAAGAGGGGCCCAGCTGTGCTGCTGGGGCTGGCTGGAGCCGGCCAAGCATGCCCTGAGGACAGAGCAAGGCTCTCGCATCTGATGGTCCTGGGACATCAGCGGGCCCGGCTGTGGACAAATTCAGGCAGCCAGAAAATCACACAGAAGCCTAGCACAGTGCCTGGAAAATAGGAGGTACTCAATAAATATTTGTTGGGTGAAGTTGGGTGGATTGCTCTGGCGATCAAGACCCTCCCCCAGAGGATGACATCAGGGCCAGGGGTCTAAGCAAAGACAAACTTGCCGGCAGGGAGAGAGCACAGCAGTGTACAGAGAAATGATGCACAACGGTGGGAAAAGCAGAGGCCTTAGACTCCAACCCAAGTTTAAGTCTCACCTCTTCCACTAAACAGCTGCATCATCTGGGGCAGTTTCCTAACTTCCCCAGACCTCATTTTCTCATGAGCTACCTGGGGATGCCTGTCCCCACCTTACAGGGTTTTCTGCTGCTTCTGTGAGATACTAAGACTTGTGAAGGACAGTTAGAGATCTGCAACCTGAGAGCAGATGAGGGCAGGATCTGTACTGTGGGCCAGCACCCTACCTAGGCAAGGTGTGACATACATGCTGCCACTCACCTAGAAATCCGGGCAGTCACTGGCAGCAGGTACCAGGGCGGGTTGGCCACTGACCCCCTGCCCCCCCCCCCCCCGCTCTGCACCACCTGGTTCTGTGGCTGGCCAGGCTGGTCTGGAGGTGGATCCAACAACAAGCTGGGGAAGCAGAGGGCTGGAAGAGAGGAGGGGGCTGGCTTCAGAGGCCAAAACAAGGATAAGGTGAGGGTTTGGGTACCCAGCAGGATCCTCAGACGATACAGGTTTGGCTTTCTCTTTCTTGATGGTGGGTTTGGAATCTCGTTTACTTGTGGTGACTTGTCTCCATGTAGAGTTCTTACAGCTCTTTGGTGGGTGTGCTTCACTCAGACCTGTACACACCCTGTTTTCTAAATGACTCCCTAAAGCTATAGCAATAACCAAAAGCCCCCAAAGCCAGGTCATTTTCAGAGATGAGAGGTACTTACTCTACACACCCATTCCTTCTCACATCCACTGGCTCTTCCTCCTGGAGCTTTCTTGTCGCCAAGGGCTGCCCTCACATCTAGGTTTATCCTGCTTGGAAGAGGCATCATGTTCATTGGTGCCTGGCTAATCCTCCAACCCTGTCGTTCCCACCTGCATCTTGGGCAAGATTTGCCAGCGTGCTTCCCACCGTCCCCTGGCTGTCTTGGGACATAATCCCCACTGCCTTATGTCAGACTGTACCAGACCGTAAGCTCACTTGGCATGAGGGTTGTACGGTATTCATCGTTTTTCCTTTTGCATATCCTAGCACACTGCCTGTCACACAGCAGGTGCTCAGCATTGGCTAGGGGTAATAAAGAGGGAGGGAGTGTAGCAGACACTGGATTGACCACCTAGAGCCTTTCATCTCTTTCTCTGCTGGCCTCCTCTGTTGTGGGCTTGGAAACAAAATACAACTGATCCTCAAACAACATGGCTTTGAACTGCACAGGTCTACTTCTGCATGGAATTTTTACAGTATGCTATTCTAAGTGTATTTTCTCGTTTTCCTAATAATGCTTTCCTTTTTCTAGTTTACTTCATTGTAAGACTATATCGTGCAATATGTATAACATACAAAATATGTCTTGATTGACTGCTTATGTTCAAGGTAAGCCTTCTGGTCAACAGTAGGCTATTAGTAGGTAAGTTTTTAGGGTGTCAAAAGTCATACATGGATTTTTCCACTGCACAGGGATTTGGTGCCCCTCATCCCCACATTGTTCAGAGGTCAACTGTCCTCATTTTCTCAGCTACTCTTCCAGCTGGAGGTGGCCATGTGAAACCGTTCTGGCCAGTGAAGTGTAAGTGCAAATCTTCAAGGAAAGCTTTCTTTCCAGAGTAAGAGGCAAACCTTTCTAAGACAAAGACTTTGATCCTATTGCCATTCCTTTCCCTTCTTACCTGGAAGGCAGACATGATGGCTGGAAGTGCATTAGCCATCTTGCAACCATGATACAAAAGCAACAGTCAGAAGGGCCAAGTTAAAAAAAAAAAGTGATTTCATTCTTGATGGCATCATTGGTGACAATTATTGCTGGGTTGGCCAACCTCTTGGTTTCCTCAGGACTGAGGGATTTTCTGAGATACAGAATTTTTGATATTGAAATGGGAATAGTCATGGGCAAACCTGAACTCTAGCCTGTGGTTGATCACCCCATCTTAGCCTAGGGTGCTTATTTCCAGAGACAACTTATTATATAATCAAAAAAATAATTGCAGAAAGTTGATTATTTCTAAGATTTGATGAACAGACATGGTAGAGTTGCTGGTCATTTTTGCTAGCTGCCTTCACAGATGTTCTCCCAGTTGAGTCTCATAATGACTCTTCATGGTAGGTTTTGCTGTACCCATTTTACAGGTGAAAAAACTGAGTCACCAAGAACGTTAACCCAACTGGAATTTAAGTCCTACACGTTAATGCCATGTCCTTTTCCCAAAGCCCTTCTGGCTCATTTTCTCTTTACTCAATATGTGACCATTCAGTGTTATTCTAGGAATGGGCATCCTGCTTTTCAAATGAATAAAGTCACTGTGAGATGCAGTCATTCCCTTTCTTTTTATGATTTCTTTCTGGACAAGTCAAAAACCCCCCAATGATCTGACTTCTTTCTCCATCGCTACTTTCAATGAACAAGAGAGAATTGGTTTGCATAGAGTTAATTTTTTTAAATTACAGCTGAATGATTCAAAAGATGCAGAGGGGAGTGTGGCAGAAAGTCTCCTTTCTACCCTTGTTGCCTTATAGATGAATATTAGGAAAACTTCCATCAGTTTTGAATTTGTGGTTTTGAATGTGGGTAATAATGATAGTATTGGTTTTCAGCTTTTGAGGTTACCAAATACTCTCAAGGACAGAGTCTCATTTTCTCCTCCCAGCTTGTTAGAGACATTTTTCCGCAGACCTCCTTCATAATCACAGAGGCTCCCCCAGCTCACCCCCTCCATCTGCTGAGGCCAGGACTGCTCTCTGGGTCCCTCATACCTTCTGCAGGCTATGCACCTGTGCCTGAGACCTCACCGTGGCTGATGTGCACCCCCCAGGGCCTCCTGAGCGTAACTGTAGGTTCTTCGTGGGTTCCTTGTGTCACTCACCAGGCTGAGGACAGGCCCTCCCGAAGCCCTGTGGATGGGCCAGCTGGCCTCTTGTGCTTGGGCAGCATGGGAAACCCTCTTCCATCAGCATGCCTGAGTCTGACAGGTTGTGTATTTATTCCCAGTTTGCCCCTTATTAAAAACAATGCTTGGGGCACCTGGGTGGCTCAGTTGGTTAAGCGACTGCCTTCGGCTCAGGTCATGATCCCAGAGACCTGGGATTGAGTCCCATATTGGGCTCCCTGCTCGGCAGGAAGCCTGCTTCTCCCTCTCTCACTCCCCCTGCTTGTGTTCCCTCTCTGGCTGTGTTTCTCTCTGTCAAATAAATAAAAAAATCTTTAAAAAATAAAAACAAAAAACAAAAAAAACACAAAACAATGCTTATGAAGCCTGTTACTATGTGGCAAAGTATTCTGTTAATTGAGGAAGCATGATCTATCAGTATCTGCATATAGCTACATTTCTGAAAATCATATAATTTATACTCAGAACAAAAACTACATGTAGAAAATTTCTGGAAATAACTCATTCTTTCTTGCCTCTCAGCCTGACTGTACCTCTTCCTCCAGTTTCCCTTGACTAACCCAGCCTCCTGAGCCAGATCAGTCTCAGCTCCTCTTCCTCTACCCACCTCACCAGCACCCCTGGCCCCCTGCCAGGCCAGGCTGTCACCAGTCCTGTCTGCCCTAGCTCCTGCCCGCCCAGAAACCCCTCTGCTGTTCTCTGTCCCCATAGCCAGCCCACTAGTGTAGCCTCCGCCAGCTTACACCCAAGCTTCCCTAACACCTTTTTTTTTTTAATTAACATACCATGTATTATTTGTTTCAGGGGTACAGGTCTGTGACTCATCAGTCTTACACAACACCCAGTGGTCAACACTACACACACTCTCCTCAGGGTCTATCACCCAACCATCCTCAGTTGGTTTCCTAGGATTAAGAGTCTCTTATGGTTTGTCTCCTTCTCTGGTTTCATCTTGTTTCATTTTTTCCTCTCTTGCCCTATGATCTTCTGTTTTGTTTCTTAAGTTCCGCACATCAGTGACATCATATGATAACTGTCTTTCTCTGACTTATTTTTCTCAGCATAATACCTTCTAGTTCCATCCATGTCATTGCAAATGGCAAGATTTAATTTTTTGATGGCTGAATATATTCCACTATCTATATACACCAAATCTTCTTTATCCATTCATCTGTTGATGGACAACTCGGCTCCTTCCATTGCTTGGCTGTTGTGGACATGACTGCTATAGACACTGGGGTGCATCACTACATTTGTATCTTTGGGGTAAATACCCAGTAGTGCAATTGCTGGGTCATAGGGTAGCTCTATTTTCAACGTTTTGAGAAATCTCCATACTGTTTTCTAGAGTGGCTGCACCAACTTGCATACCCAGCTTCTGCAACATCCTTAAAACCAGTCTTGTAGGTCCTAAGTCTTGCTCTGCCTGGGTGCATTCTCTCCATTTCAGTCAGGGGCCTCTGTTTTTAAAAGAAGAAAAAATAATAATCCTATAACACATCCTGCTTCGAGGTCTACTCGTGCCCTCTTGTTCTCAGGAAAGCGTTGGATTCTCTGGCTCCCGCTCAGGTCTCCAGCACCTTTCTTGCCTTCCCAGACTCTGCCCGTCGTCGGCTGGCTATTGCTCAGCCCTCAGCTCCGGCCTGTCTCACTTGCCCCTGGACTTTGCTCAGCTGCCCTGAATGGTTTGACTCTTCCTTGGTTTAAGCCTCATGGACTTTAAGGAGATAAGGGTAAAACTAAAACATCAGTCGAGTTTTAGCTGAACAGTGAGGATGGATTTTCATCATGATGTATATATAACCCGGTCAGTCCATCAACCATCCATTCTTCAAAGAAATATTAATTTCGACTTACTAAGCATGGTACACGCAATGGCCCAGGGCCACACTGGGTCTAGATGTCAGCCCACATGACCCTGTGTCAGGGTTCTTCTTGCAGATTTGTTCGTGCAATTTGCATTGCCATCTTTCATTTGTATTTATTCAACAAATGGCCATACAAAACTCAACAGCAGGGAATCCCTGTTCTCAAGGGTCACAGACTTATGAACACGTCTTCATGCCACATGGTCAGTGCCATGCAAAGGGAGGCAAAGCACTGCAGAGGGGCACAGGTGGTCTCCTAACAGAAGGGAGGTTGACCTGACCAGTGTTGACAGGTAGATGGGGCATGAGAGAGAGGTTCTTTCCAGAAGAGGTAACAAAGGCTCAGAGAGTAAAACCTGGGTCTACCAGGACCGGGGAACATGTGCACGATAGCCAGAGAGCTAGGAGCCATGCATCCCCCACACTCACCAGCTATTGGCATTTCATCCTCCACCAGAGTGGAAAACCTCCCTCTCCAAGTCCTACCCATTCTCAAGACCCACTTGAGACCTCCTTCCTTCGTAAGCCTTTTTGGGCTATGTATCAAACAGATGGGCACTTCATTACATTCTGTTTTGTACATTGCCATTCGAAATTTATAACAAATCTCACCTTCCCACCAAAGTGTAAACTTCTTGAGGATAGGGACTGTGGTACACACTTACTCTCAGATTTGTGGGCATCCAGTGAGAAACCTTGTGTTGCTCTGTGAATGCTTGTTGAAGCAACACTAGCCCAGCCTGGAGTCTCTGAAGGCAGGGTCCCAGGCAGTGGCCAATCACCTAACTTCAGGCAGTGCCTAGTGAGTCTCTTCATACATGACTTTGTCCTCATATAACACCTGCTAAGATATTGGATCATAGGTCTGTGATAAGGGTAGATTAGATGCCATTAGCCTGATTTTATGATTCCTAGAGAAGAAATAAGTAATCACATTACAAGGACTTTGAAGCTATCCCCATAAGATGTGCCCAGCTCTAATCAACCTTGGAATTAACTGTTAGTAAACTTCTCACCCATGGAAAGTAAAGAAATGTTGCCTCCTGTGAAAAGACCTCAATTTGTAGACAGAAGAACCAGGTCTTTGGTCCATCTCTACCATGCATCAGCTGTGTGACTTTGGACAAGCCATCTGTGCCTTTTTAATCAGTGTCCCCAGTATTTAAAATGGGAATTGTAATGCTTCACAGAGCTGTGGTAAGAATTAGATGTGGTAATGATGTGAACAGGATTGGTAATAGATGAAGTGCCATTTGAAAATCAGAGAGCACATTCCTTTTTAATATAAACAGAAGTTCTCTCCCCTCCGTTTTATTCTCAGCATTCAGCATACAGACAGAAGCTCTCCACGGGGAAGTACGTACACTGTGCCTGCTCTAAGGAGAGAGAGTGTCCATCATCTCACACCTAGGGGATGTACCATAACTGTAACCATCTTCTCGGTGACTGGAGATTTTGGAAAAATCATGTGTGCACAGTCCTCAACAGCAGCGCAGTGCCCATGAGGTAAGGTGCCCTGCTTTGTTCAGTATCCCAGTGGAACAGCCCCTGCTCAGAAAGCTGCCAGGCTCCACTTTTCCCAGGGAGAATTCTGTGTTCCAGGCCATCCCCTTCTGAAAAGAGGGTCTGCTTAGATTTGTCACAGAAGGTAGTTAAGCAATGCAAACAACAAAAGTGGCCCCAAACCAAAGACCCCAAAAAAGAAGGAGAAGAGGACATTTTGGAAGCGTAGGCAATTCTGTCTACCCAGCAGCACCAATCTAACCTGCAATCAGAAGCTTAGACTCAAAGCTTGTCTCTGATACAAACTGGCTGTGTGGCTTTGGGAAGCTCACCCAACCTCTCTGAGCCTCTAAAATTATGCTTTGTAAAATAAGCATAATAATGCCAATCTTCTGGTGTTAATTAAGGATTTCATTTTTATGAGTTTCACAAAATAGAAAATGCCATGTGATTATGATCTGATTATAAATTTATCTGCCTGTAGTAACCGTTGAGAACAACCATGAACTATGTGTCTGTGGATGTCCGTAAGCTTGCCCACCAGGGAGCCTTAAGTGGGATTCTAAGAACCACCTCCTGCACGAAGGGTGTGCTGTGAAAGCCAGTTGGTCTCCACAGGTGACTACAGGCCACCCTCAAGTGATTGGCTGTTGTTTCCTGTGCCCCCCCCCCCAAGGGAGAGGGTAGGGACCTGGCCGCATCCCTCCCATGCATGCCTTCCTGTACTCCAGGCTGTATGGTTCCCAAGGCCCTTCCTTTTGTCCCACTTTTTTAATTTTTCCAGTAAATCTGTTAGGCGAGTGGAGCAGATAAACCCTGTCTTCACCCACATACACCTCTTACAACTGACTTGCCTGAGGCCACAGAGCTCAAAATGACAGTGCCTAGAACCCCAGCATGGAGGGTTAGCTGGGATTTGAGCCCAGGTTTTTAAAAAAATCTTTGCCTATAGACCAAGCCAGGAGCCCATGAGCCCGTGAGCGTGAGTTTACCCAAAGTCCTGTGGGCCACAGCCTTGGTGGTCAACGGCCCCCCACTGACACAGCGTTCCCTGGCAAGCCTGGCTAGACCCAACCATCTCCTTCTGTCCACGGCTTCTTCTTTTCTTGCATGTGTTTCCAAGGGGACCAGCAGGGCCGTGCCCTCCCCACCTTGGTCCTCGCTCCCTGTGTGTAATTGGGGTGCACTGTGTCAGCCCTGCACGGTGATGAATGGGCTTACTGAGGCGAGCCGGCAGTGACTGAAGCCCCGCCAGCCCCCCGGGTGCTGCTGGGCAGCACCGTGCCCTCAGATGCGATTGGTCCCGTGTGTCACTATGCTTGACAGCAGTTGCGGAGGCAGGGAGGCCTTTGTTCATGCCACTGTCCTGTCCAGTGGCCGTAGCTTTATTTCGCTGCCAGCTTGCTTGGCCTTTCGCATCATCCTGGACTACTCTCTCCTCCCTCTGGTCATGGGTAGGCCATCATTCCAGACTTTTCAGGGAATATCCAAGGTGTGTGTGTGTGACATTCCTGCATCTTTCTCCAAAGCAGCTTTGGAGTTCACGTTGTGGAGCGTGAACACATCCCGTGTAGTCCAGGAGGCAGGCTTCCCGGGACTGCCCCCCGCCCCCCGCTGGTGCCGAGGAGGAGGAAAGGCACCCACTGGACCGGCTGTCCCGGCTGCCGAGCAGGGGTGCATTCAGATGTTCAGTGCTTCCACACAGTTTCACTGAGCACCTTCTATGGCCCAGGCATTGTTCTAGGCCCTGGTAATAAAGCAGTAAGAAATAAAGGTGAAAATTCCCTGCTTTATGGAGCCACAGTCTGAGGTGCAGAAGGGAGCAAGAAGAGACAGGCAAATAGACTGAAAAATCAGTTAAAAGATGCTATGGAGAAAAATAGAACAGTGAAGAAAAAGCCGGCCATAGGATGCTCACCTGAGCACACCCCTAAGTGCCAGCACAGAGCAAATCCTGGACTCTGACCTGGCCAGCTCCTCAGGGCTGGGTCTGCTTCCCTCTCCTGCAGCTGCAGTTCGTTAGAGCTGCTAGGATGGAAGGTAATTCGAGGGAATTACCCACCAGCCCTGCCAGCAGGGGTATCCCCCACCAGCCAGACTCTACCCAGTGCAACTCCACCCAGCCCTGCCCAGACGTCCTCTTCTCTATTTTACGCCTCCCACCTGCACATACTGACTTGGAAGCTGTCCAGACCTTGTACAGTCCAGTAGGGATACAGGCTAGCCAACAGACCGTAGCCGTGTGGAGGTCAGTGACCCGGGGCCTGTGTGTGGGCTGTGGAAAACCCGAGGGGGAAAGGGTCCTTGTGGGGGGGCTGTCCTGTGCACTGGAGGATGATGAGCAGCCTGGATCACCCCTGCCCTGAATGATGACAACAAGACCATCTGCACACACTGCCAGATGTCCCCTTTTGCAAAGTGCCTTTCAGTTGAGAACCACTGGTTGAACTCAACACCATTCAACTTATTTGACCAAGAAGTATCTTTTGCTGGGGGGATGTCTCTCAATACTGCCTGTACCCTGAGCCATTCTAAACATTCTAGGTAGTGCTGCTTCTGGACAAAGCCAGTTCCCTAGCACAAGGTCCAGGGCCCTGGGCTCCGGGCCTTGCCTGATGTTCGAGCCGTGGCTCATTCCACATCCGTTTCTACTTTTTGCCTCACAAAGCCTGGTAGTTTGTCCCTGCCTACAGACACTCAGCATTACGTGTCCTGGGCCTTCGCTTTGGTGCTCCTGCTGCCTGCAGTGCCCTTTCCACCTTGCCGCCCCTGGTTCACTGATTCATTCTTCAGGGTTCCCCTTGAGCATCGCCTCCTGTGGGAAACTGCCCCGGAAGCCCAGACAGGGCTGAGTGGCCCACCTGGCTCCTCAGCTCCCAGAGCACTAGGCCGTGGTCCTTCGTACCTTCGAGGCCTTAGGCCCTGGAGCCCCCGAGCACCTCATCGTATAGCATGGGGAGTCGGGGTCCCCTAGGATAGCTTGTATGGTAGGCCATTTCTTCCCCTTGACCTGCAAAGCAGAGACTCTTGACTTTTCATCTTCAGAACCTGACAAATTGTCCAGCACAGAGTAGGTGCTCAGTAAATGTCAAAATGAATTGACAAGTAAATAGAAAACAAAGATTGGTGTGATAAAGGGAGTGAGAATGAGGGAACACAGGCTTGAGGAAGGAAAGAAGCCAGGGGAAATATTCTTTTTACAACTCAGGAAAGGATGGCTAAGCTGCCCGCCTTTCATTTCTTTCTCCTTTGGGCTAAATACTTCAATTGCATTAACCTTTAATCTCAAATCCATTTTCATTTTTCAACCTTCTGATTGATCATCTTTGTCATTCACATCCCTCCATGCCTTCTCCACCTTTTCCAGAGGCTGCTTTTGTGTTCAGTGTGATGTGTTTGGAGCAGCAGGAGCACAGAGCCTGTCTCCCTGGAGCGAGAACATCGCTTCCACTTAATTAGCTTGAGATTTCACAATTCCCTGAGCCTCATGTCTCCCTGGCCTGGTGGCTGTGAGAGGAGCAAATTATTTTCACAGAGAAGAGAGTGGAGAGAATTGAATTGGCGATTATGCTAATTATTTCCTTTCCTGTGTCAGGGACCACTCCACAGGGGAACCCACTTCTGGGGCCTGGAGGGTGGACAGGGAAGAGGTAAGGAATGTGGAGGAAGAAGCCCTGGGCTCTGAGCTGGGGTATGGATAGTCTGCACTGGAGGAGACCCCTGAGGGATGTGGTTTCTCCACAGAGTTAGGGTCTTCAGGTGTGAAGGGGGTCTGCACAAGTTCCGGGCTCTTTCATCCACAGTATGACCTGTGAGGGAGACACGTCTCTGTTTCATAGGTGATGAGGTGTGAGGAAACAGTCCACAGATGGAGGGACATTCCCAAGGTCACCTGCCTGGGGGGAAAACACAGTGATGGGGAGGGGGTCGTTCCAACGCAGACCATGTAACTGCCAGTCTGGATGGCTTCCCTGGTCTCACAGCCCCTCCTCATGGCGGCCTCTCTGGAGCAGTGATGGCGGAGGAGGCAGTTGCGGGGCCAGCGGCACTCTAGCAGCCCTGGCATTGTACGGCATGGGCCCGGGATGCAGCTGGCCATCCTGTTGCTCTCTGGTTAGCAGCTGCCCTCAAACCACTTGAACCAGTGCTGTTGGAGTCTGTCACACGTTCCTCTGTCCAGCCTGCCCCTGCAGCCTCGCCTCAGCTCTCCTCACAGCAGCTGTCTCGGGCGCCATCCAGAACCCTCACCTCAACAAGCCAGCCACGTCCTGCCACACCGGTTCTGTTCGTCGGCCAGCCAGCCAACAAATGTCCGTTGGGGGCCGGGCACGGTTCTAGCTGTGGGAGGCACAGAGCAGGAGGAGGCAGAGCTCCTGCTCTCAGGGAGATTGCCCTCACCCTCGGGGAGCTGGGGTGAGACAAGTGTAGTTGTTGGAGAGACAGAGGACCCTGTGCGCCCTGGGACCTGTCTTGCTGTTTAATGAAGTCTGGCTTCGTTGCAGACTCTCAGGTAGCTCTGAGGTGGGGAGTCCTATGGCAGCAGCTGCCAGGGCTGATGCCACCTGTGTCCCCAACACATGCAGGGAACAGCAGGAGATGCCCCTCACAGATCCCCTTCCTCCCTCAGCACATGGAGACTTGGGGATGCTTAGTGAGAGGCCTGGGATGCTCCTGAAGCGACGCAGGGTCTGTCAGTTCTGCCCATGGTGGTGAGTGGAGGTCCTTCAGCTTGGGTGTGGTTTCCAAAACTGAGTGCTGTGGCCCAACTTTAGGCCACCCTGATGTGAGGCAGTAGGTGGGGAGATGAGTTACTCAGATGGACACCCAGGTGCAGGCTGGGGCACGTGACCACTCTGTGCCTCATTTTCCCCTGTGTGGCAGGCCCGGCACTAGGCCTACTTCGCAGGAGTGTATGTGGATTAAGGGCGACCTACAGTGGATAGAATGCAGGGCACAGGGCAGGGGCTCAGTAAATGGCGCTTGGTTGCCTCACAGTACCCTCCAAAAGAGGTCCTCTTTCTGCCTTCTCATTCACACCTCCTTGGTTACTGTCCAGAGTCCAGAGAGAGAACTGCCCGGGAAGAATGCAGTGACAAAAATACTTGACCACATCCGGAACTTCCCTGGTGCAGCTGGTCCTTGATCATGGGCTTCCCCTGGGAGCTGCTCTGTGAGAGAATGAACCCAAATCCTGGCTCCATCATGCCCCTAGAAGTGGCCTTGGGGAAGTCACCCACACTTGCCCAGCCTCAGTTTCCATCCCTGTCAACTGTGGATAGTACCACCTCCCTCAAATATTAGTTCAGATCATAATACAAGGTAGGAGTGGCTACTTTTCTTTACTCACAATAAAGCATGAGGGGATGGAGAGCCAAAGGAGACCAACAGGAAGCCAAGTGCGGTGGTCATGAGCCAGAGAGAGGCAGGTGGCCCTTGACGGGAGTCTGTGATGCCAGCAGTTGCACTAAGAGCACTCGCTGTGAGCTGGCACCACACAGAAGTACCTGATGTACCTCACTGAACCTTTACAAAATCCTCAAAAACTACAGATTATCCCCATTTCACAGATAAGGAAAGCGGAGGCGAGAGAGCTCAAGGAACCCGCCAAAAGTGGTCTAGCTTAGAAGTGGCAGAGCCAGGATTCAAACCTGAGCTGTCTACTGTCATAGCCCCTCCTCCACAGTGTTGCCCGCTGGGGGTGAGGTGCAGGGTCTGTCCTACTGGGCCTGAGGAAGAGCCTCTCCATCCCTCACCTGGAACGTGGGCATCGCCATTCCAGCTCCGCAGGACGTGTGACCGAGACTGGGCGGTCCTCACCCCTCTCCAGAACCTTGGCGGGAAACACTAAACAGGAGATTATTTGCCCACCCTGCTGTGGGGAGCCAGCTCTCTAGCCAGGCCAAATTGTTGGAATGGTTCAGTGACAAGTGTGTTATTAGGAAGAAATTGATGATGCCTTATTCAGAGTGAGTCATCGAATCCCTGTGGTGAGGCGTGAGGAAGGGGCCCTCCGCTGAGACAAGCTAACTCAGGGACCCGGGCCCCAGCTGCCCTGGACCTGGCTACCTCCCCAGGCCCCCACTAGAGGGTCAGCATGGATCAGTGAGGCCTGGGGTGGGCAGACAGCCTTCCACCTTTGGGAAAGATGGTGCCCTGTGGTGGGTTTGCATGGACTAACAGTGGGCATGATGGGCTCCAGAAATCTCTTGCTGCTTGCCACTGAATTTCCAAGGATGTGAGAGTCAGGATCCTGCTCCAGGCGTATGGCACAACCCTCCCCAGGAATGGGTCCGCTGGAAAATATTACACAGAGTTTAGGTGAACTCTCTTCTTTCTGCCTTTGAATCACAAAAGAGGAAGTTGGTCTGGAGTTAAACTTCAGAGGGAGAAAGGCTTAGCAGAGATGTTGCAGTTTGGCTGGGATTTGCTTTCTTCCCTTAAAAGCTATACAATACCATGTTGGTAAGAAAAGCCCTCGCCTTAAAAGTTGACTCTCGTGGGCATAAATGTGACTGTAGAAGAACTGGAATAAGAAAGCGTCTGTCAAGGACTAGCAGGTGACCTCCTTGGACAGATGTCAATGCGAGTAGCCAGACAAGGCTGACCCTTCTCTGTCTGCTCCTGGATGCGGCATGAGGGATTTCTCTGAGGCTCCCAAACCCTGAGGTTAGGCTGGAACATGTTTGCCGGGCTCAGGACGCATGGAGCACCTGCCAACACTGGCAATGCTCATAGCACGGACGAGGTGGACACCTGCTCCCTTCACTGGTGGCCACGCACGCTTCCCAAACAGCCAAAGCCCAGCTGGGAGGCGAGAGCAGACCACTGAGCTGCAGAAATGAGGGCTCCAATGCCATTCACTGTAACGCTCACCCCCATCCCCAGCAGGGGAGCCCAGCTGGCCATTACAGGTCTTGTTGCCTCCTCATTTAATCATAGTGCTAACATGATAGATGATTGTATTTCTCACCCCCCGTCCCAGTAGAAGCATATGGTTTGGAAGAGTGGGAGAGTCTCTAGAGCTCAGATATTTAGAATGTGGGGGATTCATGATTTCTCTGAGCATCTAAGCCCAAATGTGGACTTAAGCTCCAGAAAAATGCATCCACAGCCAGTGTGTTCTGTGCAATATTGGGTGGCTCCTGGCCCTGTGAGGCTCCCCCAAGGAGTCCAGCTTAAGAATTAGAGCTGTAGAGATAGGCACACATGTGAGCTAGCTGCCCAAACCCTAAACCCCAGAGAGCAGGCACAGTGACTGTAGCCCTGTTCCCATTGTGTGGCGCCCCCTCCCCCATACCTGAGCGGTAGCAGCCTTCGTCCCAGGGCTCCTGTCCAACCCTGGCTCTGCTCAGTGCCTCTGCCTTGGACAGCAGGGATGCACGCAAAATACTGAACACGTGTGATGTGTCAGGCATTCTTCTAGAGGCTCTATCTATTTGGATGTATTGGCTCCTCATAGCCTTGCAAGGTATTTCTATAAAGAGCCTGGACTTAGATGAGTCTCTGTTTCTCAGATTCCATTTCCAGTGGTTACATTATTGGAGATGTGATATTTTCCCAGAAAAATCAGTTTCTATTTTATTGAACACTTGCTTTGTTTTGTGTCAAACATTGTGCTAAGTATGGATTTTACACTTCATTCATATATTATACTCAAAGCCCCATTTCATAGAGAAGGAAATGGAGGCCTTTAACCTTTTGGAACACTGCCCTGAGATCACCCCTTAAGGAAACTAGTCTAGTTTCTCAGAGGATAGAGGACCAGTGAGGAGAACCCGAGGCTCCCCAGCAATGGCCAGCACCAACCACCAGACATGGGAACAAGGCCAACTAGTATTTTCCCACCTGGTCAGCTAGCTGAATGTAGCTGCATTGGTGAGGCCAGGTGAAACCAGCTGTGGAACCCCCCCCCCCCAGTCAATCCTCAGAATCATGGAAAATGGTAAATTATCGTTTTAAGCCACTACGTTTTGGGATGATTTGTTACTCAACAGTCGATAACTAAAACAGCCTTCTAAACCCTACTTCATGCTCCCCTTTCCCCAAATAATCACTAAGTGGAGTTATAAAGGCATTAAACCAGAATGAGAGAAGAGAGAAGACCACTGAGGAGGGAAGACCTCCAGTTTTATATGGCCAGGTGGGGAGCAGAGAAGTCTCTGACAGAGTAAAGCCAAGAAGATCACACATGCAGGAGAGGCAAATGATGAGACATGACCAAGGAGCCCCAGAAGGCCTCCAAAGTTTGGGCACTGCAAGGTGCCGGGTACTATGGAAGGCCGGAACAAAACCCAGGGCTAGGACACAGGAAGCCACCGCCAGCTCTCTTTTTCCATGGGAGAGACCAAAAGTCATTATCTGGAGATGCTGAAGTGAAGGTGCTCTGGACTCTAGGACACTTGTCACAGCAGAGTGTGACAGTGAGAAAGGAGCTTGAAAACTGGAAGATTAATTAAAAATTACAAATAAATGATGAGCCCTCCTATTCCCCCTCTGTTCCCAGAACACCAGCAGCCAGCTAGGTGTCTTTTCCCTTCCAGACAAGACGGTTGGAATATTCTTCTCTGGGTAGATTGAGCTTCTTCCTCACCCCCACCTTGTACTCTTCGGAAAAGGCCTTTGTAAAATGTTACTTGAGGACTCTTAGTAAAACAGCCTCTAGCCATCTGGTCACCCTACTATGAAGTCAGCAGGACCATAAGCCTGTCTTTCTCTTAAATAGGAAGGGTCACCAGACATTTGAAATGAGAAAGTGAGGTCAAAACAAACGGAGGGAAAGGGAAGGGTCCCTGACGAAACAGGTAGCATACAGCAAGCCCAAGAACCTGAAATGTAAAGAAAAAATAAACGTAGAAATTAGTAACCTCAGGGAAATAGGACATAAAAACAGAATTCCATGAGAAAGGGACAGTTGGAGAAGAAAGAGTTCTTGGAAATTTAAAATACAGTGAGTAAGGTTGAAAATTCAGGAGAAGGTGCCCAGTGCAAGGCGCAAGAAACAGTCCACACCAGTGCCCATCAGTATCCAGTTTTAGAACACAAAGTGTAACGTGAACACCTAGAAAGCCCCAGAAAGAAAAAAGTACTTAAGAGACAAGAGGGATGGCAAGGGCATCAGACTTCTCTCCAGAAACACTGAATAGGAAATAACAGAGAGATACCTTCAAAATTCTGATGAAATATGATTTTCAACCCAGAATCTTGTGTTCATTCAAATGGAGGAAATCAATAAAAACCTTTGCAAACATGGAGGACTCAGAAACTGTGCTCATTGTTAAAGAGAAAGCTGTGGTGGCCTCCAGAAACGGGGGCTCCCATGCAGGAAAGTCAGAGGGAAGTCTCAGGGGCCAAGAGCAAGGAGCCAGCTGGGGCAGGGAAGGTTTCCGGGGCCATGGAGAAGGGGGTTGGTGGGAGGGGGGCACTGACACTTGACCCGGGTGAGTGGTAGGAAAATGATCTCCGGACCTCTGACAGGTCCACTGAAGGAATTAGGGGAAATTGCTTTAAATAGAAGAAACTAAGAAACCGGAAAGAGACGTGGGGATGACTTATTCTCAAAAATAATATCTAAGCAATAGAATTTAGGTGACTATTTTGAAATCTGGAGTTAAGGATAGGAAAAACAAGCTGCCACTGGGTTGGAAGCAGTTGCCTCCAGGGAGCAAAGAAGATCAGGGCTGGCTTCTGCTGTCTTTCAGCCCTGTTGCATTTTTCACGATAGACATTGGTTACATGAATAAAATCAGCATTAATTTTTATATGGAAATCAAGAGCATGGGCTTGAGAGTTTGATCACTGGGTTTAAATCTCTCTGGACTCTTACTGGTGGCGCCAAGCCTCTGCCTCAGTTTCTTTACCTCCCTTGCAAAACTGAGGTGAGAATTCAACATAATGTCTGTAAAAGGCCCAGCACAGAATACATGCTCAGTAAATGATAGCCCTTATGGTTTTTAAGATTTCTGAGAAATCCCATGGTAGAGAGTGAAAGCAAACTCCACTCCCCGAGATTTGAGAAAGCCTGGAGAAATGTCTCCCTCGCATGTATTTGAGTATTTCCATAATGTGCAAGGAATACACAAGGGGGAGGTCCCTAAAAGTCAAGTCTCTGTAATAGGAATATACCTGTCCTTCTCAAGTCTGAAAAAGAAATTAGTTTATTACATGTGTATACCCTTTTTAGGCTTTCAGAATACTTTCCCATATCCGTGTCTGCCAGGAAGCTGTCCAGCTGTTGCTAAGCCTACAGACCTTCTGCAGGCCTCCACCCCGGTCCACTCAGTATCTCGGTGATTAGTGATGGCACCGCTGGCTTCCAGAGTGGGTTAGAAGGAGCTTCAGGCTGTGCTGGGAGCAGCTTTTTCACATAAAGGCCTGATTCATTCCCAGGGGACTTCTGGTGGGCGGGTTTTCCTTCTGACACAATTGTCCCACACAGAAAGTTGCCACCATGGAAGATGGGGCATTCCAAGCAGGGCTGGGAGGAGGCAGCTCCAGACTCCTCTGAGGGCGGGGAGCATGCTGGCATCAAGTAGAGAAGTCCTGCTCCCCCGTCTGCAGCTCATGGGTGAGAGCCACCCAGGGCCCTGGTGCCCCACCCCACTATGGGCGCCTCAAAGGAGGGCCTGAGGCTAAGGATGCTGGCCTGTGGGCCTCACTGTAGACACTCATTTATTTAACCAAATATATTGAACGAGGAAAAGGCTGGAGAGAAAGAGAGGCCCTAAAATGTTAACCACACTTCTACCTGAGGGGTGGGATTTGAAGTGCTTTTCATTTCTTCTTGCTTATCTGTGTATTTCAACTTTTGTACAATAATCATCCGTTCTCTTTGTTCTCAGTAACAGTCATACAGTGCAAGCTGATGAGTCCCGGAAAGGGGAGAGCAGTAGGTGACCTTCAACTTGAGAGATTTGGTAACAACTGGGAACATGTGAGTCTTCTGCCTGCCAGGATTTCTAGAATTCAGAGAGCCCGCTTGGGGAGGGGTGCTCCAGGAGGGTTGTCGAGTCTGACTGAGAGTAACCGGCTCGCGCTCCCCCGCCACCTAATGCCTGCAGAGTGCCGCTCTGTCACTCAGTCCTTACCATGAGCTCAGACACAGGTCAGTTATCATCCGCACTGGACAGATGGGAGACCGGGACCTGCAGAAAGAAAGCACTTGCCCAAGGGGCCAGCTGGCTCTTGCACCCTAGAATCCAGCTGTGGGGGCTGGGCCGGCAACCATCACAGTGTGGCCACAGAAGAAACACAGCTGCAGCCAGGGAGAGTGAGGGAAATGCTTAAGTGCCAGGGAGTCTCATTCTTTTCCTGAAGAAAAGCTCCTTTTTATTTCCCAGAGGTCTTCCCAGTGGGAGAGCAAGGTCGCAGCCATGGACTTAGAAATCTACCACTTTCAGGGGCGCCTGGGTCA
>PITA01000563.1:169423-261850 GCA_004023965.1 Spilogale gracilis
AAAAAGGGAGAGAGGAAGGAAGGAAGAAAGAAAAGAAAGAAAAAGAAAAAGAAAAGAAAAGGAAAGGAAGGAAGGAAGGGAGGGAGGGAGGGAGGGAGGGAGGAAGGAAAGAAAGGAAAGAAAGAAAAAGAAAGAAAGAAAAAGAAAGAAAGAAAGAAAGAAAGAAAGAAAGAAAGAAAGAAAGAAAGAAAAAAGAAAAAGGGAGAAAGATAGGAGGGGAGGAAGGGAGGGAAGGAGGGAAGGGATGAAGGGAGGGAGGGAGGGAGAAAAGAAAAGAAAAAAGAAAAAGGAAAAGAAATTCACCATTTTCAGCTTGAAATTGAGTCCCCGCAAGAATCCACTGAGCATTTCCTCCACCAGACAGACAACGTTTCAAATGTGCTCACAGTCGTCTGTTGGTTTCCCTTCTCACTCGATCTATCAGTGTTTCCCTTCCTTATTATTCTGTGGAGGCCAGGGACCTCATACACTTGACTGGTTGACTTGGTGCCACCAGTGCCTAAACCTGTGCCCCACATATCACTGATTATTATATATTGATGATGTGGCCACAATTGGTCAGTAAGGAAACTGAGACTCAGGGAAGTTAAGGAAAGCACTCAAGATTCCACAGCAAAAAAAATATCAGAGCTAGGTTTTTTGAAATTGGATTCTGACCCCAGGAACTGTGGCTCACGCCCACCTGCTTGCAGAGTCCTATTTCAAGGCATAGTGTGTCACAAGAGACATACCTGTGGGCAGCCATCATCCCAGTGGGCTGCAGTCTATGGGCAGGGACAGGGCAGCTAGGCCCCAGGAGGACTGAGGACATGGTGAAGCCAAGAAACAGTCACTGACAGGAGACAGCACGGAGTGGTGGTCAAAGGCCAGACATCTAAATCTGGCTCTCTTTACTGGCCGTCATCCCGAGCCTCAGCTGCTTTTTTGTAAAATGGAGGCAGTACCTCATGGAGCTGTTATAAAGATTAACTAAATGAATACGTACAGCATACTTAGTACAGCAGCTGGCCCATGACTAGGGTGTGTGTGGGGGGTAATAAATGGCACCCAACTGGGTAAAGAGCCTTGCATGAGGATCCAGCCACTTCTGCATTCCATGTCACATAGAGAATATGTGCAGATCCCCAGCAACGGACCACCGTTAACCAAATGTCCTGCATCAACCCTGGCTTTGTATAAATTTACCCCAAAATGTAATGACTTAAAACAACCACTGCCTTTATGCTTACAGTTCTGGGGCTTAGTGATTTCGGCTGCGATCAGTGGGGCCATTCAGCTGGTCTCACTAATGGGGCTGCAGCCACGAAGCCAGCAGCGGAGGGCTGGCTGGTTGAGGGCAGGCACTGCTGATGCTTGGGACCGGATCGTACTTTGTTGTGGGCACCATCACGTGCCCTGTAAGATGTTGAGCAGCATCCTTGGCCTCTACCCACTAGGTCCCATCAGTCCCCTCCCCCACCCCCATCACCACCATATACAATTAGGACAGCTAAAAATATCTCCAGACATGGGCCATTGTTGTCTGGGGGACAGAAGTGCCCTCTGTCTGAGGACCAGTGGTCCAGAGGAACCAGCACAAAGACTTGTCTTTGCTGCCTGTGGTCTCCCTTCCAGTAGCCCAGACGTCCTGATAGTAGATGTGACAGGGAATGGGGGTGGTCCCAGCAGCAAGAGAGAGTGTGCCTAGTGCCCATGTGCTCTCGGAGCCTTCTCTGGCATCACACTGGCTGATTTCCATTGGCCAAAGTGGATCATATAGTCCAGCCCAGAGCCAGGCTGAGCAGGGGCTACACAAGGATGTGGGAATGGAGGCATCCTGGTCTGGAGCCGTCACGGTGACAGTGACCACAGGTGTTTGCCCGCTGCAACAGTGAGGCATGTCCCCAGTGCACACAGGGCCTGCGACTTTGGGCAGGTCTCTTTCTCTCTGTGACCTCATCCACACAATGAGGGAGGGGCTTTTCCCTGAGAGGTCCCTAGCCTCCGGTGCTCAGATGTGCTGAGGGAGCTGATTGAAGAGAGACCCCCTTACAGAGTCGGGCTGGGGGCCTTGCTGGAAGGGGAACTCTCCCAGGTCCTATTGCAACCCAAACTGGCCCTTCGCATGGCTTTCCCCAGGCTAGGGAGTCTTGGATTTTAAGATACAAATAGGACAAAATAGTTTACAATCCTACATCTTGTGGTTCTCAAAAAACTTCTCCATGCTCCTTTAGGTAAGATAATGTTCAGGAAGTCCCTGTCTTCCACAGCCCGGATCCAACTCAGTTTCTGTATTTTCCCTTTATGGGTCCAGTGAGACAGAAGACTCGCTGTCTCCCATGTGTGGTGCTTGTGTCCCCTTCTTCAGAATTTGTCTCCATGCCTTTGTTTGAGTTCGTTCCCATTCCTAAATGCCTCTTGGGTTTCGTTGTGCATCATCTCTCCCTGTGTTGTAAAGCAGAGCAGGATACCAGCTCTTTCATCCCGGAGCCTCCACCCCTTCTGAATTCTTGTCTTTCCCACTTGGAAGCACTGTCCTGGTCCTACATAATGCTGCAAGTTAAGTTCCAGCACATCGGCCTGCTCGGGGTGGGCATGCAGAGCAAGACCTGGCCAGACATGGTCCTGGCCCTTGAGGGGCTTTCTGACTGCCTAGAGGGGCAGCCACAAATACAATCAGGTACTGAGCCCCAGAGAAAGGCCTGGAGACTGAGGGCTAAGGGGAGGAAGCAGGTCTGGATTCTGCAGAGAGGCTTCCCAGCAGAGGTCAAGTGAACCAGACCTGGCCTTGAAGGTGGCTGGGGATACCAATAGGTGGAGGGGGAGAGGGAGGGCCCCCGGGGAGGCAGGAGGTCCAATGCTGCATGCGATTCAGGGATGTATTTTATGCCCCTCAAGGGCGGCATTCCCGCTGGCACATTTTTGCATTGCCAGCCACAGGACACTGTTTCTGCTAGCCCGTGTTGAGTGTCAGTGTTGCCTGTGATGAGTGTCGGAGGGCCACTGAGCATTGGGGGCACCAGGCTGGGGGTGCTGGGAAGAGCCTCCCCACTGTGTCCCCAGATTGCCCAGGGTGTATACTCATAATATCTGTTAAATGAGTGATGGCAGGCTCTGAAAGAGCCCCTGGGCCTGGTCTCAACTGTGGGAGCCCTTGTGACCTGAGGCAAGGCACTTCTCCCCTCCAGGCCTCAGTGTCCCCTCCTGTCAAGTGAGTTGATCACAGAGGCTCAAGAGACCCATATGGGCAAGGATAAAGACCATGAGCTATGCGCCAGGATACCACTCCAGCCTCCTGAGTGGCTTCAGGTAAGTAAATTAATCTCTCTAAGCCTCAATGTTCTCCTTCATAAAAAAGAACAACAATAATGCAAAACCTAATTAGAACACCAGAAGTAGCACCCAAGAACTCAGTTGCACAAAACTTGGAGTCTCATGGTGAGGCTAAAGAGAAGATGCGGAGATTGGAGCTTATCGTGTTGTGTCTGAAATCAGTTATGATGAGGTGTTACAGGAGGATTCCTTTGGATTACATGTGTTTATAGACATACATGCACACTTGTATATACTCTGTCTATAAATATGTTAATACGTGTAAAATGCTAGCACGGTAAGTGTACAGTGGAAGTGACTAACTGGTGGCAGGAAGCGAGCTCCCTGGCTGGGCTGAAGCGTGGGCTCGCCGAGGACCGCTCCGTGGGCTTGGGGGGACATGTTATGGAGGGACTCTGGCAGGGCTAAGCCCACGCTGTCTGAAGCCTGGAATCCTGCCAGTCTGACTCCACAGCCGCTTCCAGGCCACCTCTGTTTGGCCCAGGGTTGGATCTAGAAATCCCAAGAGGGAAGAAAAAAACCCGATTTGGGCATCACCTGTGAGTGAGACAAAAAAGAACTATTTTTCAAGTTCCCAGGAGGATAACAGGAAGGCGTGTCGAGACCACCCTCCTCCTTTTCTATAAAAATGCTCAGAATCACATGCATGATTAATATCCCAAGCACTTATTCCCCTTTTGGCCTCTGTCACAGGAGAAAAGTTAAGCTTCTTTTTGCCCACAGGAGGAAAGTAGTGTCCGAGTAACAGAGCACCTGCGTGGCTCTGTTGGTTAAGCATCTGACTTCCGCTCAGGCCATGGTCTCAGGGTCCCGGGATCGAGCCCCCACATTGGACTCCACATTCAGCAGGGAGTCTGCTTCTTTCTCTCCCCCTTCCCCAATTTGTGCAAGCTCTCTCCCTCTCTCCCTCTCTCTCAAATAAGTAAAATCTTAAATAAATTAAAAGGCCAGCTCCTACCACTCCAGCCCAGGTGAGAACCACTTGGCACTGCGCCCCCCCCCCAGTGGGGCCTATAGGATGCTTGCTGGGCAGGGTTGCCAGCCTTCTCACCCCTCCCAGTGACCAGCAGCATTAGGCCATCCGCAGATGCTCCTACACTGGGGAGCTCAGTCAGAGACCTGGGTCCCACGTGCATCCCACAAAAGGGCTTTCTGCTATGATCTGGGCTTACCTTCATTCTGCATCTTATAAGCAGAGGTATCAGAGTGGAAGGGGAGGCCAGAGAGCCCCCATTTTACAGATAAAGAACTGAAGCCTGGGTAGGGGTTAGCCATGGTTCCCTGGCTGATTCTTCTCTGTCCTCTCTGTCCGTCCTTCTCACCTACCCATCTCTAAATGCTGGCATGCCCCAGAGCTCAGCTCATGGACCTCCCACACTGTCTTGGGGACCTCAACCAGGCCTGTGGCTTTGTGTACCATACATGTGTACCACACTCTCAAGTGTGGATCTACAGCCCAGACTCTCTCCAGAACTCCAGACTCATACTTCCAACTGCCCACTCGGTGCCCCCTCTGGGATGTTTCATAGACATCACTCTTTGCGTGGGTCCTGGTCTTTCCTCCTCCCACACTCTGCTCTATGTGAGTTCATGGCAATTCCATCATTGCTCAAGCCAATAACCTTGGAGTGACTCTTGGCTTCTATTTCTAACAGACTCATTCCCAAACCATCAGCAGACCCACATACATATGAATTTTGGCCACCACTTCCCATCTCCACCCTCTCCCATCCTGCTCTGAGCCACCAAAGACCCTTGTTTGGTTTGCTGTAGTCTCCATGCTCTTTCTACTTCCATCCCTGCGCCCTGCAGTCTGTTACAAACTAACTCAGCAGCCAGACTCTCCTGGGGAGATAAAAGTCAGGTGGGAAAACCTCCTCAGTTCAAACCCCATCCATAGGTGGTCTGTGTTACCTCTCCATCTGAGGTCCTAGGACCCTCTCCCTCTCAGCTCACTCCATTCCAGTCACAGTGGCCCCATATACCAGGTGCACTCCCACCTGGGGCCTTGGCATTTGCAACTTTGCAACTTTGCCTGGGACACTGCCCCCCCCCCCCCTTGTCTGCAAGCCTGCTCCTCCCCTCCTGGGAACAGTTTCACTCTCCATCCTTACGCAAACACCATCTTTTCAGTGAGGTCTTTCCTAATCTCCTTCATTTAAATTGCACCCCTTTCCCATTTTCTGTCACCCCTTTTTCATTTTCCTCTGTGACGCTTCCCACCAAACATACTATATACATTATTTATTTTGTGTATTATTTCTCTCTCCTAACTGGAATGTAAGTTCCCTAAGGGTAGAGGTTTTTTTATCAGACACACTGAAAGTGCTCAAAAATATTTGTTAAATGCATGAAAGAACAGCCATCAGTGGTTCTGGCACGCCTGTGTCAGCCGTCCCCCTGAGTACCATTGCACTTAGCCGATGAATGGAAGAGCAAGAAAACACCTTAGATCAAGTTTAGTTCCTCCTCCAGTTGAGAGACACTGAGGCCTAGTGAGGGAGAGGATATCCCGAAGAATCACAGCGCTCTAACTTTAGAGCCAGAGCTAGGACTGGATCCCCCCATCTCCCAAGCCGAGCCCGCGCTCTGGTCTCCCCGCCACCCATGGGTAGAGGTCACTCCATCCTGACAGTAATTTCCTACTTCCTGGGCTAAAATAAGAACAAGGAACTATAGAAACCAAGAAATGGGGCCTGGAAGTGGGTATTTTTAGCTTTGTGGGTTTCTAAGTACATGCACATATAGAAAGGTCTATAAGTATGGCTATATATAGGTACTAAATCAGGAAGCCAGTTGAGTGGTGGGTCGGCTTTTCCAGGGGTGGCTATAAGCCCGTTGCGACATGAACAGTTTCGAACCAGAGTGGCCGATTCCAAGGAAACTGGGCCGCGGAGTCAGCTGGAAGCTGCACACCTCACATGAGTTCAGAAAGAAACTGAGGGCTTACATCCTCCTTTTTATTCTTCTCCTCAATCAGCTGGAAGCACCAGTGAAATTCCAAGGCCCACCCAGCCCAGTAACTAGCCAAGACTTTTAGGGTCGAAATCTCCCCAGTGTAGACGGGGATTCTGAAGAGGGTCACTGAGTGGAAGCCTAGAGCCCCAGCACCGAGTTGACCAGAGACACTTCCCTGGGCTCTGGTCCCTTTGGCTACCGGGAATTTTCCCAGACCTCAGACCAGGCTTAAAAGCTGAGGCCTGGATCAGCCTGAAGCACTTCCTGTTAGCCAGACACTGTCCATCACCTGTGATCTCATTTCATACAGCTTACCAGGGAAGTACTTTTATAATAGTCTCCATTTTACAGTTGGAGAAAGTTAGGCACAGTGGGTCAGTAATGTGCCCAGGTCTCAGTTTAAGGGGCAGATCCAAGCAGTCGAGCCCCACTATCCCTGCCCTTAACGACCAGGTTATGCCACCCTGGCTGGAGGGCAGGGAGCCTGGGCCAAAGCCTAAACTGTGTGGCCTTCATTCATTCGACAAGTGTTTACTGAGTATTGACTATGTGTAGAGTATTTCCGGGCTCTGAGAGGCATGGCTGGACCCAGGGCCAGAGGCCACAAATCTCTGGCTGGACACTGAGCTAAGTGATGAACGTGGAGTGAGTGCATGGGCTGTTTGTGGAAAGCGAATGACTGTAGGCCTTTCCTCCCACCTGCGGCAACCTGAGGGAGGCCTCCTGATTCATGCTGTAGAAATAGGAGCGAATTGCCCTCTGCAGGGCAGGAGAAGGCCCAAGCACTGGAGTTGAAGCAGATCCTACCCTAGTGTAGATTATGTTATAGTTGGGGAGACACAGACAATGACCACAAATAAATGAGATAATGAGGATGGTTATAAGGGACCTAAATAAAACAGGGTAATGGGATTGTTTTAGGTTGAACTGTGTTCTCCAAAAAGTTACATGTTGAGGTCCAGTTCCCTAGAATGTGGCCTTATTTGGAGATAGGGTCTTTACTGAGGTAATCAAGTTAAAATGAGATCAGGGTGGGCTCCAATCCAATATGACTGGTATCCATAGAAAAAGGGGAAATTTGGAGACAGGTACATGGAGAGAATGACATAGGAAGATGAAGCCAGAGATCAGAGGGATCCATCTACAGGCCAAGGAATAGCCAAGATTACCACAAACCACCAGAAGCTGGGAGAGAGGCCTGGAACAGATTCTCCTCCCTACCCTCAGAAGGGACCAACCTCTCCGACATCTTTTTCATGGGCTTCTAGCCTCAGGGACTGTGAGAAAATAAATCTCTGTTGCTTAAGCCACTCAGTCACTGGTGCTTGGTTACACAAAACCCAACTGACACAGAGACAAAACGTGTGTGGAAAAGAACAGGATTACTTCAGCTAACACACGAGGCGAGGCCCATCTGAGGAGGGGACACATGGGCTAAGTCCTGAACGTGGAGACTCATTCCTGGGAAGAGCTGCGGAAGATCCACACCCCAGAGATGGAAAGAGACTTGGCATTTCTGCCAGGGCATGGGGAATGGCAGGACCAGGTGGCTGGAGCAGAGGGCGTGAGGGCAGAGAGGGTCAAGTTGAGGTGAGGTGAAGGCAGAGGCCAAAGGAGGGAGGGCCTCATGGGACATGCTGGCCATGTGGGTTTCATACAAATTGCAGTGGGAAGCCAATGGAGGGACTGATGTGAGATTCGACTTTCCCCTTCGAAAGATCCCTTGGCTGCTTCATGGAAAAGGCACTTGAGGGTTGGGTAGGTAGAAATCAGTTAGCAAGTGAGGCTCATGTTCCACGGAGAACTGAGAGGGAGGAGTGGTCTGAGTGGGGAACCCTAACCGGGCTGGCTTGTCAGTCCTGGGAGGAGAGCAAGAGAGGCATCAAAGATGACCCCTGGGATTTTGGTCCAAGCAACTGAAAGAAAGCAGCGCTCAATTTTTACAGTGGGAGAGGGAAGGGGGCAGAGGAGGGGCTCCTTGAAGAGGAAGACCGACAGCCAGCTTCTATCCAAATAAGATTTAGAAGATGAGGACAAAAGGAAAATCAGAGACACACCGTTGCTGTGCTAGGCCTCCCAGCTGGAGGGACATAGACATGTAAGCAAATACTAGAAATACCACATGGAAAGTAGCTGGCTACCCACAGCTGAGGGAATTACTCTGGGGAAGTTGGAGAAAAGAGGAAAGATTTTTGTTTTGGTTTTTTTCAAAATAACTTCAGACTTACATAAATGTTGTAAAAATAGTACAAAGAAGTCCTGAATATCTTTCACCTAGTTTCTCCAAATGTTGACATCCTACAAATTTACAGCTCTGTCCTCAAAATGAGAATCAACATGAGCTCCAAACCTCGTTCAGATTTCATCAGTTGCCTCACTAATGTGCTTTGTCGGGTCCAGGAGCCTATCCAGGCCCATACATGGCATGTAGCCCTCAGGGCTCCTTAGACTCCTCCAGCCTGGGACAGTGGGACTAGCCTGGGATGCTGTTGAACATCCCTCAGTTTGGGTTTGGCTGGTGTTTCCTCAGCTTGTGTGTTTTGACCACAACACTACGGAAGCGGGCCCCTTGGTAGCTCCTTCCATTAAGCGTCTGCCTTCGGCTCAGATGATCTCAGGGTCCTGGGATCGAGCCCCCATCCAGCTCCCTGCTCAGAGGGGAGCCTGCTTCTCCCTCGTCATTTGCCCCTCCCTCTGCTCATGCATGTGTGCTCTTTCTCTCTTTCAAATAAATAAATCTTTAAAAAAAAAAAAAAAGAAAGAAAGAAAGAAAAAGGAACACCACAGAAGCGATGCTGTGCCCTTCCTAGCACACAACATTGGGTGGTACCTGAGGCCAGAATGTCACATGATTCCCTATGCTGACTCTGACCACCTGGGTAGGGCTGTGTCTGCTAGGTTTTCCACTGTCAAGATACCATGTTCCCCAGGCATCTTGTAGGGAAATACTCAGAGATATGTAAACATCCTGTTTCTCCTTACATTTTCACCCATGAATGTTTGTTTCCACTGATGAATCCTGCTTAAAACAATCATTACTGTGAGTGTTTGCCAAATGGTGGCTTTCTGTTTCCGTGGTTCCTTCTAACATCTATTAATTGGAATTTTGCTGTAAAAAAGAGCTTCCCTTCTTCCTTTTATTTGTTCAAATACTTACCTAAGGACCTGTCTAGTGGCTCAGGGGGTTAAGCATTTCCCTTTAGCTCAGGTCATGGTCTTGGGGTCTGGGGCTCCCTGCTCAGTGGGGAGTCTGCTGTTCCCTCTTCCTCTGCTTCCCCTAACCCCCACCACCCACCACTCATGCTCTCTCACAAGAAATCTCTCTCTCTCTCTCTCAAATAAAATCTTTTAAAAAATACTTACCTATATTGGTATAGACCCATTATTTCTTATTTTGCCTTTTTGTTATAGTCTATTTTGATTATTATTTACTTTGCTGCTGAAATGGCCTCAAATTTGGCCACCTTGAGCCCCATTAAGTCCGCTCCTGTACTGAAAAGGCAAGTTTTGAGTTGGGTCATAAAGGAGGCATAGGGGCTGGTCGGGAGGAAGGAGAACGGAGGTTTCGAGGGGACACTGAGGGCAACAATGGGCCACCCACACCCCATGCTCTCTGAAGGTGCTGCCTGGCCTCTGGGCTTGCTATTCGCCACCATGAGGGCTAGGACGATGCAGCCATGCGCCTTGCTTAGTGGAGACCCTTCCACTGACGCTGCCTGCCACCCTCCCCATCCCCCATAGGATTTCCCTAGGGCCCAGCCTTCTGGGGATGCAGGTACTATAGCTCTTTCCAGCACTGGGCTGTTAATGCATCTGCCTGGATTTGCTCAAGAGGGGCCCTCTGCCCAGCACACCGAGACCTCCAGCTGCTTCCTGCCCACCACAGCCCTGCCAGATTGGCCATCACTCAGGGCTGTGGTGTCCCCGCTGTTTGCTGTTTGGGGACTGGAGGCTGTTCTCCTGACTTCCCTGCCTGAAGGGCTTGTCTCAGGGGAACGCAGTGAGGCTTTCCGAGCTATGGAGTGACAGAACCACATGTCCTAGAGGCCATCTAGGAGAGACTGGCTATTGTTTTGAGTGGTTTGTTGTCATTTTTTCACCTAGGGCCTCTGTGAAGGCTTAAGGGAATGCCCAGTGGTTTACCTAGTGGGCAAAGGGGCAGGAGAGTGGCAGCTGGATGACTATCAATCTGGTCCAGGGGCATGCCCACAGGGATGGAGCTGGGCCCCAAAAGCAGAGTGCCTTATCTGAGGTTCGCAGAGACAGCTAGGGAAGAGGAGGACCCAATGTTAGGGCTCCTCAAGTCCTCAGTACTTCACATTCTCAGTCTGTTCTCCTTGTTTCTCAACTACTGGTGAGGCTGCAGTCTGAGTATGCTTGCCCATTTCCCTCCTGTCCCCAACAGGCAGAGAGACACAGGCCAGTCTTCCGGCCCCTTTCTGAGGCAGAGCCTCTAGGCACAGGAGCAGCATGGACCCCTCACCCACAAGGAAGGAGAGTTTTCCTGGGTCGTTTAGCTGAGGTCAGGTCCAGGCTCATCTTGTGACCTCTCCTGGCTGGAGGCCTGTGACCTCTCCCAGACGCAGCACTGAAGGGCTAGAGTCTGGCCACCTTTCCTGCCTTTGCTCATTCCTCTTCCTTAAGGACAGGAGTAGAAACAGGGCCCCCTCTTTTTCAAATTTCAAATTCAGCTCTAAGATAGGTTAAATACCCACATGATTCAAAATTCAAGAGGTATAAAATTTCCACCGTAGGAAGTCTCCTTTCCAATTCCATGCTGTGGACACCCCAAGACCCCAGGGGGCAGTTGCCATGGTTTATTTCTTATGCTGGTTTCCAGAAAGAGTCTATGTCAGATCAGCAAACTTTTGCGGTGCAGGAGCAGATAGTGAATGTTTGGGGCTTTGCAGGCCCAGAGTCCCCTTTCACATGGCCCAGCTGCCATTGTGGTGGGAAAGCAGGCACAGATGGTACAGCCATGAACACACGTGGCTCTGTCCCGGTGAAATCTGATTTATGGATGCTGACATGTAGATTTCATGTAATTTTTACATATCACAAGATATTATTCTTCATGTTCAGTCGGTTAAGCATCCAATTCTTGATTTTGGCTCAGGTCGCGGTCTCAGGTTGTGAGATCAATCCCTGCTTTGGGCTAGCACTGAGCATGGAGCCTGCTGGAGACTCTCTCTCTCCTCTGCCATCTCCCCCACCCAATCCCCACTCATGCCTGCATTCTCTCTCTCTAAAACAAAACAGAACAAAACTCTGAACAGCCTTTCTTCTCCTGGGCTCCTCCACCTCCCTTGACATCTCTTTAAAGCCTTCATCTTGTTTCCTCAGTGATAGTTAATATCACGTGCACAGAGAGCATCACAAGCACTAGCCATGGCTTGTCTCTGCAGAGAGGTTCTGACCCCACCTGTCTGTCCCCTTGGCCCTGCCCCAGACCAGCTTCTCAGGTATTTCTTGGACTCCAGCCTCCTAATGGGTCCTCTACCTTGACTCTCCTTCCACCTGTCCTTCCTCCCCCAGAGGGACGCATCAAAGTCACAAGTATAATTCTGAAGGCCTGTGTAGAGTTCACAGATTTGTTCAGGGAAAACCACACTCCTTAGGGTGGCATTTAAGATCCCTGCCCCACCACGGTCTGACCACTTCCAACTACGGCTTAATCACTACAAGTAGACCCTCGTGCCAGACGGGACTGAATCTGGGCTCTCCTCAGAGGTTTGACATTGGGCAAACAAACCTTTCCTTGGTGAGAGCTTAGTTTCCTGGCCTATAAAATGGGCAGAACAGCGGACCTCACCTTCTAGGGTTATTGTGAGTTAATTCACATTAAGTACTTAGAGGGTGGCTGGCATCTAATACACGCCTAGAGCATGCTGGCCACCAGTATTTTTATTTTCAAACTCAATCATCATTTTATTTTTTTATTTTTTTTTAAGATTTTATTTATTTGACAGAGAGAAACACAGCCAGAGAGGGAACACAAGCAGGGGGAGTGAGAGAGGGAGAAGCAGGCCTCCCGCCGGGCAGGGAGCCCGATGTGGGATTCGATCCTGAGTCTCCAGGATCATGACCTGAGCTGAAGGCAGTCGCTCAACCAACTGAGCCACCCAGGCGCCCCCATCAATCATCATTTTATCTCCCACACTTAGCACCCAAGATTCACTGTCTCTTGCTCCCAACACTGTAGTCTTGCTAGGCTGTGACCATTCTGGAATCATTCCACACTGGTGACCTTGATGTGTCCTGTTCCCTCTGCTCCTTCAGGCTGGATGAGCTCTTCCCATCTTGGCTGCTATTGAAATGCCACTGGTTTTGCAAAGCCTAGCTCAGAGGCAGCTCCCCTTCGAGGCCTTAGATCTTCCCTCCTTTGTATTTCTCCCTCCCTCTCTACTTCTATGGTTGCCCTTCCACATCTACTCTCAGGAGAATTGTATATGCTCATGTCATCCCCCAGCTAGACTGTTGACTCCCTCCCTGAGGGCAAGACCTGGGTCTTTCTCATCCCTGAGCTCCTCTCAACACTTAGCCCAGAAACTTGCATGGGGGAAGTGCACAGCAAAAGCCTTTAGATGGAACTGCAAGCTTGAGCTCTGCGGACACAGGATGTCGACATGTGAAGAAATACATTGCCCAAGGTGGGAGTCGGTACTTGTACAGGGTCTAGAACCCATGTGCTTATAAACAAAATGGACTAAGTTTCTCCAAACCTCAGAGGTGGGTTGGAGGTCCACCAGCCTCTCCTGGTCCATTCCCCCATCACATTGCCTATGAGGTAACAAATCCTGCAGGACTGCAAAGGGTGTTGGCTTTGCCGTCCACACTGTTCTGCCTTGCATTCCTCCCATAAGAACCAAGCGGTGGAGAGCTTGAGTGCACCACCTCAGTGGCTGTGGGGTGTAGACACCCTTTGGGAATCTAAAACTTTGTGTTCCTCACACACAGGGTCCCCAAAAATCTAGATTGTTAGGCTACTTTGCTTATGACCCAAATCTCCCTGAATATTGTAGTGACCATACGTGTGACTGGAGTCTAGGGAAGAGGGTGAGCCATCCCCCCACATATCCACAAGACTAACTGGCTACATATAATAGAAATCTTAGAGAACCAGGTTTTTCTTCCTTTATGTGACATAAGTCCTGAAGTCTGGTGGACCAGGCTTTCAAGTGTCCCAGGCTCCTTCTACTCTCTTGCTTTGCATACTTCAGATGTGCCTTCCATCTTCGGTGCTACTATGCGGTCATGTGACAAGGTCCCTGTGACTTCATATATCATATTCGCATTCCAGAACAGGGGAAACAGTGAGGGACAAGAGCACAGTTGAGTCCACCTATTTTAAAGCACTTTCTCAGAGTCCCCTCCCAGTGACAGTCATTTATACCTCATTGGGCTTACCTGTGACGCATGTACACCCTAACTGCAAAGGAGTCTGGGAAATGTACTTTCTTAGCTGGGCACATTGCTGCCCATATATAAATACTGGGATACTGTTAGTGAAGAAAAGGGGGGAGTAAGGTTGGAGTGGGTAGTTCGCTGTCTCTACCCCAGCTGGGATCATCAAGGAAGACTTCATGGAAGAAACAAACCACAGTAGAATCAGACAACTTACCATGTGCCAGGTACTTTGCTAAGTACAGGTGGGGGAAGGGAGGCTTCTCCCGTTTCCTCACACTCGAAGGTGCAATTCCAGTGCCCATTTTAGAGATAAGGCTGACAAAACCTAATGTTGTTCAGTAATTCACTCAGGATCACACAGCTAGTAAATGGCATCTAGATTCTAACTCCAGAATCCAGCCCAGTCCCTTCTCCCCTCTAGGCTCACCTTCCCAGTCTCAGGGTGCCTCAGCAGAGAAGGAAAGAAAGGTCCGGACAGTGTGTATCCAGACAGTGTGTACCCTGACCGGGTTCAGAAGGCATAGGGAATAGAGATTCCCAGATTGCTCCAACAAGCAGTTGTTGAACAGGATATCTTATTTACTTACGGAGAATTCCCAGAAGTATGTCACCCATTTTACACTTTTTAAAAAAAGCATTAGCACAAAGTAAAAGTCAAAAATCACATGTAAAACTGGAATGAGAGCACCTTTTCGGGGGGACCCCAGAGACAAGGCAAGGGACAAGGTGGGAAGCCGACTCCAGGCTGGGAGGACCAGCAGGGCAGAGGAGCAGGTGGGTCCCTGGGCACAAGACCAAGTCCTTCATGCCCTGAACAGCAGCCAGCAGGGTCTGGCACTTGTCAGGAGCTGGGTGGCGGCAGGACATGTGAGGTGGCCAACCAGGCAGCTCAGGGTCCCGGGAACATTCCAGCTTGAGGCAAAGTGACCAGCAGTGAAGTTCTGGGTACCCTCTGCGAGGGTCCTGCCCTCCAAGTCTTCTGCGTGGCCCAAGTGGAAAGGAACTCAACTACCCCATTCCTCCAGGGGTGTCCAGAAACCAGGAAAATCCTAGGGCCTCAGGTTTCATCTCAGGTTTGGAAGCTTGGGGGGTTGTGCACCTGGGGCGGCAGCGCCGAGGCTGTTGCTGAGCGCCCTCTTCAGACAGGACCTGGGACTGCAGGTGCCTGCTAATTTCATGAACAGTGTTCTTATTGCTGTTGTCTGGTAGGCGATGGTGCCGTTAACTAAAATCTGGAATAGAAAAGGAGAGACAGGTTTGTGGGGGTGTCAGGAGAGACTGGAGATGGTTATTGTGTTTTCAAAGATAATATGGAGCTTGTCCCTGGCCTCAATCAATGCATAAAATGGATGAAAATGGCAAACAGAGCAAACCATATTCCAACACTGCATGGATTTATCAGCAAACAGGAGCTTTTTAAGACCCCATAATGTGCTCAGCATGATTCTGAGATCTCTGAAAAATACATGAAAAGTAGAGTGAAAACGCAGCTAATCCAACCATCGGGAAATTGTGGCTTTTCTGGACACCTGAAAGTACCAGCCCTACGCTTTTTTAAAAATCTTTAATATTTTGGATGAAAATATTTTTAAAACACGTTATGCTATCATCCCTAGCTGCTGCTGCTGCTTCTTCTTTAAAGATTTATTTCTTTATTTGACAGAAAGAGAGAGAGAGAGAGAGAGAGAGAGAGAGAGAACGAGCAGAGGGAGCAGGAGAGAGAGAAGAAGATCCCCTCTGATCATGACCTGAGCCAAAGAGAGACACCCAACTGACTGAGCCACCCAGGCGTCCCTCATCCCTGGCTTCTTAGAAACTATTGAACATGGTTTCATTGTAAATATCATGTAGTCTGCTATCTGCCCTAGGATGGGATGGCCCTGTAGGCTGTGGGATGGGGGTGGCTGTTGGTGTCCACACTGGGAATGGTTCCCAGGCACTATTTTATTTCTTCACTTGCTTTTATACTCTTTCGAGGTATTCATTCCCTCACTGTCAGGCCTTCAAGGGCTCATTTTCCCTGTTCTTTTTAAGTCTCCTTTCACTTTATTGCCTCTAATCTGTTCTAAGTTTGGAGGCGAGACGTAAATGATTCATCTTTTGTAGCCCATCTTGGTCCAAAATGGAATTAGGGGACTGTTAAAATGTATCAGGTACTGTGTACAGCACATATTATTTACTTATTTATTTTGTAAAGTTGAAGTTTGTTTTCTTTTTTTAATTTTATTCAGTTATGTTAGTCACCATACAGTACATCTTTAGTTTTTGATGCAGTGTTTCCATGATTCATTGTTTGCGTATAACACCCAGTGCCCTCCTTAATACCCACCACTGAGCTCACCCATCCACCTAGCCCTCTCCCCTATGAAACCCTCAGTTTGATTTCCAGAGTCCACAGTCTCTATGGCTCATCTCTCCCTCTGATCCCCCCCCATTTTCCCCCTTATTCCCCTAATATCCTCCATGCTATTCCTTGTATTTCACATATAAGTGAAACCGTGTGATAATTGTCTTTCTCTGCTTGACTTATTTCACTCACCATAATCCCCTCCAGTTCCATCCATGTAGATGCAAATGGTGGCTATTCATCCTTTCTGATGGCTGAGTAATATTCCATTGTGTATATGAACCACACCTTTATTCATTCATCTGTTGAAGTGTATCTCAGCTCCCCCCACAGTTTGGCTATTATTCAACATCATTAGCCATCAGAGAAATTCAAATCAAAACCACATTGAGATACCACTTTACACCAGTTAGAATGCCAAAAATTGAAAAGGCAAGAAACAACAAGCATTGGAGAGGCTGTGGAGAAAGGGGAACCCTCCTACACTGTTGGTGGGATGCAGCACATTTTACCAGCCGGTTTTCAACCATCATTTTGTTTTTCACAATAGCCCTTTGAGTTGGGAATTTTAATCTCCACCTTGTAGATGTGTAGTCTGGGGCTGAGAGAGTTTAAACAACTTGCCCAAGGTCACACACCTCCTAGGGAGCGGCAGCGGTAGAATTGAGATGCAGTGTGTCTCTAGCACAGGGACCATCCAGGCTTTTCAGTGCTCTGCATTTGTGGTAAATGGCCCACTGTTCCCTACTGCGGCTTACTATGCCAGCCTGTGATAGCGTTCTCTTCCTAAGTAGAATAGAAGCCCCTTAAGGGCAGTGACCTGGCTGCCCACATAGGTATGCCTACACCATAGCCCGGTGGCAGGAGTCCAGGTGATCAACCATGGCTTTGCGAAGGATGAGAGCCTGAAGAATGGGGGCAAGAGAGTGGAGTGGGCCATTGCCCCCTCCTTCCTGACACCTCAGACCTCCCTGCTACCTAAAGCCTTCAACTCGCCACCAGGCATTCGCTCAGCATTTTCTGAGCAGAATGCTTTGTCTGTGAAAAACCCAAATCTTCCCTTAGTGTTGAAACCAGCACGATCTGAAGGCCGGCACATGGGCCACTCAGGGTGGAAGGAAGGAGCGCGGACCGGCAGCCTGCCTCTCCGTGGGGACCCACATGGAAGCCAAGCCCAGCTGAGACACTACCGAGACACAGTAGCCCAGGAGCGGAAGGCTAGTGTTGGGTCCAGGGTTTTTGCTAAGGAAATTCTAAAGCACATGCCTTTGAGGAAACTTTCATATTCAGCTTCTTTCTGAAAGGAGAGTAACTGGAATTCCAGCTTTCTGGCCAAAGCAAAAGTGGGCCAGCACCCCAGGTTCTGCGAGCAATGCCTGCTCTGAATCTTTGCTCTGTGACTAAAACTCCAGGGAGGAAAAACTCACATGACTTACAGATTTCCGTGTGACAGGACAGTTTCTGTTTGTGTTTTGGTTCTCCTTAGGGGACGCGGAGCTCGGTGGGGAAGCCCCTCCCCCTATAGGAGGTGTCACGTGACCGCTGTCCCCACCCCGTGAGCCCAGCCGTTCTCACCCTGGATGATTGCCCAGGTGTTTCAAGGCCTCCTGGGGCGGACACGGTATTTGCATCATTTCTGATACTTGGCTCTCGATTTGTTTGCTTTTGGTTAATAGTTAATCTGGATTGTGGTTGAGGGAAGTTGTGAAGACAAGCAGACAGCAGACGGGTCCCAAGGAGAGCTTGCTGGGCCTTGGACCGGGGCTGCCCGCCCATCCTGCCTCAGGAGCCTTCTCAGGTCTTCAGAGGCTGGAGATTGCTGGCCCAGCCCCTCCCTCCTCAGTCCCAGGACCTACTGCAGATTTGGACCAGCCTCGAAGGGCCAGGGCCAGGCCCTCCTGAGCCTTAGGCACCCATGGGCCTCTTTCCTCATTTCTCCCTCTTCAGAGGAACCAGCCCCAGAGGACTCTGGAATCCCTATCTTCCCTCTGCCCAAGCCTGGAGTCAGAGCCAGCCTTCCCATCCTTGGGTCCATGGCACATCGCTTTACAGACCTGGGGAGGGCCAGGGCTGAGAGACTCTGCCAAGATTCTCCCCACCGTTCCCTTATGGGAGAGGAAACTGAGGTGGCAGGGTGACGTCTTAGCCCAACGTCACTCACCCAGCACTTTCTAGTATACTTTCACCTCTCTGGCCTCAGCTTGCCCATCTGCCAAGGAGTGGGAAATGAGCCCCATTCTGCCAACCGCAGGATAAAAACCTGGACAGGATGGGTTTTCAAAGGGCACATTACCCCATGGCCCCTGCAGTCCACACACTTGGGCAAGCATCCAAAACCCCTGAGGGCTATGGAGACACAGAGCACTGCTCCTCCCGCCCCCAACCCCCAGGCTGTCCCATTCCTTCAGGCTGGGTGCAATCAGAGAATTTGCACTTCTCACAAATTTTCAGGTGATGCTGATGAGCTGGTCCAGGGACCGCATTTTGAGAACTACTGCTCCAAATCACATAGCTCCTGGATCCCACCCCACTGTCCACCAGAAGGGGCAAGAGTCACTGTGTGCAGAAGTCGGCTCAAACTGGCTCTGGGAAGTTGGTAGCTTGAAATCAGCTGTGGTGGGAATATTTACACCTTGGAAATCAGGAAATGCTATAAATCAGAGCCTTTTCCCCAGATCGCTGATTGTTTTGTTTTGTTATTTATTTGAGGGTAGGGGGTTACAGAGGGAAAGAATCTCAAGCAGACTCCCAGCTGCCGGGGCTTGATCTCGCGACCCTGAGATCAGGAGGTGAATCAAAATCGAGTTGGACGCTTCACGACTGAGCCACCCAGGCTCTCCAGACTGCGGGCTGTTCAACATGTATTAGTGCACCGCCGGCTAAGAGGGTAGCCTTTCTCTTCCTTTGTGCCCTAAGACAGGTGTTAGGCCTCACAAGTTGGAGAGGAAAGCTCGACCAGATTTCTCTGCCCTTCCATTCTCTTGTCTATTCATTGGAAATAATAATAGCATCCACCTTCCTGGGCCACAAGAATTAAGTAAGAGAATACATGTGAGTCACTTAGTGAAGTAACCAGTGTAGAGTAAGTGCTCAGAGATATTAGCAATTGTCATTAAAATCCTTTGGACTATAGGAATCTGTGTATTTACTATAAGACAATAAAGTTTTCTAGAACCGTATAGCCAGGAGGAGTGGAGAGCATGTGCATACTGACTCAACAGCTTTGGGCTGTGGGCTGCTACAGAGTCTTCAGGGGGCTACCCAGCACCCATCATGAGCCCCAGCCCCTGGATTTGTCCATGGGACACCCCACCTGAAGCAGCGTCCACTAGATGCTCTGGGGCTCTCAGAGTCTCTCTCCTGAGAACTTGGACCTGGAGCCCAGAACCTGCCTGTAACTCACCCCTGCAGGGTCGCGGGGCAGTTGGGCTCTGCCAGCAGCCAAGGGGACCGAGGAAGGGCTGCCAAGAGAAGAGACAGCATGGATGGACAGAGGCTGACATGGGAGGGAAGAGCTTGAGAATACCCCACTTATGAATCGCAACTCCTCTTAAGGGTCTCTTGTCCTGTCCTTGACCTACATCCTCACAACCAGTGTCCCCTTCAGATTAAGTCAGGTCAGAGGAGTTACTGCCATTAATTACAACCCAAGAGCCTCAACTTATTTACTTACTGTCCTCTGCGGACACCCCACTGCCCTGTTTCCCCTGGCACTGACGTGGGTCCCAGTGCCAGCTCGACCCTGCTCCCTATGGGTGTGGGTGATCTCTTTTCTTTAGTGTATTCATTGAATATGAATTTGAGCAAGAGAGATCTACCCTCTGAATTTTATGCATTATAGGAGAAATGAATATCTCAACATTATCATCACTCCCTGTGTAAGGCCCTTCTACTACTCCCCATAGCTCTTGGATGGAGTCAGGTCTCCTCTCATGGACTGTGGTTGCTGCCCAAGTCTCCCTCTGCCTCTCTCCCCTTCTTGTTCATTCATTTTTGAGCCATGCCAGCCTGCTGGCAGCTCCCCCAAGAACCCCTTTTCTGTCTGGCTTCTGTCTGTGTAGAATAGAATTTCCTCAAGCCTATAGCCCACCAGCAACCTTTCTCCAGGCCTCCCTCCCCTTGGACATTGCCCTGGGTCACCTTCCCCAGCACGGGCCTGGCGGCCCCGCTGTGTCCAGCAGCCCGGACACCTCCCTGTCACCGCAACCCATCGCAGTGGCCTGTTTACCACTTCCTCTGCTGCACCACCAGACCCCGGGGCCCATGCACCGTGTGTCTGCTCCCCTTGTTTCCCCAGAACCCACACCGTATGAGCACATACGGTGCTGTGGACGGTTCCGAACAGGCTGTGGCCTGAGGAAAGTGTGCTTCATAGGACCCCGCCCCTCGCTGGCTCCAGGGGCCATAGCCATGGCCTGTTTCCTAGAGGGAAGAATGAGAGAGGTAGGGGGAAGCAGCCCCAGACAGGTCAGGGAGAGATTATTGATGAGCCTGTGCCTGGGCCATTGGAAAGGGAGCTCCAGCAGAGGAGAAGGTGGGGCGGGAAGGAATGGAGAGTTTGGTAGGAAAGAGGTCGTGTGAGGGGCCGAGGATGAAGGTGCAGAATCTGGAGGGGAAGTAAGGAAATGAAAGAGAAAAATAAGCCCTGGACATTGACCCCAAGCCCTTCCTGGACCCCGTGTTCCTGCCATGCCTGTTCCCAGGAGGCACAGACTCCAGGTGCTCATGGGCCTGCCTGTGGCCAGACCACGTGGTGGGCATGTGCCTGACCTAAAGGAAGCTGTTTGCAAGGTTAAGTCAAACAAAATTATCCAGGGATTCTCTTACTGTAATCAGTTTGCTAAAGCCCCTCCCCAAAGTCTGCCATCCTTGGAGGCCTTGAGAGGGAGTGGGTCACAGTGCCCAGTGCCACGCGGGACATGACAGGGCCCTCGGATTGAACCCCCGGCTCCAGCTCTAGGGAGGCTGCTCTGCGAGGCCAAGCAGAGGAACCCACAGTTCACCTCCTTTGGGCCCTGGTGCCTGAGTCATGAAAGCATCATGGGAGAGCTCCAGCTCATGGATGTCAGTTACCACTTAGTAGGGCTACAGTTCTTCCCATGGTGTGGCGATCCCAATTTCTTTAAGCTTCAGAGAACCCTCTCCACAAGCCAGATGGAATGAGGAAGCTGGGCTTCTGGTCCGTCCTTTTTCAGTCCAGAAGGCCTGGGGCCTGAGGCCTCCTGCAACCTGTGACAGATTTTCAGAGTTGCCCAAGAAAGAGTTTACCAGGTGTCTAATAGAGGAAAGATTTTACCCCTATGAAAATCGTGGGCCCAGACAAGCTAAGAGATTTCAGAAAAAGCCTACATTCTAGGGCCTTCCCCAGCCATATGAAAAACAGTTTTACCCTTCAGAAGCTTATAATCGAGGTGGGAAAAGAAAATTAATGTGCATTTTTTTAAGTGCGGAGAATAATTAAATATTAAATGGTGTGATGCTTGCTGGTTGCAACAGGGCTGTAAAGGAGTCAGTTCTGCGTCAGAGAATTCCCGAGAAGGGGGAGACCAGAGCCACAGATTTGGATCAGTGGAGAAAAGCAGGGAGGGGTTTCGGGGGAAGGAGAATTGCACGAGTGATTGCCTGCAGAGTATGCGGGTCAGGCAGGCTCAAAGGGCTGGATGGAGGAAGCAGGCTGTGTGTTAAACACAGGAAGATACCATTGGAGAGAGAGAGGGGAGTGTGGAGAGGGAGAGGTGGGGCAGTTATGAAGTCTCTGCCTTTGGGATGATGGAAAGTATGGAAGGAATGATGGCGAAGGAGGAGGAAGCATCTGAGGACTGGTGAGGAGGGAGCTGAGGAAGTTTCTAGCAATTGCTGGTCAGCAGCAGGCACGGGAAGCTAGGTTTCCTTATGGGGTGGCTTACTTGAGAGCTGAGAGGACCCCTCTTCCCTCTGGGGCCCTGTGAACTCCATGAGCCCCATGATCAGAGAACATGCACATGGACCACGCTCCCCCGTGTGCACACGGACCATGTTCCTCCATATTCCTGCGGTCCCAGCCTCTCACAGGCCCCAGGGAGCCACCGCAGGGCTTTGTGCAGGGGAATGGCAGATCTAACCCTTTGACAAACATTGGGGCAGCTGCTAAGTACAAAGCAGCACAGGGAAGTGGAAAGAAGTGACTGGGAACCACCGTCTAGGGCAAGAACACAGATGGAAGGAGATGGAAGGACGGCACAGATGGCGGTGCACTGGGACACCTGGCCCTTCCCTGAGCAAGCCACGAGCCAGCAGCCTCTGCACCGGAGCTCCGGTTGTTCTCCCAAAGGGAGGCTGCGGGCAGAGGTGGGGAGGCTGAGGTAGATGCTGAGTGCCAGCTGGGAAGAGGTCAGGAGGAGGAAGGGCTTGGAGGGTGGGTCCTGGGTATGGGCAGCATTCCCGGAGCACCGGACGAGCTAGAGGGATCCATGCCATCAGGAGGAACCAGCAGGTGATGGACCAGGAGAGGCGGCCAGAAACAAGACTTTCTGCTCAGTATGGAAAGTGCTCGAGTCCTGTGGATACACAGAGGAGGGAGTGATGAACTCTGCCCTGGACCGAGGGTGTAGGCTGGGACTGGGAAGACATCTGAGTGGGGCTTGGGGCCTTGGGGAAGGGTGGGGTTCCCTGAGATGGGAGGAGAGGGGATCTTGGGCAGAGGAATCACCACAAAGAATGGGGCAAATGCTACTGAAGGCCAAGAAACAGAGACTAGCAGGTGGGTGGTGTGTGTGTGTGTGTGTGTGTGTGTGTGTGTGAGAGAGAGAGAGAGAGAGAGAGAGAGAGAGAGAGAGAGAGAGAGAAAGAGAGAGAGAGCATTGGGGGGTGAGGCTGGAAAGGAGGATTGGGGCCAGACTGGGAGGCCTTCAGCTGCCCTCCTGAGGGGACTGGATGTCCCTGTGATGTGGTGAAAAGATCAAGGGATTTTGAGCAGGAGCACTGTGACTAGACCTGTGTGTCAGAAAGTGGATTCTGGCCCCTGCATGGAGGAACTTGACGGTGACAGAGCCGGGAGGTGGAGACCAGCCAGGAGATGGGCACACACGTCTGCAACAGCACCGAGGGAGTGGACCAGCGAGAACAGTGAGGCCAGAAGAAGGCATTCCCGGGCTGTGGTCAATAGGCCTTGCTCACCAGTGAGCACGAGGAGTCAAGAAGGAGGAATGGAGGGCAGCAGCAGGATTTCCTGGGTCTATGGCTGGGTTGGGCCATGAACCAAGAGAGGAAATAGAAGGCCATATATCGGGCTGTGTGGGGGGGGGCAGGATGTGAGTCCTTTCCTGGACATTTGAGTCTGAAATGCTTGGTGATGCCAACAAGGAATTGAAGATGCTGGAAATTAGGGCAGAGGTCAAGACCCCCAGGAATTCTGATACTTGAAGTGTAGGTTTAAAACTGGGCAAGAAAGTGTGAATGGAAATAAGAGGACATCTACGAGGTGGATATGGTGGTCACATGCAAGGTGGCCCAGGGTGACAGCTGTGGAGAGGAAAGGGAGGGCCCCGTGGGAGAGACTTGAGTGGATCTGGATATGGAGAATGGCTGGAATAATGGGATAATATTGGTGCTTTAGGGAAGAGTCAGCATCGGGCAGGGGGTTGGGGGAGTGCGTTTGGATGTGAATCTGTCTAATCTTAGAGGAAGGGGGACATGGTTGTTGAGCTGTCTGAGCCAAGCACCCTACGTGAAGGGGGCCCAGTGAGACTTGAACCAGTGAAGGGAGGGGGACAGGAGGACTGAAAAGCCACAGCCTGAGAAGGCACAGGTGTCTGAGCCTGGGCGAGAATCCAGTCCCGTGGCCCCAGTGGTCATCCATGACCCCTCATGTACGAGTGACTGAGCGTGGCCCACACTCAGGGCTTGTTGAGAATGGAGAGTTCTGGTTCATTCCATTGAACCCCATCCCTCCAAGAAGCCACCTCTCCAGCCCCCTTCCTCCCTGTTCCCTGGTGATTCCTGATGTGCTCTGGGACCAGACAGCCCTGTCTTGGTGTGTGTCCTGTGCCCAGCAGACCAGGAGCTCTCTGAGCATGGGGCCAGTGTCTCCCTTCTTCAGGTTCCCCACTGTCTAGGACAGGGCCCAGGCATGTAGCATGAGGGCACATCATGTGACAGTCTGCCAAGTGGACAGGGGTGCTTGAGATCTGGTTGCTTCCGGCAGGAATGTAGGCCAGATCCCACGGACACACGGACTTGTGACCTCCCCAGACTTCCTGCTTCAGACAAGGTCATACGAGCCAGATGGTGGTGTAATTGCCCTGGACCATTTACCTGATCTCTTCCAACTAGGTGAGATGCCTGGAACTTGGGGTGAAGGGGCAGGAAAGGGTTGTTTTTATCTGGACCTACTCAGCCCACCTGTCCCAGAGGCCCCACATTATCAAATGTTTTCCAGTTCCTATGGTAACCAGGTCATAGAGCCAGGATTTGTTATTTTCGAGGAGAAAAGGGAAGGGCCACAGAGTGAGGACTGACGTCCATCAGCCAGGCAGCTGAGTCACCGGCCACAGTTGATGGAGTCAACTTCCCTGCGGTCTGAGGCTCCCACTGGCCTTCCCTCTGACAAGTGGCTGGTCCCCGGACCACATCTGTCAGCAAGCACAGATGACAGGGCACCCCTCCCTTGGCATTGCAGGTGGCTAGCAGGGTAGGGAGGGAAGTCACTGAAGGGGGCACCAGGCTGCCTTTAGGGAGTGAGAGCTTATAGGGAGGGAGAACCTCCTCTGTCCTTCCAGAGTGGACATGTGTGCGCCTAGACCGCTTCCAGGGCCATCCAGCAACTGGTTTATACTATGATCTTGACCAAGTCACCTGCCCTGTCTGAGCCTCAGTCCTCTTTGTACAAAATGGGGAAACTGGTACTATCTCATCCACTTATCATAGGAGAGGAATGAGATTGACCAATAGGGTGCTCAGCATCACACCTCACTTTCTACAAAGCATTCAAACAAATATGTATTTATGATTATTGCTGATTGGCTAGACACTGACTATACATGTCTGGCCAACCTGGAAGATGAAGCAGAGGAAGCTCCTGCTGCTCCCCAAACACACGTGCTGGCTACCTGTTGAGCGGCATGGAAGGCCCTGGTGGAGACAGCCACCTGTAGCCATGGCCACTGAGAACTGAAGTAAGAAGCTTCAACGGTTGGACATAGAAGGGAACAGAACAAGGAAGTTAATGGGTCTGCCAGAGGGGGTGGGTCAGCAAGAGTGTGGGGACAAAGGAGAGGCAGTGATATGACACCCAGGGAGAAGGTGCTCTCAGGCCGCCCAGGTATGCTCCAACTCCTAAGACCTCCCTTGCTCTTGGGCTAAGCCCCTTCTGGCGACAGCCTGGCATTCTGGAAAGAATCTCCCGCCCAAGAAAGGGTGCTGATGGGTGAACGTGGCTCATCAGCCCACTCGTGGCTGCATCCTCGCTGTGAGTGGCGGAGTCAGCACTGGCGTTCACACTCATGTTGTTGTGAGTCACCCCTGAACACATCCATCCCACAGGCTTCTGACCAACTCAGGTTTCGAGCCTGCAAAGTGGAAACCCAGCGCCGGAATATGATGACCGCAGAAAGGAACTACCCCCAAAGAGGAGTCTAGCCTTTGCCAAGGGGAGTCCCACATGACACCCATTCTGCAGTCACCTGATGGTCCCCATGGTGTGTTCCATGCTGACCTCTGCCAGATGCTGCACCCAGGCAAGCCAAGAGCTGTCTCCACTAGGCTGGTCCTAAACCATACTTTTCAAACTGGAGAATGGAGACTCAGAAGTGGGTCATAGAATCAGCTTAGTACGTAAGATGAGCATTTGTAACAGAATAGAATCATACACATCAGAGTGTTTTGTGGGGAGTAAGGGTAAATGTTACCTCCCAACTCTTTTGCAGTCATGTGTGTGTGTTGTGTGTATGTTTGTGTGTTATATCTATGTACACACACGCTCACACTATGTGGTTACAGCAGTAGAAGGATGGCACTTTCAAAGTGGGTGATTTAAAGGGTGTTTATAAGAGGGAGTATTTACAGAGATGTGGGCAGGCTGTAGGAAATCACAGGAGGCCGTGCAGAGCCAGGTCTAGGACCTGCCGAGCTTCGTAACCACCCCGAGGCTCAAGGCTTGAAGGAGAAAGGCCCTTCTAGAACTTAGAGACAGAGAGACGCAGAGAGGGCTCAGAGGGGTGCTGTGATGTCACCCAGGGGAGTTGCCAGCCAGCCTGTGCTGACCTCCGGGGAATAAATACTTACTTCCACTCCTCTCCCTCCTTCCATCTCCTGCCAGGGCTTCCCATTAGCTGAGCCCTGGGGAAGCCTGAAAGCAGGGAGCCACAGATGGGGACCACATGTGGAAACTGCCCACCACCTAACGTGCGCACAGGAGGCGGTGTGAGGTGTGCCAGATTTGTCACCGGGGGGCTCCGTGGATGAGGCTTTCAAAGCCCTGGACACGTGTGTCTGACCCTGAGGTCTGACACTGCCAGCAAGAAGCCAGCCATTTCCCCATGACCCCAGGTCAGGGTCAGCGCCCCCGGGGAAGGCTCAGGGTGGTGGTGCCAAGGCCTGGGAGGAGACACTTGTCCACGGTTGTCAGCAGCGCCTTCCAGGGTGGGAAACAACCACCTTTACATGCCAGACCGTGGGCCTGCACACCGCCGTCCTCGGTGTCCATAGGCAGGAGCTAAGGTCAGGGAGGAGGGAACGGAGAGGGACCATGTGGGAGAGCGGAACAAAGGGGCCTGTGGTCAGTGACACCCACGCCAGGCCCTTGCCTCCGCGTCAGGGACAAAGGGCACAGTGCTATTTCTAGCTCCCTGAGGGAGCAGGAGAAAACCGCCTTGTTTCCACACGCTTGTGGTTGGCTCACGTGTCACTGGGCTGCGTGGGCTCCTGCTGGACTCACACAGCACTGTCTCTGGGCCTTGCTTCCACAGCCCACAGTGCTGCTGAGCCCGTGCTGGCCCAGTCACATGCTGGGGAACTCAGCCTTTCCAGCCGAGTGTGACCAGGCTCCACGGCCAAGCCTCCCGAGCCTCAGACCGTCCACCGTGAGCCCCTTGGACAGCCACCGCCAGGTGCCCAGTCCAGGGCAGAAAGATAGCTACACACACTGAAAGCCAGGCCCAGTTCCCAGAAAAGAGACTCTTCTGGAAAGGAAATAATTTTCCCTAATGATTGGGGGGGGGGGGAGACAACAAGCAGTGTTTCCGGAGAGCAGCTCTGCTCTTCACAGACCTGGGTTCCTTCTAGCTTACTCACCTACACTCGGGGCTGAGGTGTTTACTTAGGAGTTAATAAGGTGAAGAGCAGTTTTGCCCTTTGGACGTTTCTCTTTCTTCAGAATCTCTTCATTTCTCTGGGCTACGTCCTTGTTCCTTACGGGCTGGGACAGAGTCTCAAGGACATTGCTGAAAGTGGGCCCTGGACCATGGCCTCTCCAGCCCAAGGCTGGACTCTGGTGTTCAATCCTAGAACTGTCCCTAGGAAATACCGTGCCAGGGTCATATTTTTTTAAGCCAACCAAACACAAAATCATTGCTTTACTATTGCATCAGTCTTTACCAAGTCATTATTAAACTGTAAGGTAGAGGAAAAAGAAAGTCCAAGAGGGTCTGTGTCTCCCCACATTATGTGCTCGTTGACTTCAGCCCCTGCACCTGTGGAGGTGGGCGTGCCGGCAGCAACGCCTGGTTAACCCTTGGCTGCTCTGCGGGAGCCCTGCGTGGTGTTCCGTCACTGTCTGCACCATGCACTTCCGGCCACGTGAGATCAGTGTGGCTGGCTTTCTATCTCCCTTGGTGGCTCAGGAGACTTCTTGGAGGGCAGCGGCCCTGCCTTATTTTAGCTCCATAGTCTGCAACGGTGCCTGTGCTTTCAGACGGGCTCCATCCATCAGAGGGGCGAAAGAATGACTGAAACACTCATTATACCTAAGTTTTTCTTTTTTTCTTTTTAAAATGATTTTATCCATTTATTATTTGAGAGAGAGATATTGAGAGAACGAGTGGGAGGAGGGACAGCAGGAGAAGCAGACTCCCCATGGAGCAGGGAGCCTGAGGTGGGGCTCAATCCCAGGACCCCAGGATCCTGACCTGAGCCGAAGGCAGATGCCCAACTGACTGAGCCACCCAGGCACCTGCACTGAAGTTTTTTTTTTTTTTTTAAGATTTTATTTATTTATTTGACAGGGAGAAACACAGCTAGAGAAGGAACACAAGCAGAGGGACTGAAAGAGGGAGAAGCAGGCTTCCCACCAAGCAGGAAGCCCGATGTGGGGCTCGATCCTGGGTCTCCAGGATCATGACCTGAACTGAAAGCAGTCGCTTAACCAACTGAGCCACCCAGGCGCCCCAACACCGAAGTTTTTCAATGTGGGAAAACACATGGAGATCAAGCCACAACTTTCCAAACTTTTGTGCTCTGGCAGCAAAAATCTTGATTCCAAAAAAATCTAACCTAAGCCCCAAGGTAAGTAAAAGAAAAGCACCACACCTAAGTAAGGTTGCCAAGTTTAGCAAGTAAAAATACGGTTCAGTTTGAATCTCAGAAAAATAAGTAATTTTTAAAGTATAAGTAGATCCCAAAACTGCACGGGATATACTTATACTAAAAATGTTTTTGTTTATCTGATATTCAAATTTAAATGAATTTCCTCTCTTTTAACTGGTGGCTCTCTACGTGGGCCTATGTCCACATGGGACCCCAGGGGCTCCGTAGGGCTGTGCAGCCCTGTTTATGAACCTCTGTTTTAGGAAAAGCCATGACACCCATATTATTTTCCTTCTCTCATCTCTGGTGCTGTTCTAAGCGGGGCCGAGGCCTCCTCCCCCAGCAACCGTGCCTGGATCATGGGTGTCCATGTGGGCCCCAGGCAGAGACAAAAGGCTGTTGCAGCAGCCACATTTAACAAACAGCCATGCCAGTTCACCCCCTATTTTAAGTCCCACAGAGGTTACCTCATACCTTGTTTTCGCTAAGACCTTGACTGTCAGCTGACAGACCTGACAGACCCTGACAGACCATTCTGTTGGTTCTGTGAAGGCCTGTGACGGAGCCGCGTTGTTGTGCTTCTCCCCTCCCTCTCCCCAGCTCCATCCTTATGGGCTGAACAGATGAGCAGCCACTTCCGAGCTGGTCAGTGGTCAGCCTGCTATTGCTGGGCAGGCGCTGGCGGCTTCTGTGGAACCCATACAGAGGTGGGAAGCAAATGCACACCCCTCTGTCTTTAGTCCCCCTGAGAAAGGCAGTAAAGGGGCTCCTTAGAGAATCAGGTGAACCCCTGAATGCCTTCCAGATGACTTCATTTGGTTTTCTTGCTTTTGTGTTTTAAGATTTTATTTATTTGTCAGAGAGTGAGAGCACGAGCAGTGGGAGAGATGGAGGCAGAGGGAGAAGCAGTCTCCCCACCGAGCAATGAGCCCCATGTAGGACTTGATCCCAGGACTCTGGGATCCTGACCTGAGCTGAAGGCAGACGCTTCACTGAGCCAGCCAGGCGCCCCCCAGATGAGTTCATTTTGGAGAGGGAGCCGGTGAATCTCAGTACACAATGTCTGTTGATTTTGACCTGCCCACATTAGAGCTCCCTTCTCAGTTGGAGTGTCCATGGGTGTGTGGTCTTAGGGAGGTGCAGACAGTCCTCTAGGCCTGTGTGTGACCCAGGCTCAGCCCATGGATCCTCATGTTCTGGGCTTTGACCCTCAAGGGACAGGCAGACAGGCAGCTAGAGGTGACGTATAGCCGTGGCGGTGGAGTTGGGAGTCAGCCATCCACGGCACTGGTCACGGCACTCCACTGGCGTCCTGACCAGCCCGAGCGTCCGTGACTGCGCACTTAGCTGCCGGGCCTCCCCTGGCAGTGCCCTGCCCGTTCCCCTCAACCTGGTTTGCCAGGCTTCTAGTCAGTTCTCTGAATCATCCAATATTCTTTCCCATCAGCTCATTAACCAGGCTGAGCTCCTGCTGTCTGCACCAGAGCACTCTCAGGTCATCAGGCCCGGGTAGGCCTCACCGTCATCGTTCCCTTTCCCAGGTCCCCTGGCGAGATGTGCTGCCTCTGTGCTAAAGGACATCAGCAGGATCTTCTTCTGGACCTCCCTGGCCCCATGCTTCCCCAAACTATAGCACTTTCTAGAACATCAAGGTACAAGGCCTTCCAGGGATCTCATACAAGACTGCACTCCCCACTGGGGTAGAGCCAGTGGCCAAAGCAGGACATGCAGCAGGGATGCGGGTCACTTCCGGCTGGAAGTGGTGCGACAAGCCAGCTCATAACTCACCACACTCCTCCTCTCTGTCCCGCTCCCAGAGGTTAGACCCACTCCAGATGGTGGCCACTCTCTCAGCCTGGAACCTGTGATGAGGACAAGTCATGCAACAGTTCCTAACTAACCCAAGGTGATCGTTGGACATGAGTAAGCAGGAAAGAAACTGTCCTTCTGTCAGTCAGAGAGGTTGGGGTTGTTACTGTAGCAGAACCTATGGGACCCTGACTGATACACAGGTCCTGTGCCAGACCTCCTCCATCTGAATCACCATGGGACCTAGACTGAGGCATTTCCAAGTCCCATTGACACACTTGTGATTGTGGCGATGAGCTGGTTTTGGGAGCTCCTCCATTTGTTCACACAAATTCTTAGGGCTGGCTCTGACCAGCTTCAAAATGGAGACTGCCATGGATTGAATGGTGGGCTGGGGAGCACAGCCTGGAGACCCAAGCTCACGTTCCTTCATAGTGATGCATATTATAAAGCCGAGTGGTCATTTGGAAAATTGTCTACAATTTCAAAATAAGCCAAAATTGTTAAACTCAAGTTTGTATTTCCGCTTTGACCACAGCCACAAACACACACACACACAGAATAAGAGAGAGGAAAGCATAAGAAAATCATGGAATGGATTTATGAATTATTTTTCTTTCATTTCTCATTGTTATTGAAGTGGCAACACTTTAATAAACAAAAGAAACCCCAAACGAGACGTTTAGAGTTAATATGGAAAAAATAAGGAGCTACTGAATGTTCTTGATGGGTGGGGTGAGGTGGAGGAAAGGAAAGGCGATGAAAATCCTAGTTAAGGAAGGAAGTTGGTATAAAGGAGCGAAAGTGGAGCGGCAGAGGCCAGGAGACCACAGAGGGGGCTGTGTAACGTTCCATAGGTATGGCAAGGCCCCAGCTTTGACGTGTGTAAGGACAGAAGGACAGCAGGGTGTGCCTCTGGTGACCTACCCCCACGCCCCCCTGGCCCCTCGCGCCCCGCCCCGCCCCGCGCTCAGCAGCCTCAGGCAGCTCGTCTGTACGGCACTGCCCTCTAGTGGCCGGAGCCGGGAAGCCCGTCAAGGCTTTCCGCGTGCGCGCAGGAACCGTCAAGCGTTGTGGGAGCCGGGAGAAGGGGTTCCTGAGTCTGCAGAGCCGGGAAAGCCTCCAAGAGCACACGGCGCTTCCACGGAGCACGGCAGTTCTCTGAAATGGGACCCGCCGGCAGGGCCGTGACCCGCGGGCACAGGGAACTGTGTGGACCAAAGCCTGAACACTCGAGGCTGTACTGCGCAATCAGGGGAGGCAAGGAGTTAGGTAAGACCCGTGGCGGGGAGAGCAAGGTTCCTAGGGTTGGGGAAAGGCGTGGCATAAGAGGGGGGGCTGAAGCTATGCGGTGAAGGAACTTGGAAACACACCAAAGGCAGTGGGACGCCAGCCAAGGGTTTAAGTAGGGGTGTCATATAGGGAGAAAGGAAGGTAACACGATCACATTTGCACTATAGAAAGGTCATTCTAGCAAAAGTGTGGAATATAGAATATGGATGGTGCTGGTGAGAGGGAGCCCAGTTAGTGCAGCCAAGAGAGGCCAACGCCCTGACTGAGCAATGTCAGGGGGCTGGAGAGAAGGAAACATCATCCTTTCCTTTATTGGTTCATTCCAGACATTGTGCTAGGGACAGTGTGTGATGTTGGGGTTGTTAAGTGGCACCTGAGTCCCTAGACACCCACATCCCCCCCCCCACACACACACACCCAGAGTAGAAGCAAGCCACAGACCTGTCCCACATTTTGAGTCTGAGAACCTTGGTTACACAGCGCTCAAGGGATCTTTACCTCCACGCTGAGCAAAGATTCTGCAGGAAGTTTGGATGTGCACTGAAACTCTGAGAACTCTGCATCCCCAGGGCTTTCCCGTGACCTAGCCCCACCCCTGTGCTGGCTCCCCAGGGGCTGCAAGAACTGGGGAGCTGGAGAGCAGCTGAGCAGAGCAGGGCGCCGGTGAGGGCTGGCAGGCAGTGAACTCTGGGGTGGACAGGTAGACACAGCAAACAGGTGGCCGGCAAGAAGTAAGATTTATGTAATGATGGCTCTCAATATGAATTTATTGAGTGCTATTGAGGCTGAGCACCCCCACCTGTAACCCCAACTTTGGGAGGAAGTGTTTTGAATCCCACCTTTGACTTCCCTTGAAGCAGACACCTCTGTGGCCATGGAGCAGCTCTGGGGTTCAAACACCCATCACCCCTTACATGAGCTGTTCTGAGCCTTACACTGACCTTCCTGGCAGGAGCTGGAGTCTAATTTGTGTGCGCAGGTCAGTGCATTCTCGATAGGTCACAGCCTTAAGGACTAAATATTATTATGTCCCCATTTTCTAGATAAAGAAATCGAGGCATAGAGGCAGCCCACCCCTCACCCCACAACTTTGTGTTAATTGCACAATGATGCCCAAAACTACTCTGGGGACCATTTTGCCTTTAGCTGCCTTCTAGCCCGTTCACCACCCTCATTCAGCCCATCCCCCCCCTCCCTCAATGTCGTTTTATGGCTAAATGAATCTCAATTAAATATTGACTCTGGAGGGGCACCCGCTGCCTTCTTCCCTGGAAACTCCACCCGCCCCTGCTGGGAGTCCCAGTGTTTGCCACAGTGTCTGTGTTTCCCCGAGATCCAAGGATGCAGAGCCCCTGCTAGGATTAACAGAGGGCACAGCCTCTGATCTGGGGACACTGCTATCCCAAGGGGACTCAAGACAATCTCTCAGGCCTGTTCCTTTTTCTTGCTATCAGTATGATCAACTAGCTTTTTTTTTTTTTTTAATTGTGAGTTGCCACACATTAGGGATCATGAAAACAATTCAGTACATCTCAAATCACATTTTATTTAAATGAAGTTGAATGAAATAAAAAATATCAGGTGCATTTCATGTAGTATGGCTAAAAATGGTTTCAGGGATCTCTGTCTTCATTGGGTGCACCTGTGGCTGTGTGCCGGCACTTGGCTGTGATCTGAAATGTTTCCTATGAGTCCAGTCAGAAAGATTGAGTAGCCACATGTCTAAATGCTTCCCCTTCTGCATTTGCAACATTTTATTTGCAGCAGTTTTGCAACCCATGTTTTGCACAAGATAACTGTGAAAGTGAGTTTTCAGTCAGCTCATCTACACTGCCTGTGATGGAGCCGAGGAGCCACACAGATGATGACCCGGCTCACACTCCACTTATCTGCTTAACTTAGCGCTTAAACTCTGAGTCCTGTTAGTGAATTAAATTGTTTGAAGTAACATACATTACTGGAAGCCAAACTAAGCTCTACTTCCCTAGTGGATATTTGTCATTAAAATCCTGCTGTAAAATACATACTTTAAAAACCCAGTTTATGGGGGCGCCTGGGTGGCTCAGTTGGTTAAGCGACTGCCTTCGGCTCAGGTCATGATCCTGGAGACCCGGGATCGAGCCCCGCATCGGGCTCCCTGCTCTGCGGGAGGCCTGCTTCTCCCTCTCTCAGTCCTTCTGCTTGTGTTCCCTCTCTGGCTGTGTTTCTCTCTGTCAAATAAATAAATAAAATCTTTAAAAAAAAAAAACAACAACAACAACAACAAAAAAAAACCCCCCAGTTTATGGATTTGCCATTTATTCCTCCCTGCTTTGCTCCAGCCAGTCCTGGCCTTACTAGACTTTCTCCTCGCTTCCCAGAGTTTCCAGATGGGAGGGTGGTGTGGCCTGCTTTAGCTGCTCCCAGGGGGCCCTTCCCACCGCCCCGCCCTTTCCAATTAGCAAGACCCCTGCGAGCCTCCCAGATCCCCGGGTCACAGGGATTCCACATCCTGAAGCCAGATAAAACCACAGACATCTGAAGCACATGCCTCTTTCCTTGACAGCCCTGATACTCTTGAGCCACCTTCTGGGCACAGTGGATTATAGCTTGGTTTTTGTTTTTTCTAGAAGCAGTTCTTACAGAAGTTAGGGAGAGTGGAACGTGAGCTCAGACAGCCTAGATTCTCGTCCCTGATCCTCTGCTTATGAAATAATGCCTCTGGGCAAGTTGTTGAACCAGTTCAAGCTGCAGCCCTCTCCTCGGTAACATGGGGAACGTAAGGACATCTGTGTGGGCAGGCGACTCTGAGGAGCAAAAGGATGCAGGAAAGGCATGTTAGCCCCATCCCGAGAATCAGTAAGTGCTCACGATGCACCACCTGCCATTATCAAGGTGGTTAGGATTAATTCAACATAGTATTTATGATTGCAACACTCTGGGTGGCCCTGAGTGGCCAGAGGCATGAGAACCTCACAGTCCCCTCCTGGTTAACCCCAGCATCCATTTCTCCATCACTCCACCGCCTTCCCCCCCTACCAGGTCTCTCGCTTCTCACAGGGCGCCTTGTCCTGCCTGCTGTCTCACCTCTTCATGGCCACTACCTGCCTCTCGGCTGTACTTACTCCAGTCCACGTCTGGCTTTGAGGGACACTGGATCCTCAGTCCTTGCCACAGTCTGAGCAAGAGAACGGGTGGTACAGCTAGTGAGGACCTGAGTTCCTGTCGACGCAGGGCTATTCGCTTCGAGCAGATTAGGACCGGTGGGAGGGAGGGCCCTGGCAGTCAGGTGGGGCCCGGGTCCGAGGCGTGTGACAGTGGAGGCAGGCAGAAGAATCCTGGACTGGGTGTGGGGAGGGGCTGGACTGGAGGCAGACAACCAGACCCATCTCCTGCAGGGCTCAGAGGAGCCTGGAGGTGCCACGGGACACACAGCGGGAGCAGGGCCTCTGATCAAGGGAACTGAGGTCAGCACCCAGACACATGAACTGGGCAGGTCTTGTTTTCATGGGAAAAGGTCAGGCTGCACTCCCAGGTGATTGAAGGATTGCCATCTCTGGAGTCCATGTGGGGACAGTCTGTGAGCACACACTGACAGATAGGGCACAGTGACTGCCTGGTCAGCCTGGAGTCACTCTCCCAGTGGAGCTGAGTGAGGAGGGGCTGCTGGCCCCCCGGGGCTTCCTGCCTCCAGAGGAGATGGATCCGAGAGGAATAACATCAGAGGAAATGGAGTCTGGGGAGCTGTGCTATTTAGAGCCATGTGTCCCCTGAGCCTCCTTTAACTCTTCTATAACATAGGAAAGGTAATGATCCCCAGTACAGGAGTTCTTAGGTGTGTAGTGAGATGAATATACGAAGTATTTTGGAATAACTAAACTCATGTTCTTACGTTGTCATTACTATTCGTGGTCTAAGTACACAACCTCTTCTTATGCTAAGGACTTAAAAATTTATTTACAACATAAAAATGATACAAGATGAGGAATCCAGAAAGTTCCTGAAATCAGAGAATACTTTTGAGCAGGAATAGCACTGAGGATTAGCCCAGCCTGGGCGAGAGTGAGCATTTGTGTGGGAGGTGAGGGAAGAGACCTATCTTGGGGCAAAACTGCTGGTAAAACAGGGCTTTGCATGTTTCTGAACTAGGTTCCTGCCCACCTCAGTGCTGGGCCGGTGTACAGGTGTGGTGCCACCATGATTGGGGATCCCAGCCTGAGACCTCCCTGCTCTGAGCCAATCCTGAGGGTGTCTGGAGAAGGCCTTTGGTCAGCGTGGGCAGAGTAAGTTGAGTCGATGAGCAGGCGGTTGGTTCAGTCCTATCCTGGGGTTCAGTGAGCCACAGCAGGGGAACAGGCATTGGGCCAGCACTTCCTTACATTTGAAGAGATTAGGGGGTTTGCAGTTTTCATATGCACTCAGGCCTTTCATCGTCTCAACAAATCGGTCCAATTATTATCCCTTTTTTCACTGAATAGAAAAACAAGACTCAGAGTGATTTGCCTAAGGGCACCCAGCAAGCTAATGGCCAGGTTGGGCCTAGAACCCAAATGCTGGGGTCCAGATCTGGCCAACCTCCCCAAGGCATTTGGAGTCACAGTGTCCCAGGACTGGTGTGGAAGCCAGGATCAGACCCGGCCTAGAGCCAGTAGCTCTAAGAACCAGAAACTGTGAGTTCTGAGTCTGAGGATGATATGGATAACATGGATAATATCTCAATGGATAAAAACAGTGCCTGGTCATAGCACACAGGCGATAGGCCCTTTCTTTTTTAATTTTTATTATTTTTATTATTTTTAAGATTTTTATTTATTTATTTGACAGAAACACAGCTAGAAAGGGAACACAAGCAGGGGAAGTGGAAGAGGGAGAGTGCCAAGCAGGGAGCCTGATGGGGGCTCAATCCCTGGACCCTGGGATCATGACCTGAGTTGAAGACAGACGCTTAACGACTCAGCCACCCAGGCGCCCTGGTCCTTTCTTTTTCATAGCTTTCTGTATTGATCAGAATTTTTGCCGAAACAAGTTTTACATTCATAATCAAAAGAATCACGTTATTTTTCTGGCAGTGGGGTGGGTGGAGATCAGTACGCAACCACACCGGGGGTCTGTGCACACCAACGGATGCTCTCATGAACCAGTTTGTTGTCTCATGATACCAGAGCCCCCCAGTACTCATCTAGTGATGGTTTCAGGAACTCCAACCTGCAGTTTCCTTGGCTCAGACCGCTCTCTTGCAAGCACAACTGCCCTCCCCTGTCCTTCAAGGGTTTTCCAGCAACCCTCTGCGCTCAGTTCCTTGGCAGAAGATTAGGGGATCACATGGCTGAGTGAGTGGCATTTTCTGAATCATGGGATGGAAAGATATATGATACACAAAAGCTGCACACAGTGCCTCTGTGTTGAGTCTGGATGGCAACACAGCGTGGGGAGTGATTCATCCGAGCCGGCCCGGCGTATGTGCTGGCCAGCGGAGGGAGTGGAGCTCAGTGCTGGTCGTCTGTGGGGACTAATGGGGTTCTCAGCCAGAGGGCAGCCCCAGGTGCCTCCCACCAACACCAGGGCCCCAGGGTTACCAGAGACTGCTTGACAGGTGTCTGGGGAGGTCACAGACAATAGGACAGAAGGTGAAAATGATGGAATATCCAGGTTAGGGGAATCAGAGAAAGGAACGAGACAGACAGATGTGGGGAGGTTATCGTCAGCCTTTCCCAAAAACCAACAAACAGGCTCCAACTTCTCCATTCCACATCCCAGAAACATAGCCCAGGGCCCAGCAGGCCCCGGAGACATGTCCTCACCATTGCCAGAATGGACTTAATCAATAACTAACACGCTTATGGAGCCTTTATGGAGTCCGAGCGTGGTCTAAGTCCTTGACATGTGCTATTCCACTTCATCCTCCCAAAATCCCTCTGAGAACAGCAGTGCACCCATTTTGCAGATGAGGACATCCCGCACAGAAACATGAAATAGCTTGCCCGAGGTCATGCCACCTCTAGGGAGTAGTGTCACCTCTGGGATGCTGTCCTGTCTGTGTGCAGAGCTCCTCTTGTTGGCCAGATGCTGCCCTTCACATACGTGATTGGATTTTATCTACACAACAACAATACAAAGAAGGAATTGTTCCCATTTTAAAAATGGGAAAAAACTGAGGCTCAGAGAAGTTAAGTATGTTGCCCAGTCACAAAGTGAGGCTCACCCATGTCTGCCTGACTCCAAATCTATTTCATGACATCTGTATTCTCATCTTTTGGGACAGTGTCCCTCTTTTCTGAGTCCTCAGCCTGGTTTGTATTGATTAAATTTTGACTCAGTAGTAAGAATCTCTTGGTTGTTCCACATAAGGGCCTCCCTTATTGGAGAGGGAGGAGAGAGGTGATGCACCAGAGCTAAAGGGACTGTGTCCAGGGCGGACTTGAAGGGTTTTATGCAGGTGGGGAGGGATGAGGGAAGTGAAGCAGAGCTGGCTGGCCCACAGGTCCAGTGGGTCTCCCCTGGCTCTGTATCCAAGTTCCCTTCTAGAAAACAGGCTAAGAATGCTAGAGATCTGGGTGGGGGTGCGGGGGTGACTCCAAGGGCAGGCAAGGGCTGAGAAGTGTTCATCACATCCACTGCTATTCTTCACCCTGTGGACCACCTCTCTGTGGGCTCAGCCGGGAACTAGCAGGTTCATATGGGAGCTGAATCTCCCAGGCCACAGGCCACAGAGATATATCACATATAGATGCTATTGCTTTTGTTGTTAAAGTTGATGTCTTTAAGCAAGGTGTATATTTTCCCGTTTTGCGGCAGGCCCCACTAGTCCCCACTGACTGATATCATGTTACTGCAGGTCCTCATAACAATGGAGTCTAAGGCCCTGAAGATGTAAAGTAATTTAGTGTCACATTTCACCTGAAAAAAAATATGTATTTTTGCCTCCTAGACCAAAACAAGGACCTTGCGTTCCTGTGAAATTACAGTCACCAGGTGTATCTGTAAAGCTAACTCTGAAGCAAACAATAACTTCTAAAGTAACTCAGAAAAACCTACGTCAAAATGAACTGGTTTGAGATTACCATTTGCTTTGGGTCATTTTCGCCACTGATGCCCACACTCACAGAAAACCAAGCCCTGAGCTCATTGTCTCACATGTTTGGGGTTAGAGCTGGGCCTGTCACAAGGACATACACATCAGCTGACACACCCACAGGTTTAAGGTCAAGTCACTTCACATCCTTGGCTTCCCAAATTGGGGATCACTGGGCCCAGCCTCAAAATGGTGAGAGGCCATTGGTGGGAGGGAGGAGACTCTTCCCTCTTGTTGTGTATTTCTTGTTCATGTGGTTCTTTCCCGCAAGCGTGAGCGACTTCTGTAACACAGAGATGTTCCCAAGGTGCCTATGGGCAGGGCAGGCCTGGGTGCCTCCTGGGACTCATTGTCCTCCTGACCCCTGGTTCTTGTGGACAGGCTTTCTCTGGGTGCACAAGCGAGAATGTGGGGTGGGTGGGGACAGGAGCAGGCTGTGGAAGGACAGCATGTCCACAGTGCCCATCCTGGGACCTGCAAACCCGTTAATTCACATTCCATTGGCAGGTCACTCTAACTGCCATGGGCCACTCCCCATGTGCCACCGCTTTCCCCCCGCCACGGATAGAGGCATTCTCTACCCTACCACTGATGTGGGCCTCTGCCATGTGCCAGTTCCCCCTCTCCTGCACCTCCCACTCAGCTAACAGTCTGCATGGAGGCAGGGCCAAGGCTTGCCCTGCTTCCCCTGGCCTGGAGGCAGGCAGGTTAGTTCAGTTGCTTGAAGGATGGAAATGGAAATTTGTGTCCTAGGGCTAACGTCGAAGGCCTAATGTTGCGCCTAAAAGGAAAACCCTGTTGTCCCCAGAGATCCTGGACCATCTCAGAATGCCTAAGGACACCCATTCCATTTTTTTATTTTATTTTATTTTTTTTAAGATTTTATTTATTTTGACAGAGAGAAACACAGCCAGAGGGGGAATACAAGCAGGAGGAGTGAGAAAGGGAGAAGCAGGCTTCCTGCCGAGCAGGCAGCCCGATGTGGGACTCGATCCCCTATCTCCGGGATCATGACCTGAGCCGAAGGCAGTCGCCTAACCAACTGAGCCACCCAGGTGCCCTCCATTTTTTTAAAAAAAATGTTATTTATTTATTTATTTATTTATTTATTTATTTGAGACAGAGAAAGAGCATGAGAGGGAAGAAGGTCAGAGGGAGAAGACTCCCTGTGGAGCTGTGAGCCCGATGTGGGACTCAATCCCAGGACCCCGAGATCATGACCCACCTAGGTGCCCCAACATCCACTCCATTTTCAACAAAACCCCTAAAAGTCCACACAGTGCCAAGGATGGTGGGTATGGCTGTGACCTTCCAAATGACCCCCTGCCCACCACTGACCCGGTGACCCTCCCGTTCCCACAAAGCTCAGCTCAGAAGCGCCAGTCTAGGAGCTGCTCCAAATGCCCCGGGACAGCCCTGGCCTTGACTGCCACGGGGGGACAGTGCCTAGAGCCGTAGCAGCACCTTGCTACAGCTGGTAGGAAGAGCAGAACCTGACAGCTTCCAAAGCACTCTGAGCTCCACAGTATAACCTATAAGTACGGGCAGAGGGGGCCACCTCCCTTTGCTCAGGTAAGGAAACTGGGTCACCTGCTTAGGGTCCCCGGGGCCCCATGCTGGTGGATGGTGGCCCGAACAGGAACCCAAATCTTTGGACTCCTAGGCAAGGGCTCTTTTCCTTCATCTGGGATCCCAGCAACACCCCCCCCCCCCATCCCCGGCCCCAACCAGTCCAAGGGCAGCGGAAGCACCCAGTCCCCGTCTCTCTTGGCCAGCCTGGTCTGGTTCTCATCAGGACTTCCTGCACATGCAGCCCTGAGCTAGCCCTGGGCCTGCCTTCTCCACTTCTCAGAGTGCAGAGAGCTGGAGGCTACGGTCCTGAGGTCACATGGCCACAGCCCCTGACAGGACGAGAGGGTCATTTGAACAGAGGAAAGCTATGGTCTTTGGATAGTCTGAAGGTTGGCTAATCTTTGAGGCTACAGAAACCCATTCTCCAAATGCAAGCAGACACAGCAGCCTGACAAAAACCCAGGGGCTACTGGACCGAGAGGTGGGTCAGGCCGGGCCTGCAGCCCCTCACGCCCCAGGCCCTGGGGCCACCTACAAAAAACTCCCTAGGTTCACCTCATTGCACCACTTTTAAAAGCCATCCCAGAGTACTCCTGGTTGGGCTCTCCCTGGCCCAGCACCCCCTCTCTGCCAGCCAGAGTCCTGGAAAGCCCGCTTGGGGTGGCTTCCCTGCATGTGCCAGGCTGAGGTGGGAGGGTGACAGAGAAGAAGGGGCAAGTGACAGATCTCTGAGTCTTTTCCCCTGGAAATGCTGCCTCGAGCCCGGGGTCCCTTCTCCTGGGACTTGAGGACAGTTGGTCAGGACCATAGACACAATCAGAGGGAAGGAGAAAAGTGATTCCTGCCCTTTGGGGAAGCACAGAGTGAGAAAGGAAGAGGCCAGAAGCTGCCCCTGCTCCCAGGAAGGCAGGTCACCAACCTCAGCTGGGGCCAGCCAGGGCTGAAAGGAATGCCAGATACTTGGCAGGCTGTGTGTGGCCCAGGTGGTGGGGGCACAGCCACCAGGACTCCCCTGAGGTGGTGGTTTCGGTTGAGGTGAGGGAAGGGTGCAGAGGGAGCTGCGCAGCCAGCCGGAGGGGGCCCATAAGCAAAGGCATCGGTTTAGGGGAGAAATCAGCTCGTCCTCAGAAAATGTTAAGAAAATGATGTTTGAGGAAGGAAAGAAGGAGGAACAAGGAGAGAGCCAGAATGGGTCTATTTAATTAATTCCCAACATTGAGGGAGGAAAAGTGATAAGACAGTCTTTTTTTTTTTTCTTCTTTTTAACTGAATAAACGGTTTCAAGCTTGTAAACATGAAACCCTTTAAAAAGAGACAGTGATGGGGCAGTTAAGCATCCGACTCTTGGCTTCAGCTCAGATCATGATCTCAGGGTCATGAGATCGAGCCCCATGTCTGGGCTCCACGGTTAGCACTGAGTCTGCTTGAAGATCCTCTCTCCCCCTCTGCTCCTCCCCCTGCTCATGCTCTCGCTCTCTCTCTAAAATAAATAAATTAATTAATAAATCTTAAAAGAAAAAAAATTGCTGGCGATAGGGGTTCAAGAAGTTTGCTGTCCCGTGTCACGGTTCCCCACAGGTTCTCAACCCCAGTCATCCTCCTGGAAGCTGCACTGACCTGGGGCAGAGGTCCCCCTGGGAGCTTAGTGAACTAGAGCAGAGGGCGGGCAGGAAGCCAAGCTCCCTGCCCCGGCTGGGCTCAGACCTGGCATGCAAAGCTCAGTTTCAGAATCCCCTTCCCCAACTGTGGTCTGGAGCCTTCTTACCCTCACACCGCATCCCTCCACAATGCCAGGGAAGCCCTCATTCCCCTGGGAGCAGGCATTGGCCGTTAGTCGCTTGAGGACACTCCCCAGCTCACCCTGACCAGGACCCGAGTCCTCCTCGGAGCCCTGGGCTCAGACCTTCCTGAACAAGATTTAACTGTGAGCTCTGCTGAACCTCCTCTGGGAACAGGCTGGGTCAGGCCTCCACCATTTTCCATTTCAGCAAGCAAGGAGTCAGGCCGAGTCAGGGCTACTCCTAAGCCTGAGAAGGCCGTGGTGTGCTTTGCAGAAGAAATGTGAGCAGAAGATAAGCTGTGTTCTCACAGGTTCTCTGTGTATCCGTGGCTCGTGGAGGCCATGGCTGCGGCCCTTTCCTGCCCCCCTGACCTCCGCTTCAGCTGTTCCTGGCAGGGGGGAGTGGACGAGGCAAACAAGAGGGTCGGAGGTAGGGCTGGGGTGTTCAGTCATGTGTCCATTCTGGGTGGAGGAGGGTGTCGCAGCTCCCCCAAGGTCCTGCTGCGGAGCTGAGAGCTAAGAAGGCAGGCGGTCTGGCCAGGGCTTTAGCTCTGACACAGGCCCAGCGGCACGCCACCCTCTTACAAATGTCTGTGGCGCTGCTGGAGACCCCTCAGGCCCAGGCCCATGACCTTGGAGGATGTCCGTGACCCAGAGGGCGGCAAGTGGAGGGAGGCTTGTGGCCTCCAAATGTCTCTTTCCTGGCCTGTCCTCGCAAACCTCCTCTCCACCCCCCCTCCCGTCCCCACCGCCAGAGGCCTGTGCCCCTTTCTGCTGGTAACACTGACCCTGGTCATCACCGCACCTGAAGGGCAGACCTCGCCCACGCCTGCCCAGCACACCTGTCCTCACACTCCACGGGAGATGGCGTTTGAGGACCCTCCCCTCCACTGCATTTCAGGGCCCCAGCAGAGGCCCTGCGCCCTGTGAGGAGGCTGGCTGCAGTGGGGGGGGGGGGGGGGCTGTGTGGATGGCTTGCGCCCACGCCCCCACAGTGCCACCACTTTGTCTCACTAGGTGGGGAGGGCCTCTGTGACCCTGGAGGGCTGAGGAACAGCCCTCCAGACACGATTTCTGTGGAGAAGCCAGATTCTGAATCCTGAGCCACCAACTTGCAGAGATGTGGGAGTCCAGGTTTGTTGTGGTTTGGGTGTGAGGGGGAGGGCAGAGTCACAGCCTAGAACCCGTGGTGGTTTACTTCGCTGGCTTCCACACCCTCTGTGGACACCAGCCTGGGTTGCTGTCCCACCCCTCCCGAGCAGCCCCTCTCCCCTCAAGCCTGTCCTCTGCACCTTCCAGCACCTACGTCCAGCTTCCCCTGCCAGTTGCCATGAGGCACAGCACACGGCTGGGCAAACAGAACTTTGCAAACACCCCAGATTTTCACTGTTTGTGGATTTCATTTGCAAATTGGCCTACTTGCAAAAATGTGTCAATACTTGGGGCTCATTTGCCGTGGTGTGCTGTTGACATGCAGAGTGAAAAGCTGAGCTGGCTGTCTGGACACTCCCAGCTCGGCCTTCTCCCCTGTGGGAAATAGGTGTCCTTTCCACCACTGAAGGAGGGCCATAGTGTGTGTGTGTGTGTGTGTGTGTGTGTGTGTGTGTGTGCTGGCGATTTCTCCAGGGCAGCGCGGCAGTGCTGTGTGGGGCTTGGGGAGTATTCGCCAAGCTTCCTGAGGGAGTGAGCTCAGCATTAATGAATTGCCCGGACGTATCACATGGAGTCTTTAAACAGAAACACATGAAACAAGGTTATCCATGGATTCAGTTGATGAAAAGTTTGTACCTAGAGGTTCCCAGGAACCTAACCCTGTATTTCCCCCGGGGGTGAAGGTTCAGAAATTTGCTCTTTCACTGTTGCCAGAGACTTTATAAACCATAACAACCTCAAGTGAGGAGAATCAGCCGTAGGGCACCTGAGCTTGCCTGGACCTAGCGTGTCAGGATCCCCTGGCTTCCACGTATTGGAAGCACCGCAGGTGACTCTGACCCAGGATCTGCGGGGGAGCCGCTGCTGTGCCACCTCGAAGCACCACGTTAGACGCACTGGGCTTGGACAGTGGAGGCGGCCATCTCGAAACAACCTTCTGTCCAACTGGGAGGAGAACATAAGACTGACCAGGTCTTAGGGCTCTGAAGACTCTGTGTGACCTCAGGCAAGTCATCTGATGTTCAGGGAGTCCATTTCCCCACCCATAACATGAAGATAAGAAAACTGATGCATGGAAGGATTTGCTCTGAGATTCGGACATGTCTTGTGAGATAGGAGCGAGGAGTCCACAGGTGTCTTTAGAGTAAACACTCATCCCAAGAGAAAAGGCAGATGGTCTTGGCCGAGAATGACGAGCACATTCCTGGGGAGGGAAAGGAGGAAGGATAACTTGGGGAACCACTTGGTGGTGGTCACTCAGGTCAGCTTCTAGCCTGGCCCCTAAGGGCTTGAACCTGAGGGGCGAGAGGGAAGGCTGCTTGCCTAAGAACCTTGGTGAGGCCCAGGAAGCCCAAGGCCGGTGGCATCAGAACTGATAACATGGCCGTGGGCAGGGGCAGGATGTCTCCCCTCAAGGAGGGTGCCGTGCACCAAGGCAGCTGGGCTCAGCCTATGGAAGCCAGTCCCTGCATGGGCAGCGCCCCATCCACCCCATCCTTCCCCCCTCCCCTTGATGTAACACCTTCTGAGCTTTGGAGACACTGAGGGCAGTTGTTGCAAATGTCCCCTCTGAAAGTTGGGAGGCTGGGAGGTGAGGACCAGCTCCTGAGCTCAGGTATATGATGCTTCCTAGGACAAACCCAAAGGGGAAACCTGGAGGCTGTGCACAGGAGCTGAGGGAGGCACAAAGACCAAGAAAGACTATTACCTCCTGTTCATGTGACCATTTTTATTTTACTCCAGACTTGCATGGCTAAGGAGATGGGGGTCGCAGGTATATGAGAATCAACTGAGCTGGTAGCTGTGAAAGATTTTGGAGAGCGACACCTGGGGGCTCCGTCAGTTAAGCGTCTGTCTTTGGCTCCGGTCATGATCTCAGGGTCCTGGGATCGAGCCCTGTGTTGGGCTCCCTGCTCGGTGGGCAATCTGCTTCTCCCTCTGCCTCTGCCCCTCCCCCTGATCGTGCTCTCTGTCTGTCAAATAAATGAATAAAATCTTAAAAAAAAAAAAAAAAAGATTTTAAAGAGGTGCAAAAAGAGCCAGACAAACGCAAGAGCTTTTCATATTAGTCCTTTCAGAAACACCCCCTGGCAGGGCGGCGCCCTTCCTGAGCTAGGACTGGGTGGACCCTTCCGGGGCCCCTCTGCAGTGAGCTGGGCCTGATGGAGGGGTGTGTCCGGACGGCCACATCCTCTCAGGAGCCCGACGGGCGCATGCCAGCCAGCATTTTCCCACACTGCCTGGTCTTTCTGTCAATTTTTTCAGTATTTCTTTGCTGCTTCGGGTTAAGAAATTGCATCTCCCCACACACTTCCTTCAGTGGGAGCTGCTCCTGGAGCAGCACCTACCACGTGGCGCGTCCCCAGTACATGCTGGGTCCCTCCCCTCCTCTTCCTGCCCCAACCCTGCTGACAACCTTCCCCTTAGGTCCACCTCTTGGAATTTTCTGGTAGTAAGTTGTCTTAGTGCAGGAAGAGGTGTTATTGGCAAGAAACACACAAATGGGAAACAGAAACTCTGATGATCTGAGGCAGCACATCTCTGTCCCTCCCCCACGGGCCCCAGAATCAGTCTCCTGCCATCTCTCTCCCAGCTTTGCCCAGCTTTCCCTGTCCCCCAAGCTCTGCACGCATTCGCCCCCAGCTAGCTCAGCATCTAGGATCCATTGGACTTTTCCAACATAGGAACTGCACGGTGCCCCGTTTCCGGGCATGGTTGCTGGTTGGCCAGCCCCGTGGGGCTGCGGCAGGGGCAGGTGGCGGCAGGGGCAGGTGACCACAGGGCTGTGCCTTAGTTGTGCCGCAGATCTTCCAGAGCCCTCTGCTCTGGCCTGGGCTTGAGGCATGGCCAGACCGCACTCACAGAGAGACATCCAGAACGACCACCCCTCCCCCAAACCTTTCCAGGGATACTGAACCATAGAGAAGCCCACAGTCTCATCTCCTGGGAGTGCTCTGTGGGCAGGCCAGGGTGGGGGAAGGTGCAGCTCAACAAGGAGGCGGGGGGGGGGGGTGAGGTGGGCCAGAGACACCTAGACTTGAGATGGCACCTGTCCCCTTTCTCCTCACTGTCCCTTCTCCCGGAGAGACAGAGGCCTGCCCAGGGAAGGACTGAGCTCTCCTAGGACAAACTGGCCCTTGGTTCTCAGGGGACATCAGCTACTAATATCCTGCAGGGTTCACAAAACTGGGTCTGTTCTTCCTCCCTGAGTCCACTGTGGCACAAAAGGCCCCCAGAGGCCAGAAAATGGTTTGGGCCACCTGACACTAATGTCAGAGAATGCCAAAAAAAGTGTCATGGAGGTGGCAACTGCAGGAAGCACCACTACCCCAGGGCAAGGCAACAAAAGGAAACAGGGACTCTCCCTGCCTGGCTTGAGACCCAGGCATCAGAGGTGGGGACCTGTGCCAGCCAGTGTTTATGTCTCTGGGGAGGTGAGGGATGACAGTTTCCCAACTGTTGGAAAACTGCAAACTGGAGTCAGTGGCTCCTCGGGTGAAGAAATAATTCAGGAGCCTCCGGACCAACCCAAGGTAAACAGGGAGCCAGGGAGCAGCAGGTGTCCCCTCCTGCCTTGCAGCGCCCTCTAGCACCTCTTACTGGCACAGCCTAACAGGCAGCTGCTGGCAAAGCCAGGAGTAGTGGTTCACCCAGTGTCAGCTCCTGCACCAGGGAAGGGAGATGAGAAGATCAGCACACCCTGGAGCTGGAGCTGGAGTCCGCTCTTGGGCACGTGTGTGTGTGTGTGTGTGTGTGTGTGTGTGTGTGTGTGTGTGTATTGCTGGCGAGCACAGACCCCTGGCTCCCTGCCTGCAGACTGGATTGTGAGTCCTGCCCCATGGGCATCAGAGCTGTTAGCAAATGTCCAGGCTCTGACTGCCAGGGCTGCTCTGATTTCTGCACCACCCAGCTCTGCGCGGCTCTGGGCCCCATTACCTCCCCCCACACCCCTCAGACAGCCCCTGCTTTGAGATATTCTGTTAAAAGGAAGCTCAAAATTCTTCATCTCTGGAGGGACATCTGGCGATCCGGCAGCGGAAAGATTACAATGCCTGCCTCCCTGTCCCGTCAGAGGAGGCCAGGAGTGCAGAAAGAAGCATGCTCTAGGCTGTATGGCTCAGCACATAGTGGACACGGGGGAATTCCTTTACCAACAGAAGGTATAAGCTAAAACTGCAATTCTGGTCTCCGTTTAAATGTCACCTCCTCAGGGAGATTCTCCCAGCCCACTCTGTATAGTTAGGGCTCCTGTCACCCTGTTGTCCATCACCGTGTGTTGTCATTCCCTTCAGCACGTGTCATTTCGTGCACTTTATATTTTAGAATCGCGTGTTTGTTGCCTATCTCCTCTAGATAGCAGACTCCCAGGTGCAGGGCCGTGTTGGCTTCCTTCACTGCAGACTCAGGACCTAACCGAGTGTCTGGCACACAGTAGGTCTCAATAACAGTTTGTCAAATGCATCCACTTAAAAATATAAAATGATTCTAGATGGGGCACCTGGATGCCTCAGTGGGTTAAGCACCCAACTTCTAGCTCAGGTCATGATCTCAGGGTCGTGAGATCGAGCCCCACATCAAGCTCCACACTCAGCACAGCTTGAGATTCTTTCTCGCTCTCCCTCTGCCCCTCTCCCCACCACTCATGTGCCCCCCGCAAAAAAAGGGTTCTAGGTGAGTTGTGATAAACTGATGGGTGGTGGATCTATGAATTTGTGGTATATGCAACATAACACTGAGAAGAATGTAGAAGGCACTCTCCATTTCCAGGTTGACGGGATGGCAGGCAGGAGGATTTCTCAGCCCTCAGTGTGGTTTCGGCTGTGCCTGTGCTCTGCAGTACATCCCCGGGGACTAGGACCTAACCCTCACTCGCCATAACTTCCCCTCCTGAACCCCCAATGACCAGGGGCTCAGTGAATGCTAGAGCTGGCGGGGCTCCATTGAGTCCAAAGACAGCTCCACATCCCTGTCACCCGGGGAACATCTGAAAACAACACTCTGTGGATCCTGCCACTAACTTCTGATTCTTTTAGATCCATAAGTCAGTGAAGCATAGTGGGTCTCCAGAACCGTGAGCCTGAGTCCTGACTGCCACACACTGCGAGCTTGGGAAAGTTGCTTAACCTCTCTGTGCCTCGATTTCTTCACCTCCAAAATGGAAATATTAGCCCCAACCTCAGATGTGTGTAGTGAGGATCAACATGCATAAAGCTCCTGTTGCAATGGCTGACTCAGTAAATAGTGAATAAATAGAGCTCTTATAGTGATTATGAGTTAGCGAGCCTCCTGATCCTGGACCCAGTGTTCTTTCCAACACGTCACACTGAATGTGCACACAGAATTCCCTCTGAGGCCAGACTTGACACGGAGAAGAGACGGCCACTGCCCTGGGACCCTTCGGTCAGCACCCATGGAAGAGAGGCCTGTGCCTAGGAACAAGGAACAGATCTGCCCCCTGGAAAGCAGAGAGCTGGAGGTCACAGGAGCTCAGCCATGCAGCTCTTGGGTCCTTTGAGAAGCCCTCTGGCTGCTCCTGTTAGCATTTCATTATGGAAATGTTGGGAACTAAAAATAGAAGTTCTTCAGGAGAGCTTAATCCTCTGGGCTTTAAGAAACAGCTGCTAGAGAGTTCCATGAATCAACCAGCAGAGGGCACTGTCGTCACACGCAAGTAGTCACAGTGGGTCCGAAATTTCCATGAAATTCCCAACATCCATTCCCAACCTCATAACCTCATGCCCCCATCTTGTCACGCTCAGGACCCTGTTGCTAGACTCCCCGCAGATCAGCAGCTCCTGGGGCTAAGGAAACCCCTTCACACCTCAGTCCACAGCTCTCCTTGGAGACCCTTAAGAACAAGGACAGTCCTTGAATTTCTTTTTCCTGGCTTTGTACCCTACCCCAGCCCCAAGACCTTGCATAGTGCTGGGCACACAGTGGGCATGAAGTACACATATTCTTGGTGGGTGAATGGATATGTGAAATCTGCTAAAATTAATACACTGTATAAGGGAGAATGCCTGAGTTTCAAGGCGACGGTGAGACAGAACACAGTGGTGGGGACCAGAGAGGATTATGGCCCACGGTTAAGGGGAAGGTCAAGACTAAATGGGAAAGAGAGGCTGAGAGGGCTCAGGCAGGAAAGGAACAGATGTATTTCTGGGATTCAACTAGGGAGAGGCTGCTCAGGGCTGAGGTCAAAGCCTTGCCTCAGGGCCCTGGGCAGCGGCACCAGGAATGCGGAGACACGAGCCCTTGCAGCCCACAGCCATGGCTCAGCTGCTCTCCGTATGGGGGCCACTGTTAGCCTCTCTTGTGGCTTGTGGCTGCCGCCATCAACTGCGACCTCACTGGCGACCCCCAAGCCCAGGGTGATGCCATGGGGCTCAGCACCCTGACCCTGTATCACACACCCTTAACCCAAAGGAGTCTCTTTCACGAGAACCTCAAGGATTTCAGAGTTTCTGCCGCCAGACCAGCCTGCTGCCTCCGAGTTCCACCTGCTCTGGGGTGGGCCCCCCCGGCTGACTCAACTTCAGGTAGAATAAGTCAGGGTAGGAGGAGCCCAGGCTGGAAGGAAGGTCTGTGCTGGCATCTGGCTCTACGACCTAGTCGGTCTCAACGGTGTGGTTTCCCTGGCCCCTTACTTGTTCTGCCTGAGATCTAGTTTGTCGTGTGTGGATTGTTAGCACATCCTTCCAGAGGGTCCAGTGAAGTAGCAAATAAGTGGTGCCGCACGTGGCTCTGGCCTAGCTCGTCGAGCGCCACGTCTGCCATGTCACGACTCGACACGGCAGGGGATGCAGGCGAGAGGCCTGCAGCCCCATGACACAGCGGAGTGAGTGGGCAGAAGAGGCAGGAGGCAGGGGTGGCCGCGAGGGGCGAGTCCGGGGGGGCTGGACCAGTGGGGGTGACACAGCCAGGAGGATGCCACAAGGTCACTGTCCCAGGACGAGGGTGATGAGGGGGGAGCCAAAGGCTGGCTCTCTCACAGCGCCCAATAGGGCCATGCCCACCACCGCCCCCTGGAAACTTTGGGCTTCCCCTTGCGGACACCTCAGCAGCTCACTCCAGGTCCCGCCTTCCCCTTTCTCCCCTCAGCTGCAGGGTCTCCCTCTGGGGGCTTCTGCTAGAGCCCAGCTGCCTGCAGACGGTCTGCAGCTCCCTCCGGTCTCATCCTTCAGCAGTACTGTTCTGTTCTGACCTCCTGGCACCCTGGGCAGCTTCTGCCCCCTGCCTCCCATACCCCAGGGGTCTCTGGGACCTCAGCCCATGGAGCCGCAAGCCCTGTATTCATCCTAGAGGGGAGTTAGGTGGGGAAAGGAGAAGGACTCAGGCGTGGCTGAGACTGAGCACTGGGGGAGGGCTAGAAAGAACAAGGCTGTTGGCCTGGCTGGAGGTGGGGGAGGGGAGGGCCCAGAGCCGGGGGGCCCAAGACATGGGCAGAGACCCAGACGCTCCAGGTGAGGCCTGGGACAAGCGTGGCACAATGGCCAGCCCTGAAATGAGGCCTCCGGCAGCAAGACTGAGTCTCCTGCTGGCGACCTCACTGGGATAAGGCAGGGCAGCCAGAGGAGGGCTTAGTGACCCCATGGCGGAGGGGGGGGGGCAGAGGCAGCAATACAGGGACTGGCAGGGATGCATATGATATGGGCAGATGGACAACTCCCCCAGCCCATTGTTTTCCCTTTGGGCTTCAGAGCAGGTGTCCCCAGGAAGCCAAGAGGGGAGGAGAGGCAGCTTAGATGGCCTCCTGCACAGCCCGGGCTGGGGGGCTACCAGTCCAAGAGGGCTTTCTTTTCCTCCCGTCCTCAAGGCTTTCCGAGACCGCCCATGCTGGTTACCATCTGCTATGTGGTTGCCAAGGGAACCACTTACTATTTTTGCACTTTGCCCACGTGACAGGGCTTTGGAAAGGCTCAGGCATGGTTGGTCCAGGAGGAGGCAATGCCCGGCGGGCTCCGCTGGAGACCTTGGTCATGGGGCGGGCGTTGTGGCGGGCGCCCAGGATGGGGCCCGGAATTCAGACCTATGTCCCTGAGTGAAGGGGGCGGGGGGCCACTGAGGAGAAGGGTACCCCACGTGGGAGAGAACCAGCCTATTCTCTCATTCACCTATCAAGCATGGAAGGTGCTAGGCATTCACTGTGCGAGGTAGCAGCAAGACAGCTGGGAATAGGGCTGGCAGTGGGACAGATAAACAAAAACACAGTCATGGGGCAGTAGGATCAGTGCTGATGTGGGCACCATCTTGGCAGGGAGGGGTCTGGGAAAGCTTCCCTGATGGGATGGTATCTGATCCAGAATAAGGTTTTGTAGGTGATACCAGCAAGAGGGAAGTGATGGAGTAGGCCATGGTCCTTGGGACTGTGGGAGAATCTCTAGGACATCTGAGGAACCAAAGAGCCTGAACTCTGGGAGGGAGAGGCCATCAGGGGAGCTGGGTTACTGCTCAGAGTTCTGGGCTGAGCACAAGTATCTGGGGAGGGGAAGAGAATGGGCTGAAGCTAGACAGCTTGATTTCTTCCACCCCAGTCCATTGCCCAGGCCCTGGATGCATAACTAAAGATTTCTTCTCATGTTGATCAGTGAACCTGCTGGGAAATCCAAGAAGCATTTAGTCTTGAACAGAAGGGAAGGTGTGGAAGGAAATGGAAGGGGAAGAGACAAAGAAGAAGTGGGCACCCAGCAGGTGTTAGGAATCTGCCCGGCACACTGCAACACAATATATAAATGTTAGCACCAGCCTTGTGAAGTGGGAGTCTTGGCTCTCATTGTAAACATCAGGAAACTGAGGTTCTGGGAAGCTAAATAACTTGCCTGGGATTATAGAGGCGATAAGCAATGAAATCGGAACTCATGCCCAAGTCAGTCTGACCCGAAAACCTGTCTCTCTCCACAAGACAAAAGCAATGTACTGCACATCTGATATGTGCCGACAACCAGCCTAAACACCAGAAACCTGAAAACAAGAGGAGGTTTCTTCTGTGAGAATCTAATGAGATCAGGTGCAAGGGACCTGTAGCAGGTCATATTTTCCCAAATAGGCCTGCTGTGCCTTGACCCTGGGTGGGTTTCGTGGGTGCCACGAGGCGTGGAAATGACACTATCTGACACTAGAGGTAGGCTTATGAAAGGAGGCACAGCCTAGACACCCGGCTATGAGAAGTCATTTGTGGAGAGGAAAGGAACTCCCTGCCGGTGACCGGCTCCACCCCTGGAAATGTGAGCGAGCCTGGCTTCCTCATTGGGTGGAGGCCCCAGACAGCAGGATGGACTAGCAGCTCCACGGCGCCTTCCCAGAGTCCCTGACCCACAGAATCTCTGAGCACAAGAAGTGGCCGTTTCACACCAGTAAGTTCTGGGGGTAATAACTTACACAGCTGTAGGAAAGAGACTTTGGAAACTGTTGAGTGCTCACGTGTGTGAGATGTTACTAGGAAACCCGAGTTTGGTAAAATGCGACCTCATTGGTGTCTGAGGAGTCAGCGTGTGAGTTACCCTGGGTGGTGCCCCTGCTGGGTAGGGACACACATCTGGAAAGTGATCCTTGGGCTGAGCCCCAGGGGACTGAGGGGAATGATCCAGGGAAGGAAGCTGGGGCAGTTCAAGGGAGCGCTGCTGAGCTGCTGAGCAGTGTGTGCAGGTGGGGCTCAGCCCCACCTGAGACCCTCAGGAGCCCACACAAGGAGCCTCTGGGGGTGGGACTGGTCTGCAGACTCCAGCCCCTATTGGTGGAGGGTTGTTCCGGGGGCGGGATATTAGCTCCTAGCCCTTGCCAGTAGGAATGCCCTAGAATGGCTTGGAGGGCTCGCTCGCAGAGCCCAGGGGAAAACACTGAACTGGGCACTGAGAGATTACACCACACGTGCGGGGCCGACAGGCTTCGAATGGGAGCAAGAAAGGTGAGCGACACATCGTGGCATTACGTAATTCTCGTGGCGGTGCTTACATGCGATGTCCTGGGCGGACATCTGCAAGACCAACCTCGGCCGGGCCAGGTTCCCTGCTGACTGGAGGCAGCCTGCCTGGCCTCTCTGGAAAAGCCTGTGCAGTTTCAGGCCTGTTTAAAGCAGCCCTTTGAGCCACCCTCCTTCAGAGTCGAGCCCTGTAGGTGGTCTTCGGTAATCACAGCTATGCCTGGGGACGACCAGGGTCAGGGCACTCTCTGCCCAGGGGGAGACTGGGTTCTAGGCATGAGGCCTTCCAGTCCAGGGTCAGGCTGGGACGTGGGCCAGATGCCCTCTGCATGACCTCACCTCCAGGACCTGGGTTTCTGGTCAACTCCAGCACTTACACTTCTGTAACATCAATTCTTTGTGATCTTATTTTCTAAAGGGAGAACAAGGCTCCTTGCTTCAGTGTCCTATTTCTTGCCTTTAAGCCTTTAAACCCCTTCTTCTCTGTTGTGCAAGGGAGCTGGCTCTTGCTGCCTGCTTGGGAAGAAGGTCTGGGAGCACACAGGGTGGGAACTGGGCCGCACCCTGGGGCGCACGGGAACAGAAGCCGGAGGAGCTCTGTGGCCAGCAGGAGAGGCCATGAAAGGGGTGCTCTTCCTGGAAGGAACTTAGATTTAGGAAAGGAATTAACGAATGACGTCAGTATCAGCAACACTCTGTTGTGAGGACATCTGCAGATCCAGAGCGTCACCTCTGAGAGACTGACTTTGAACTTGTATGGGGCCTGGTTAAGAACCCAACTCCTGTCCACTCTCCCATTGCCTTTCCTTCGGCCTTCTCTTCTCCTGGGTAAAGAATCGTAGCTCCTTTCTTCCATCCTCATTCCAAGCAGGCACAAGGCCTCCCCATGATGTCTGGAGCCCCTCTGCTGGGAGCAGACCTGACCTCAGAGGTTGGCATGGTTTGGTCCCCCAGCTGTGCTCCTGACTGAGGAGTTTCCTGGGTGCAGGGCTTTCAGCGCAAACGCTGAAAAGTCCAGCAGGGTTGGTCATGTTAATGAGTGTCTGTGCTGGGCCCTCAAGGTTTGGGGCAATTATAGCCAAGGAGATCAGTGCTAAGCAATAGGGGACCCTGGAGGTGGGTCAAAACAGAGTCTTGTAAGGATAGATGCCTGAGAGCAAAGAAAAGATGACAAGCCAATGTGAGAGTAGGGAGCAATGAATGGTAAATGGGGTGGCAGGCTTTGGGTCCGGCTGACACGCCATGCTGCTGATCCCCAGGCCAGCCGGTTTCCCTTCCCTGACTGCACCACCCTGTGTGGGGCCTCCTTGGGCTGCCTGGGTTTCTGTGTGCTCTGTCCTAGCACTCTACATGAGAGAGTGTCCTAGAATCTCTAAATGAGAGACGTTCTGATTCAGAGAAGGCCCTTGCTGGGGTGTAGGGCAGTGAAGTGGGCAGGACTGCCCCAGGAGTGGGGAGCCTGAAGCCCTGGGGGAAAACTGTGCTTTGATGGGGGGCCATCCAGGAGGAGGGGGGAGTGGGGAAAAACAGTGGTCCTGGCAAGTTCCTGCTCTGCAGCCTGGGCTTTAAGGCAGGGATCCTCCCGCTCTCACTGCTCGATGGTGTGGGATGATGCAGGAAGTAGGCAACATTAAGTAAGAGAAGGCCTGTCTCAGGTATTTCCAGGGACTTGTCACCATCTGTATGCACTCACACATCATTCATTTTGGGCGCCATATGTCCCAGTACAGACTACCATGGCCACATGAAGGACTTCCTGAGTTCCAGGCCAAAGAGTCCTGTCTGATAAGCTTTAGGCCCTTTACTCTTGGGCGGATGGTCACCAAGCTCCCAGCTTCCAAGTGGGACCCAAGCGTTCACTGGGAGAATTTCTAGTCTGGACACACAAAGGAATAAGGCAGAGGTCAAATCTGGTCCTCAGAAAGGCTCTGGCTGGGTTCTCAAAGTATGTCTGAGCCCATCCATATCACAGTCTCCTGGTAGTGGAGGGGGTGATTTGCTCACTAAAAATGCAATTCCCAGGCCCTGTTCTAGAAATACGGAACCATGAACCCTGGGGGTGGGACCCAGCATCAGCATTTTGAATAGTCAGTCACCTTAGGAGATTCTGCTTAATGTAAAAATTCTCTCTTGGGAGTAACTGCTATTTATTTTATGTCAAAGAAATTCATCTCTACTGTAAAATTTCCAGGATGAGTTTAATGCAGTGTTTCTCAACCTCAACACATGTGACATTTTGTACCAGATAATTCTTGGTCTGGGGAAGGAGGGCTGTCCCGTGCATTGTAGGGTGTTTGATACTAGTAGAATCCTACAGCTGTAACAAGCAAAAATATAAAAATGTCTTCAGACATAGCTAGTGTCCCTTAGAAGAAAAAAATCCCCCCTCAAAAGGAATGAAATCTGACCTGAGTCAGATCTGACCTGAGTCAAATCTGACCAGCATGTTGCCTGGGCTTTGAGATGCTTGGAGCCACCTCCAGGCCGGGCTCTGGCCACGCGGCCCTCGCCACCACTCTCCAGCCGCAGAGGGGGCTGAATCTGGGTCCTGCGGTTGCTCTCTCCTGGTGAACGCCAGGCCAGCCCCGCCACCCCCGCCACCCCCTTCCCTATTCCCTGCCCCTCCCACTCCCACACATCCTCCCCGTTTCTGCCATCTCGGGGGATGGTCCCACACAGGTGGGGACATAGAAGGCAGGACTGTGAAGGGACTGCCCATGCACAGGGCTGCCCCTTTCCACGGAGCAGATGAACCTTCAAGGAGAGGGTGTGGGGGGGGAAGAATTCTTGTCTTGTGAAAATATGAAGTTTATTTTTGTGCTTATTCTGAAGTAAACATGGTCACAGTGAATCTGGCGAGGACAAGAAAATAGAAATCTAAAGATGTCAGTCACTTCCTCGGTGACACGGAGGGGGGCTCCCCACTCTGCCATCCTTACCAGCCTGGCCAGCGTGCAGGCGGGATGCCATGGGGACAGAACACTCGACCAAGGACAAGAGGCATTCAGGGTTCTGGATGCATGTCTGCTTTATTTGGGTCCGGGGGCCCAGAGGCTTGGGCAACCTGTTTTCCAGGAGACTTGGCAGCTGAGGTCTCCCTGCCCCCCTCCCCTTCAGGAACACGCTCCCAGGATGGAACGTCAAAACTCGTCTTTTGTGTCAAAATGGGGCTGGTCTTCAGGCTTGAAGTCTGGGTTGGGGCTGCCGTCCTCGTTGAGAATCCTCCGGGCCGTGTAGCCCACGATGGGATACTTGGCTTTGTACACTTTCGTGAAGACATCGTCCAGGGATTTCAGCTCCTCCGCTGTGAGGCCCGTCTTGGGGAGAAAAGCCCAAGCAACACAGGGGAAGGGTGGGGGGGGTGGGATGAGTGAGTCATGCCTCCTACTGGACTCTCACCACCCCACCCTCCTCCCCCCACACCCTTAGAGCAGTGAGAAAGTATCTCAACTAACTGACTTCTCCAGAGAGCTAACCCCGTGTGTCTGTGTGGAGGGGACAGTGGTGGGGAGAGCCATTTGCTGTCTGACTGATGTAGGAATTCAAGACTCTGGAGAATACCCAGCCCAGGGCAGGGTGGGATACACTCTATGTAGTCTGCACCCACCTCCTTTTTGTGGCTGTCTATCCCCCTCCCATTACAGATTCATATTCCCTTCCCCTTCCTTGACTCCTGAACATTTCTGTAATGTTGTGGTTTATGAGTTTGACTCATCTGAGCAAAACTGGGGTGAATGCCAGCCCCCCTTCCTTCCGGGATGACTGAGGCCCTCAAATGGCTTTTGGCAATGCTGTTTTCTCTTTCACAGAAATATGAACATGGGGATACTCCACTTCTCAACCCTGTTCACAGCCAGCATGGCCTGGGGAGTAGGTGTCTGAGACCAACAGCAAACCTATGAGGCTGGGGCTGGTGGGCGCAGACCACAAGGGGGATGGGGCCACCAAGACAGGTTGGAGCCAAACTGTGAAGGTCATTGAGTTGGATCACCAAGTTCACAAGAGCTTAGACTTGACTCTATAGGCACTGGGGAGTCACGGGAGGTTTTTGAGTAGGAGTGGCTTAGGAAGATCTCTATTTCAAGAAAACAGTTGGTCTCACTGAGTGGACGGGAACAGCAACAGGCTAATTAGGAAGCTTTGCTATTGTCTAAGTAAAAAAGGCCATGGCAAGAGGGCTGGGACATTTTTACAAAGGCTCATAATCTGGCTCACAGTGTCATGCGTGAGGTCTGCAGGATCGAGGGACATCTTGGCCACCCCTCTGGTGGAGTCCTTCCCAGTCAAGGCATTGTAGGGGGCTCCTCGTCCATAAAACTCTGCAGTGGATAAGAAGGAAGAAGATGAGAGTGTGGACGTGCACGGGAAGCAGCCAGGGGACTGTTTGTGGTGGTGGGGGGGGCTTCTGAGACCCAATGCAGTGCTGAAGAAGCCTCCAGGCCTAAGGAAAGGGGAAGCAGGGAAGACACAAAGCCCAATAAGCCAATCCCTGCCATCAGTCTGGGTTCCACTAATTCAGACTACAGAATAAGTCACACATGCTGGACTGAGAGGTGATTTTTAAAAAATACAGAATGAAAACAATCTCTTAAAAATATCTAAAATGCAAACAGGAAGCCTATTCAGTCTTCTTAAATGTTGGTAGAAGCCAAGTCTAGTCAGTTCAACATCTTTTGTTTGGTGTCAGATACACCATGAGCCATAACAAAACTACCTCCATGATGTCATCTGTAATTACCACTAGAGAAGCCATGAAGTGGCATTAAAATGTTCTGTTGTGTTCTATGGTCCCAACACCTTGCAAAGCAACACTTTCCCTCTCATGATTTCAACCATGGTAAACCATCCAGCTGGAATTTGATGCCATAGGCAGCAGGGAGCCATGGAGGGTTTTTGAGCAGGAACATGACATAATTAGAAAAACACTGTGGAAATACAACACTGACAAAAATTGTTAACTCAATCTCAGGGCAAAGGACCTAGCCAGCGTCCCCTCCCTTTGTTCACACACCCAGTGCCCAATCTGTCTGCCGAGCTCCCCAGAAGTAAGGTTTCATGAAGCCAAATCACTTACCCTTTCCAGAAGTGACATCAAATACCACTCCTTTCACTGCCATGTAGATGGGCTGATCCTCCTAGAAAGCAGGAGAGGAGCTGTTGGGGGGAGCCCAAGATCTCTGCTCTGCCAGCCCAAGTTGCTGACCTCTCTTCCCAACACAGGCTCTGCAGACAGCAGCAGGGGAAGATACAAAGCAGCCTTCCCTGAGCCGGTTCTCAGCCAGCTCATCCCATCAGCAGCTTGCCCTTACCTGCCCAATGGCATGTCCACTCACAAACTTTGGAAAGGCGACAAAGTATCATGACAAGCCCATGGCAATACCTTTTGGTGAAAAAAAAAAAATCCCAGGGACTGAAGCAAATCTGTATAGATAAAAATTCAAAGGATGTTAAACGGTGATGATTTAAATCAACCCAAATCTCCTTTCATCTTGGCCAATGTACCTACATGGATGTAATCAGTATAAATGACTGATTTTATATTTTGCTTCTTCCAGGTGATATTGCTTCATATAAACATTCCCATGTATTGAAATCACCAAAATGGTTGTCACTAACACAGCTATATTTTGGATTAGTGATACTGTGTACCTGTTGGTTTAGCTCTTCTTCTATTTGGGGTATTTGGGCTCTTTAATTCCTTAAAACCATTAATGGCAGGATTATGAATATCCTTCTATAAGCTACTTTATAATTTGATGAGTTATCTCCTTGAGGTATGGAATATATGGAATTCCTGGACCAAAGTATATGAACAACGTAATCACTTATTAAAAATTTAACCAGGGGCGCCTGGGTGGCTCAGTTGGTTAAGCGACTGCCTTCGGCTCAGGTCATGATCCTGGAGACCTGGGATTGAGTCCCACATCGGGCTTCCTGCTTGGCGGGAAGCCTGCTTCTCCCTCTCTCACTCCCTCTGCTTGTGTTCCCTCTCTGGCTGTGTTTCTCTCTGTCAAATAATAAATAAAATCTTAAAAAAAAAAAAAATTTAACCAGTTCTTCAAAAAACCATTTACACTGCTAGTAAAGTACTACCAAAGTACTAACAGTGAGTCTCATAGTATATTTTTTGCTATATTCGTAGGGATAAAATGTTGTCTTCAAATTCCTACCCCACCCCCACCAAAGAGAATACCACAAAAACAGATGGCATGAATTTCCTAACTACCATCAAGGTGGACTCGGGCTGGGACAACGGGTACAGTTCTCCTTTGTCTCAGCCCCACTGAGGGTACGGGGACACCCACAGTCATCTCCTAGGCCAGGGTGAAGGGGGGTTGCAGCTGGGTACACAGGAATCTCTGATCTCCAAGAGCACACTGCCTGGTCTCCTCTAGGCGAGGGCCTTAAGCTTCTTGTCCTCGTGGGGCTTAAGGTCAAGTTTTCATGACTACATTTAACAAAGAGGGAGTGGGGCTCAGGGAAGGTAAGTGACTTGGCCAAGGAATGTATGTCACTGCCACATAACTTTTCAGGCCTCAGTGTCTCTAACCGTTACATATGAGTAACACCCACTGACCCTGCAGGCACGCTGAGGGACACAGTGTGGGGGAGCACACCGCAGGCCCAGCACAAGAGCTCAGGACATAGCCGGTTATTATATTCTCTATCACCTCCGGACAGAGAGTGCTCAGAACGTCTGTTCAGTTGGTAGATATTTGCTCCACTTCAACCAAGAGTTACTTTATTTTAATTTTACTTTACTTTATTTATTTGACACAGGGGGAGAGAGAGAGGGAGGGAGAGAGGGAGGAAAAGACAGCATGCACACAAGCATGGGGAGCTGCAGGCAGAGGGAGAGGGAGGAGCAGACTCCCTACCCAGCATGGAGCCCCATGCAGTCCCAGGACCCTGGAATCATGACCTGGGCCCAAGGCAGTCACTTATCCAACTGAGCCACCCAGGTGCCCCATTTTCATTTTCTTTTAAAGATTTTATTTTTAAATAATCTCTATACCCATGTGGGGCTCGAACTCACCCCTGAGATCACATTCTACCAACTGAGTCAGCTAGGCACCCCAATAAGGGTTATTTTAAAAGGCGTGGCTTAACCAGCCAGCAGCTTGCTTTTTTTTTTTTTAACGGCCCTTCTTTCACTGTGATTTTTTATTTCTTGACTTCAATTGCTTATCAAGTGGGGTTATATATTATTTCAATTTAAACAATATATTAAGTTTCAATTTTATCCATGGCATTTTGTCATATTTCCCATTCTGTTGCTTTTCCTTTAATACGTTACTCTTTTCTTGTGTGCAGAGGCATAGAAACATGACATTCACATACATAAACTAGACCCACATGCATCTTATCACTAAAACCCTCAATTTTAACAGTTAAATATTTTATCTCCTCATGAAACTATACATTGAAGATGTCAGTGCAAAGAGGAAGTCCCAGCGAAGCCGCAGAAAGGAATGTAAAGAGGAATGAGAGGAATGGCCTTATCAGTTAAAAGGCATGCTGGGGGTGGGGGCCTATGGAGCTGGCTGCCCCCCCCCCCCCAGCAGAGCAGCAGGCATGGTTTCCAGGCACCGGAAGTGGCAACTGAGAAGACAGGGAGGGTGAGTGGAAGTCTTGTGAGCAGAAATGCAGACTCCGAAATCGAAATGTCCATGGAGACAGATAAAGACACACATGCTTATCACCAGCTTCACACCGTGTTCCCCACCCTCTCATCCGCCTGGAAGGACGCTTCATTTGTGTTTTGTTTTGTTTTGTTTTAAATCTGTGCAGCAGGTCTAAAGTAACAGCAGGAGGTCTGCCTTTTTCCAAGAGCTCACAGGAGGGTCACCTCAAGTCAAACAGGCCTGCGGTTGAGCCGCTGGTTATAAGCTGTGTTGCCTTAGACAAATTACTTAACCTTTCTGTGCCTCAGTTGTCTCCTCTGTAATAAGAACATAATAAAAGTATCCACTTACCAGGCTGTTGTGAGGATTAACCAAGGCAAGAGATATAAAGCACTTCGCAGTTTGGGGAAATAAATGTTAGTTACCTGGATCCTTCTCTAGATTTTTAAAGTTAAAAGGTCAAAGAGGAATCAGACAATCAAGTAGAAGAAGACTAGAGAGCTTTCCAAAGGAAGATTTTATCTTTAAGATTTATCTTTCCCAAAGGAAAGAAAAAAATATACTTCCCAAGTGACAGATAAGGACTCTAAAGGAATTTTAAGTTAAAACTAAAAGGGCCTTGAAGATTATCTGAGACCTTCATTTTACAGATGCAGCTCTCCAGGCCAGGGATTAGGAGACTTGCCCAGAGTCCCAGTGGGAATTAGAGCAGTTTCTGGAACCTGAAGCCCTAGAACCCAAGCTCATTCCACTCCGTGGCCTGCCCCACCAGGGGGCACACAGCACAAGGACAGCGCACTTGCCTGGGACCAGGATAGGGTGAGGGTGGCCTGGGAAATTCATCCACAAGGCTTAGGACCACCAGGTGAGACACAGGGGGTGGGGCAGGGGCATGGAGATAACAGGCACCAGGGCAACCCCTGCACGAATGAGACCTGGCTTTTCTCCTCGGGGTCGGGGCTTGCCTCACGTCTGGCCTTCCTCCCTGCCTACTGTCAAGTGGAGCCAGGAAAATGCCCTGAGAACGACCATGGAAGTGCAGATGAGGCAGCATGACCGAGGAAGGAGGGAGAGGCCTGGAGCGTGGGTATAGACAGGAAGGCCTGCCCCTGAGCCTTCAACCTCAGACTGCACCAGCGGCCAGGGACAGAGCTGAAGGCCCTCACTGGTAAAGAGGGAAACTGCTGCGGGTGTTTCCATCTGCAGAAATAATGGGGCCCTCTGAGGATCTGAGGCCAGGTTAGTTTCTGACTACAGTTGGCACTGGTAACCTATTAATGGATTATGGATTCATTTGGTGACTTACTAACCAAAGTTTTTTAATGAAGTAGAAAAAAAAAGTTTAAAATAGAACAGAAAATATAAAATGTCAGGGTGCATCACACATAGTAAGAATAAACATTGTTTCACAGAACTTTTGGGTGTGTGTGTGTGTGTGTGTACTGGGGGAGGATGTAGAAAGTATTCCTTAACACAGCCAGACGTCTACAAGCCATCACTTGATTGCACGATCAGAGAGGGTGGTTTCACTGCTTTATTCACCAGCCTCTATCCCATCACCCTCTGTTTATGTCTGTCCAGGATGATCTTTCTAGAGGAAGTGCAGTCTTACTCATCACTATCATTAAATTTTAGAAAAGCAGAAAACAAATGTCACCTGTCCACCTCCCCACCTTAGCACAGATTTCTGAGGACAGCTGGTGCTGAGTACAGACAAATTTCATCTACAAAGAATAACAGTGAAGCCTAGGGGGCCACGGCAAGCTCAGGGTCCAGAGTCACACTAAAAAAACTCCAGTAGCCAAACTACATTTCTGGGCATGCTTGCATTCTAGTATACCCCCCCTGGAGCAGATCACTGCCTGAAGTAATGGAAAGAGGGGCTCCTGGTAGTTCATTTTCCTTGTATAGGCCTGAGGGAGCAGCGCCTTGTTCACCTCTATAACTCCTTAGCTGTATAACCTTGGGCAAGTTACTGAACCTCCCCATGCCTCCTTCCTCCTCTGGAAAATGAGATAATAGCCCCTACCTCGTGGGGCTGTGCTGGTCATTAAATGAGCTGGTGCTTTAAAGCGGTCAGTATAGTGCCTGACAGCGTTAGCACCATCTGGTTCCAGGCCCAGAAATCAGGTGGATGTTGGGGCGGACAGGGTGACCCTCTCTGCCCTTGGTATCCTCCAATGAAGTTAAGGCAGAAGACATTTTCTAAGGATGGCAAAAATTGTGTGCACTAGAAGGGTGGAGGACGACATCCCCTCTGAACCAAAGCGAATCCTCAATTTCACCCCATCTTCCCTATGGAGGTCCAAGGCAGCATCCTATAATCAACTATATGAGTATTTCCACAGGAAGGCATGAACAGGAATATTCACACTAAGTAGACAGAACACATAAAGATTATAGATAGACCCGTGTCAGCTCTGGCAAGGTTCTATCACCAAAGCAGTTCAGGGCCCACTGAGTTTTGCTATTAAATGACTTACTAAAAAACAAAAACAAAACAACAAAACCCCAAAACCCTCTGGGGCACCTGGCTGGCTCAGTTGGTAGAGCATGCAACTCTTAATCTCGGGTTTGTAAATTCAAGCCCCAGCTGAAAGGCCTTAGGAAGAGAACTGAGGTTTCCCTGTAGAAGAAGAAATTCCGCTGGTGGGCTGGGGGATCAGCAACTGCCCAGGGGTTCCCTGGCCTGCTTTGTGGACTTCAGACTTGCCTGACCCATGCCCACGATCACATAAACCAATTCCTTGCAATAAACCAAATAATGTTATCTCCTACAGGGGGACCCCTGCCTGATAAAAGCATCTTATAGATGAAAAAAAAAAAAAAAATGAGACTCCAAAGAACAGGGAATCTTAGCCAAGCACCATCCAAAGGTATAAAGCTCTAACTAGGGTACCGTATAATATATTATACAAACAGTGACACTTCTGAGAGTAAAAGAGGTGCTGTTAGGAATTCTTCCCAGACAACAGGCATAAAGCAGAACCATCTATGGTGGATCAGAGAACAGCATGACTCTACTCAGCTGTATTCAGCGGCGCCTCTCCTACCTGACCCTCTTCCTCTCTCTGCCCATAGACACCCAAAACATTTCTCTCCTTAACCTGTTTCCACCTCAAGCTTCCCTCTTCCCTTCCCTTAGTTAAGTATCAATAATGTTTGCATAAAAAAACCAAGAGTCTCTTCTCCACCCTCACCCTGCAGCCCCTGGAGCTATTGCCACAAGCACCCTCAATCTTGAACTCTCTTCTCTTGGGTTCTGGGCTGGGGGTCTCCAAGTTTGCCGCCATGTTTGAAGATTCACTTTAAGGACTCACAGAACTCAGCATACAGTCGTACTCAGAGCTCAGATTTCTTACAGCTGTACAGAAGGATATATCGATTGTAAGAGAAAAGGACCCGGGCAGGGTCTAGAGGGATCCATGGGCGGATTTCCCTGTGCCCTGTCTTTCCCATGAGGGGTCACACACAGCACTCTTCCACCAGCAACACAATGTGGCACCACGTGTGCAATGTTTCTGCCCAGAACATAAGAGTATCTACCCATTAGAGACTCAGAGTCTAAGGTTTTTACTGGCAGCTGGCCAGGTAGGCCCTCTCTGCCCAGCAATGTTCACCATAAATACACCATATGAAGAGCCCGGAGTGAGCCATCCTCATCCATTAGGGAAGTGTGGAATACCCTGGAATTCCAGACATCAGCCAACAGCCACTCTTGCCACAGGCCTTTCTAAGGAGAGGGAGTCTGTTAACTCTTTCCTGCAAGGATTCCCAGGCCCTGTATCACCTGGCTCCCTGTTTCCCTTAACATCTAGTCACAGTCACGTCCCTGTCTCCCTCCTTCTGTGTTCTCTTCCAACTCAGGCTTCTAACCAACGTCTTTATACAGTGATAGTCAAAATAGCCATCACTGCCTAAGGGCTAACCCCTGTCCCCCCTTTCAGACCCAGTCTAACTAAGGCTAGCTAACTTAGGGTTAGGGATCCCAGGCTGGAGGGTTTTAGCAAGAGGACACCTGTCCCTTCCCGGTTCTGCCCCTAACTGGTGGCCCTTCCCGGTTCTGCCCCTAACTGGTAGCATGCCTCAGTTTCCCCGTGTGTAAAAGCACGACGTCGGTTCATATCAACGCTGACATGCCATGGTACGGTGATCATCCCATCAGACTGTACCCCTCTCCTCAGGATCAGCCTCACTGTGGCCCTTCTATCGCGCAGGGCAGCATCTTATTCCCACGCTCCTCAGGCATCACACTGGACCCCAGCAGCCCAAAAGGACAGGGGATTGTGAGGAGTTTCCTGGACACCTCCAGACTACTGACTGATGCGGGTGTGTTGGGGGAGTGTCTTTATCTTTAACCTCCGGTCTCCCCCTCTGCCCTCCCCCCAGCTCAGGCTCAGCCAAGAGCACAGGCACTAAAAGTGGGTTTGACGTCGGGGCAGGAAAACAAAGTGCAGGGAAGCCTGGATCACCCTGGGCCTGCCCCACGGGTTCTACTTCGCTCCCTCCCTCCCCCGCCACTGCCTCCAAAGAGGAGGCAGAAGTGTCTGCCCCCAGCTGATGCAAACATTAAACCCCTCCAAAGTTTCGAGGTTCATGGACAGATCACCAGCCGAAACGCATCTCACGCGGGCAGTTCGCCGGAAGGCAGAGAGGGGGCAGCGCGAGACCGGGCGTTCGGGCTCGGTGCCGGGGCCAAGCGGGCCGCCCGGACTCGGAAGGACTTCCCGGATCCCGGCGCGGCCTTCCACCGGAGAGAGGAAGCCAACAGGCCTGGCGCCCAGCTCGGAGCCCGCGACCCCCCAGCCCCCCGAGGCCTCCCGTCCGCTCACCTCCTCCCCGCCATAGCGGGCCAGCTCCTCCTCGGTGAAAAGCCGCACCGGGGGCCCCCGCTCGGCGGGGCGCGGCACCTGCCCGGCCCAGGCTGCGGGCGGCCCCGGGGCCAGCGTCAGGAGCAGGGCCAGCGCTGCCAGCCGCCGCAACCGCCGCCGGGACGCGGGGCCGGCCATGGTGCGCGCGCCGAGCAGGGGCGGGGGGGGGGGGGCGGGGGGGCGGGGCGGCTGGGGGCTCGCGCGCTCCCGGCCCGCGGCTCCGGAACCCCGCCCCCCGCGAGCGCGCCCGCCGCCCGCCCGGTCTCCGCGCCCTCGGGACCACGCCGCGGGAGCTCCCGACTCCGCACGCGGCACTGGAGGCTGTGCAGGGAGCGACCTATGTGACGGTAGTTCTTGAGTAGGTACGCGGATGACACAACCCTGCACTCCAGCACATAGGAGGATATATTTATAAACCAAGACCCCAGCTTTATTCAGTCCCTCTTCTGGGGCTGTCTCAGTGGTGGAGCATGTCACTCTTGGTGGGGAGTCGGGGGTGAAGTGTAAGTTGCAGCCCCAAATTGGGTGTAGAGGTTACTTAAAAATCTTTTTAAAAGTTCCCTTTTACTTCCGGCTGATTTCTTTTTCCGTCCCAGTTATGTCCCCAAGGGGATTTTTGCAAAGGGTAGGGTGTGGTGCATATCTGCACTGAAACAGTAATGGCTAACATTTGTGCAAAGACTCCTTCATTAATTTATTCAACAGATACTTTTTGAGGGCCTCCATGTATCAGGTTACTGAGAACACATCACTGAACAAGGGATCAGCGCCCACACGGAGTTTACATTCCATGAGCTTATATGGACAAAGAAGACAAGAATAAGATATATATGTTGTGTGTTAGATGGTGATGAATACCAGGGAGGAAAATAAAGCAGGGCAAAGGGAAAGGGAGCATTGGTGGGGCTGCAATTTTAAATAGGCTGACCAGGGGCTCCTGGGTCTCTTAGTGGGTTGAGAGTTGGACTCAGAGTCAATTCGGGTCATGATCTCATGGATCCTCCGGGAGCCACAGTCAGGTCTGGGTGGGCAGTCTGCTTGAGATTCCCTCCCTCTGCCCTTCCCCCTGCTTGTGCTTTCTCTTTCTCTTTCCCTAAAATAAATAAATCAATCTTACAAAACAAACAAATAGGGTGACCAGGAAAGGTCCCACTGAGAGGGTGGTATTTGTATAATAGGGGGTAAGGGAGGTAGCCAGGAGGGGAGGACATTGTGCAAAGGGAAAGATGGGTGCATACATGTTGAGGAAAGACAGCATCCTGCTTGCTGGAGAAACAGTGGGAAGGAAGAGGTGAGGGAGACGAGGTCTGGGAGGTCAGGGGTAAAGGGAATGAAGGTGGGGGGCAGGTCTCCTGGGGCCTCACAGCTCATTTTTAAAGGATTTTGGCTTTTACGCTTACTGAATGGAACAGAGGAATGAGTTAGAATGTTAGTGGAATGACTCCATGGTGTTGAGGACAGACTAAAGCTGGGAGCCATGGCAGTAATCCAGTAAACCCGGCAAGAGGTGACCGTGGCTTGCAGCAGTGTTGGCCAGGGAGTTGGTGAGCAGCGGGTGGGTCTCAGAAGCTTAAAAAAATAAAGCCACAGAATAGATGAGATCATCAAGATATGCAGGTGGATAGGAAGGTGAAGGGACCAAAGACTGAGTTCTGGGGCCCTGCCAACATTTTGGGAGTACTGGCAAAAGAAACCAAAGAAGGGTTTGCCATGTGCCAAGCCCCGACTCAGCACTGTAGCACGTGTTAACTCATTTAATCCTTGCTTTCACTCTATGAAGTAAGAACTAGTATTATCACCCATTTTTACAGACAACGAAACTGAAGTGCAGAGACCTTAAATACCTTGCTCAAGGTCCTAGGTGGGTGGTAGAGTCAAGATTCAAGCCTAGGCTCCCTCCCAGCATCTTCCCTTAAACCTCAGGCTACACCTTCCCTGTACCAAATTTTCATACATGTTCATCCATGCAAAAGAATGAACTTCTAATACAGAGCGACCCGAACAGGATCCATCAAAAACCCTCTGAATCTCAGTTTCTACATTAGTAACACACAAACCTATCTCCTTATGGAATTGTGCTGAAACCAAAAATGGTCATGGACGTGAGACTCTGTGTAAGTTGCTGCGTGCAGAATCCATTACGAGGGTCACAGGATCTCCAGCTTAGAAGAGGCCCTTCTAAGCCCTTGAATATCATCCCCTTCCTGATACATCATGTTCCTTAATAGCATCCCTGACCTACAGTGTGCCACTTCTCTGCTTGAGCCCTGTCTCTCTCTGCAGTTCTGTTTGTTATCTTTGAGCCAAAAGATACTCCCTACAATTTCTACTGATCAGCTCTACCTTCCTCTCCCTGAGACACTGAGTATAAATCTATGATGTAATAGCATGCTCATATGCCCTTGGATTTTTCTAGGCATTCCTCTGATTGCCCTTCCCTACTTGAATCCAGATTGGTTTTCCCACATGAATCAATCACCTGCAAGGAGAATGCAAATTATTTGGAGAGAAACAGAATGAGTTGTAATAGGACAGCTAGTTGCACAAGGGATGAAGGAGGCTGAGAAGAATCCCTGAGGTAATGAGAAGATTAGAAACAGTAGGAGAGTAACAGCATCCTAGCTTTAGAAGGAAGGAGGAAGTGGTATTTGAGTCTGGCGGCCTGGGTCCCCTAGCCGAAGCTAGAACCACAAAAAGCCTTCACATCAGGGGCTGGAGCCATGGAAGGGACACTTCCAGGGACAGAGAGCAAAGAAAAGGAAAACCCTGGCATCTCCCCTGTCCTGATCCCCTCCAGTCTCCCAGCTTCCCCTTGATTAAATTCAGGGGAGACCCAGGTACAGGCTGGTCTCTGCCCTATGCGAAAAGTTTTTTCACCTGTAAGCAGCTGGGGAATGATTAAAGCCACTTTGGCCGGCAGTGGCTTCATTGTGATCTCTGCTACTGCCATAACAGGGCACTCTCCCTGTGTGTCTCTCTTCACACCGTCTTCCATCTTTGTGCAAGGACGTGAGTCATAACAGATGAAGGGCTCGCCTTACTTAGCATGACCTCATTTTATCAAATACATCTGCAACAATCTATTTCCAAATGAGGTCACATTCTGAGGTACCAAGTTTGGAGTTCAACATACCTTTTGAAGGACACAATTCAACCCATAACAAGAATCTTTGGGATCTAGATGGTAATTCAAACCACAAGACTAGAGAGGAGCCCATTGCACTAGCCCCTAGGGAGGGAGCTAAAGGGAGATCAGAGACCTAGCTTGGGAATGCCATCTTGGAGAATTGAGGAAATGAGGAGGAATAAGCAAGAGAGGCTGAGAAGGAGCTTTGAGCAAGACAGGAGGCAGAGGGGAAGCATGTGGGGTCCTGGAAGCCAGAGGAGGAAAGTAGACAGGGAGGAGAGGATCACCTGAGGCCAAGACAGCTGACAGATCAAGAAAGAGGATAAATAACAAAACAAATGAACAAACAAAAAGCAGAATAAGACCTATAAATACAGAGAACAAACTGATGATTGCCAGAGAGGATGGACAAAATGCAGGGAGGGGAGTGGGAGATGCAGTTATGGAATGAATGAGCCACTAGAATAAAAGGCACAGCACAGAGAGTACAATGATCTCATAATTACATTGTGTGGTGACAGATGGCAGCTACACTTGTGGGGAGCACAGCATAACCTATAAACTTGTTGAATCACTATGTTGTACAGCTAAAAATACTGTAACATTGTGTTACAACTATACTAAAAAAAACTCAGCAAAAAAAGAGGAGGATGGGGAAATGGACATCCTATTTGAGAACTCTGAGGTCATTTATGACCTTGACAAGCATATTTCAGTGGAATGGAGAGGGTTAAAGCCTAATTTGTGCATGCTTATGAGAGAATGGGAGGATAGGACTTGGGAACAGCTTCTACAGAAATTCTATTTATGTGTTCATGGTTTCTCCACTCTAGCATGGAAGAGCCAGAAGGGCAAGGGCCTGGGAGTATCCCATTTGTTTCTGTATCCCAGTGCCCAGTGCTGTATTTGTTAAAACCTTTTAAAATATTGTACTAGCATCTCCTTCAAAAGTGGGACTCTGTAATCTTCCAGTTTGGTCAAAGCAACAAAGAGTAGAGAAGATCAGTAGGGCTGGACTAGATTTTTCTGATTCTTTCAAGCTCTAAAATTCTGTGGCTGTGTGACCTGTTCTATCAACCAGCCTCGCATTAATACATCTAGGGATCTAATGAGTTGTTTATTGTCATTTGTATTTGCAAGCAACTGTTAAATGGCTTCAATAAGTATTCCATTCAAAAATTGAACATTGTTGAGTACCTACAATATATTAGGTACTAAATATATGGTCCCATTAAAGATGCAAGACCAGGGAACCCAGAATGGGGGAGGGTGGTCAGAAGAGGCAAGGGAGGCCTCCCTGTACTAATACTCTGGAGGTCCCAGGGGCTTTGATACAGTTGGTGCTACGGTCATTGCTGCTGAAGACGGGAAGAGGCCCCAAGTGGCCTGGGTGCAGGGGCTTGCAGAGCTGCAGCTGCCCAGGACACAGAGCAGCATTCACCAAAGCATAAGCAACCTCTATTTGCCTCACCACTAATCAGCCCAGGATGGCCACAGAGAGTAGCAGTTCAGGCAGTGGGGGGAGGGGAAGATGCCATCCTCAGACCACCCTGCTACAAGGCAACACCATATTCTCCACCACATCCAGGACAGGAGGCTTCTGCTGTGGGGGAACAGCTCTTTTGGTTTTCACTGCATGATCTGTTTAGGCTCTCAGTAAAGCCCTGTGAGCCTGGCAGGGTTCAGGCATAGAGAGGAGGGCTCAGAGTATTACCAGACCTGCGGGAGGGGCACCTGGGTGTCTCAGTGGGTTAAACAACTGCCCTGGGCTCAGACCATTATCTTGGTTTTTTTGTTTTTTGTTTTTTGTTTTAAAGATTTTATTTATTTATTTGGTAGAGAGAAATACAGCCAGAGAGGGAACATAAGCAGGGGGAGTGAGAGAGGGAGAAGCAGGCTTCCTGCCGAGCCGGGAGCACGACGTGGGGCTCGATCCCTGGATCATGACCTAAGCTGAAGGCAGTTGCCTAACCAACTGAGTCACCCAGGCGCCCCTAGGGTGTTTTTGTTGTTGTTGTTTTGTTTGTTTTTAAAGATTTTATTTATTTATTTGACAGAGAGAGATCACAAGTAGGCAAAAAGGCAGGCAGAGAGAAAGAAGGAAGCAGACTTCCTGCTGAGCAGAGAGCCCAATGTGGGCCTTGATTCCAGGACCCTGAGATCATGACCTGAGCTCAAGGCAGAGGCTCTAACCCACTGAGCCACCCAGGCACTCTGACCTTGGGGTTTTAGGATGGAGCACTGCATTGGGCTCCCTGCCCATCTCCCTCTGCCCATCCTCCCTGCCTGTTCTCTCTCAAATAAATAAAATCTTTAAAAAAAGACCGGCAGGAGAGGGGCAGAGCCAGGACAAAAACCTAGAGGTCCTGACTCCAACTGTCTGCCCTAGGAATAATGGAAAGTATTTGGATTCTGTAGTCTTCCTGGATTAAATAATCTTCATTTCAAAATAAAACAAACAAAAAAACCCACTTCATGACTGCCCTGCCCAAATCCTTTCCGAAACAAATCACCTCAGTTTCCTTATCTGTAAAACAGAGAGCAAAATGTCCAGCTCACAGGGTTCCTTGCAGGATAAAGGGCATAATATGAATGAAAGTGCTTTGTAATATACAAAGTGCTCTGCAGACATTTATTAATGGTTATAAACCTTCAGACTGACTCTTGCAGTTATAGATTATGCTCTCCCACTCATCTGACCTGACTGACGCCTTTATTCCACTTTCCACTCATTTTCTCCGTCCCTCCTCCTCTAGCGTACAGAGGAAGTGAAAAATGAATAGAGCACGTGCGTCTAACGCCCGGCTTAAACGTGGCTTTGGCTGTCGCGCAGGCTTTGCAGCTCCAGAGTTCCTGAGAGGTGCCTCTCGCCCAGAACTACATTTCCCAGCAACCCTTCCGCGGCTCCAGTGGGGCGAGGCGCACGCGCTGTGTGCCGCCCCTCCCGGTCTCGGGGCCGCACCTCCGAACCGGTTTCGCCTCGCGGAGCCGGCCCCTCCAAGTGCGGTGGCTGCGCTCCTCGCCCCGCCGCTTCTCCCGGCCGTAGCGGTCTCAGGTGTACCTTAGCTTGGCTCAGTGCCATGATCCGGCAGGAGCTCTCCACGTCCTACCAGGAGGTACAAGGCACTGGGGGGCGGGTGCGGAAGCGAAGTTTCCCGTGGGGCACCCGAGCGGGGTCAGGGCGGGTGGGATGCGGGGAGTGTCCGGTGGTTCGAGTGAGCTTTTCGAGGAGTGCTGCGGGGGAGGGGTCCCTGCGTGAAGAGGAGCGGCGGAGCGGGAAGGAAGCGGGACGCCGGAACCTCCTCCGGATGCCGCCGGAGCGGGATGGAGCCGGTGTCCGGGAGGAGCCGCGACCCGTAACCAGCAGGTGAATGATTAAAGCGGCGCCCGACCCAGGCAGCAGCGCGCCGGCCAGCCTCCACCTCGGCTGATCTTTGTAACAGGCGGAGGCACGGGCGCCCTCCTCCCAGCTAGAACGGATGAAGTGGGAAGCATTGGCCCCTCTGCAAGCCCAAGGCCTCGTGGCCCCTTGCAGGTGTAAATGACAGGAATAATTATGTCTTGTTTGGGCGCCCGCCTAACTTTGCAAAGCTGCTTTCGCCACCTAGGTGCTTCTCGCTGAGCTCGGTTTTCTTAACTGTCTCACCTCCTCCCACTACTTTAACTATCACTTTCCAGCTCTTTGTCTCTTTCTTGTTTGTCCTGAGCTACAGTCTGCCGTTCCAGCTTTCCCTCAAACCTCCTGACTCCCTGGAATTAGTGAACTGCTCTCCTCTCACGTCCTACACCCTGTTCATCTCTGGTGATCATCCTTCCCTGTGCCCGGCGCAGTGATCCCCTCACTTGCAAGATCAGTCATTTCCACGTCTTCAGCCCTCAGGTTTGTGTCCCTGTGTCTTCGGTGGCCCACTGAGTGAGATGCTGTGTTACCACCTCTCCCTTTGGTGTCTCCCATGCTGTGCAGATTCCTTTTGAGGCCCTGCCTTGATCCCACGCCATCCCTTTTTACAAACAGCTGATGCTGCCCTTGATCAACAGGGAACAGTCCAAACTTCTTAGCAGCTTTCAAAGCTCTGCACTGCTCGGAGCCATGTCTTCAGTTGTCACCTCACGCACCTATATTCTAACACACTGTTTACAATGTACACCTGCTTTCCTGTCCATTTTCTACTTTCTCACAGTTTCTTTTTCCTTTTTCTTTTTTTAAAACTCTTTCTGAAACCCCATTAGTTAAAATTCCACCATCCCCCATTATTCAAGGAAGGATCTTTAGTCCCACGTGCTGCATGGAGACTGACTTCTCAGATCAGTCTAGCATTCTGCCTGTCCTTCTCATATGTCCTTCCTGCTGTCTTGATCAATACTGACCGCTGTTGACGTACATTCCTCCCTTCATAAATGATAGTGTGTGGATATAGATGGCTTAGCCCTAGAGCGAAAGGGGAGGCCGAGTTGAAAATCCATGAGATTTGCTTAAGGCTTGCTATTTTTTAGTATAGGACCTGGTCTGGAATCTGACTTTGGGGCAAATTTCTATATTTCTCCCACTATCTCCTTTATGCAAACGGAGTCAGATGAATTTTAACCAGTGCTGTGGATTCTGTGACCCCTAGATTCTATACCTTAGACAGTGAGGGAATTTTGAGGAATGAGTGTGTCTTTCCTCTGAAAGTTTTCAGGTTTATAGGGAGGAGAGCATAGTGGATAAAAACTGTTTTGAAGTCGTCAGAAAGCCTGTGTTCCTACCCTGGTCTGCTTCTGGTCATTTGTCAAGTCACTTAACTTTTCCGAGCCTTGGGTTTCTTCATTTGCAGAGGAGGCTAATGATAGGCCTTAAATCATATACCAATGAGTTAGTATATGGGAAGTGCTTAGCTCAGTGCTTGGCAGCGAGTGACCCCTCAGTGAATGATGGCTCTTGTTAATAAGTGGCTCCTGCTTCTGGGGAGCTTTGGGGTCCTGGTTTATAGGACCATGTGGCTCATTGTCCATACATGACCTGCAGTATTGTGTTTCCCAGCAGGGCTCTTAAGCTTATTAAAATATAAACAGTTATCCTTGCTTGTAGGGGGCAAGGCCAAAGGTGGAGTCATTTTCCTTTTGGGGACACCCCAAGATGGGAGATACAGAGAGGACCCTTTCCCTTCTTCAGTGGCTCGTTTTGAAGTTCTTGTCTCTTGCTTTGTTCAGAAGTTCAGGGGCGCCTGGGTGGCTCAGTTGGTTAAGTGACTGCCTTCGGCTCAAGTCATGATCCCGGAGACCCGGGATCGAGTCCCACATCGGGCTCCCTGCTCGGCAGGAAGCCTGCTTCTCCCTCTCTCACTCCCCCTGCTTGTGTTCCCTCTCTGGCTGTGTTTTTCTCTGTCAAATAAATAAAATCTTTAAAAAAAAAAAAAGTTCAGAAGAAGAAGGCCTTCCAGAGAGTGGCCTGCGATCAGTCTTGACTGGATCATTCTGAGAACAGAGTTAAGTTTCTTTGCTGAAGAGGCATTTTGGCTTTGGGGATGGGGCAGGCAAGGAGTGAGCTCATTATGGCTGTGTGTAGTCAAGAAGGGAGCCATGTTGCGCCAAACCGGGGTAAGGCTTGGATCAGAGAACTCTGGGCCTGCCCAGAACTAACATCCTTCTTTCTCTTTGGCCAGCAAGAGCTCTTGGGACCTCTTGGTCTGTGCTCCTATGACCCGTATCTCGTAGTGTCTTCTCCAGCCTCCCAACCCTCTCCCACATGTTGGTTTTCTTGTGAGCTTGGAGGACTTTAAACTGGAGGTTTTACCTGATTCTAAGGGGCAGGAATGGAGGCATAGAAAGGAAGATGGAGGCACTTGGTTGGCTCAGTTGGTAGATCATGTGACTCTTGATGTTGGGGTTGTAAGTTCAAGCTCCATGTTGGGTGCAGAGGTTACTTAAAACTAAAATTTAGGGGCGCCTGGGTGGCTCAGTTGGTTAAGCGACTGCCTTTGGCTCAGGTCATGATCCCGGAGACCCGGGATCGAGCCCCACATCAGGCTCCCTGCTCGGCGGGAAGCCTGCTCCTCCCTCTCTCACTCCCCTGCTTGTGTTCCCTCTCTGGCTGTGTTTCTCTCTGTCAAATAAATACAATCTTAAAAAAAAAAAAACAAAAAAACCCCTAAAATTTAAAAAGATAGATTGAAGACCAGTAGATACATGAGAGTTTTATTTTAACCCAAGTCTCCTGGAGATTAATTTTTAGTGAAAATGTTTTGAGACCTTAAGTGTTGACACTGCGAACCTAAGAAGGTATTTAGGAAAACTATCCCCTTCCCTTCCCTTCTAATTCAGTGATAGGCCCTCTAATTTCTGGTCTTAATTCCTCTTGCCTTCTTCTACCTCATTGCTACCAGAATTGTCGGTTATCATTGTATCTCTTTTGCCTTTCCCCCTGCCAGGGGCATTTCCCCCATTTACCAGGTGAGAACACGATGAGGGGAGGTTGAAGTTACCTATTAATCAGCATCTGTCTCTGGCATGAACTGCCCTCCCCATTTTGTTCTGCCATTTGCAGCCTGAGTCGGGGGACATGAGCCAGAGTCCTAGAGAGCTCTGACACCAACTGCACTGTTTCCTCCTGTCTCTCAGCAGACTCTTAGCTGCATTTCCTCCTCCTCTGGGAAACCGTTAAGATTATAGACTTTGGAACTAGATCAACTTGGATTTGACTTCTGGCTCTACAGCCATGGAAAGTGTTGTGGTTGAATTGTGCCCCTCCAAACAGATGTGTCAGGAGTGCGAATCCCTAGTACCTCAGAAACTGACCTTATTTGGAAGTAGGTCATTGCAGATGTAATTAGTTAAGATGAGGTCATCCTGGAGTGGGTAGCTCTGATCCAGTATGGCATCCTTATAAGAAGATGACCATGTGGAGACACGAGACACACAGAGACTGTGTGAAGACGAAGGTGGAGATTGGAGATGAGATGCCTCTACAGGCCCAGGAACACCGAGGCTTGCCCACCATTACCAGAAGCTAGGAGAGCACCATGGACCAGATTCTTCCTCAGAAGGACCCAGCTCTGCCAGCACCTTGATGTCAGATTTCTAGTTTCCGGGACTGTGAGAGACTCAACTTCTGTTCTTTTGAGCCATGCAGTCTGTGGTGCTTTGTTATAGCAGCCCTGGGAAACCAATATTCAGGAAGCTACGTAGCTTTCCCGAGCTTCAGTGTCCTCATCTGTAGAACTGGTGTAACAGACCCTACATCATGTGACTGTGTGTGTGTGACCATCAGGAGGCACTTTCTGCTCTCTTGTTCTAGTCCTAACAAGCAGGACTGCCGTAGCTGACCAGTTTGTCTTCTTTGTTTCCCCCTTCAGCTGAGTGAGGAGTTGGATCAGGTGGTTGAGAACTCCGAGCGGGCAGACGAGCAGGAAAAGGAGGGAGACGGAGTCCAAGGTCCAGGAGACTTACCAAGTAAGCGGGTTTAGTGCTGGAGCAGAAGGGCTGGAAAGTGGTGCTCTGCCGTTCCCGTGGCCGGAGGCCCCAGCCCGGGCGTCTTGCCAGCAGTGTACCTGCCCTGCGGCCCGGTGTCAGGTCTCAAGTATTGCCTAGTTTGAAAGCTATACATATTTAACCAGCCCAGGGATGGAGGATGTGTCCAGGCCAGTATCTGCTCTTTTCTGTGCTCTGGTTTGAGCCATTTCTCGTGGTTAGGCCGTTGGATACAAACAATCTCTACTCTTTTGTTTGTTTTTCCCTAGGAGGCTGTTAGAAGTTGAGTCTTGTAATATCTGAGCCACTTCCCAGGGCCCTCTAGGAGAATATCTCCTAGGCCTCATCTCTTGAACATCAGGCCTCCCCAGGATCATCACCCAGCTGGGCAAGCGGGGTCCCATCCATCAGGAGACATCCTAGGGGGTCTTACTGTCTCCCTGTCCCTGCTTCCCTCATTGCTTTGCTCACACGCAGTGCCTTGTTCACTCACCTAGCCCCAAGCTTACCTGTCCGCTCCAGACTTACGTATCCTATATATCCAAATGCCCATTGATAGCTCTTCTTGGATGTCCCAGAGGTACCCTAAACCCAAAATTGACCTCATGATCTCTCCCCTCCCAGTGTGGCCCTCTTCTGGTATTTCCTGTTTGGGGGAATGGAACCAACCACCCTTCCAGCCGAACCAGAGAGTCATTTTCTTCCCCTTCCTTTCCTTCTTCCCCTTTTTCTCTGCCATGCAGCCACACTGGCCTTCTTTTATTTAGGCCTCACTCCCTTCCACCATCCAGCCTTTTTGTTGCTTTAGTCCTCTGCCTGGAATTGTCTTCCCTCTGTCATCTAGTTAATGCTAGTCGTTCTTTAGCTCTCAGCTCATCCACTGTTTTCTGCAAAGCCTCTCTGACCTGGCTAGATCACTTCCACCCTCCAAGCCCATCCCTTGTGGCCTGCATACTCTCCTTTGTAGCCATCCCTGATGGAATGGTGTATTTGTTAGCCTGACGTTTGATGAACATCAGTGCTGTGAAGGTAGACGCCAGTCTGTTTGGCTCACCACCTTGGCCCTGGCCATGCAAGAAAGATTTGTTGAATAAACGAATGACTGAATGGAGCCTCAGTCTGACACCCAGTTTCTTGGGTGGATTGAGGGAGGTGGGATTCAACTCCTCTTGATCCTTGTGTTTTGGGGGGAGAGGAATGAAATAGGATCTTCTGTGATTGTGCCTAATCCTTAGAAAAGACTCTGTAGAAGGGAGGAGGCTGGAGGAGAAGCTTTTTACTGACTGCTTTCTTGGGGCCAAGCTCTGTCCTCCTCATTGCCCCATTTAATTTTCATAGCCTCCACCTCCAGGGAGGTGGTCACCCTGATTTTGATGGGTGAGGACCTGAGGCCCAAGGGAGTTAATGAAAGTATACAAAGATCATAGGGCTGATAAACAGACCAAATCAAGCTCTGTCTGACCTCAGACTCTCTACTGCACCAGTGTCTTAAGAAGTATCTTAAGCATTCTTTTATTAAAACCTCTTGCATAAAAGATAGTAGCATGTCTGCCCCGACTCTGACTCCCAGCACTGCCTCTGAAGCCCCCGAGCCGCATGGAGAGAACAATACATTCGTAATTATTTGCATTAGCTCTGTATATTAGTTTCTATTGTCTCTGTAACAAATTACCACAAACTTAGTGGCTTAAAACAACACAGATTCATTATTTTATAGCTCTAGAGGGCAGAAGTACAAAATGGGTCTCACCAGGCTAAAATTAAGGTTTCAGCAGGAATGAGTTCCTTTCTGGAAGCTCTAAGGGAAAATCCATTTTTGAGCTTCTAGGGGCTGCTCACATTTTGTGGCTCATGGCCCTGTTCCATCTTCAGAGCCTCCTGTGCCAGGTTGAGTCTTCCTCATATCTTACCGTTCTGACACCGACTTCTGTCGCCTCCTCCATGTCTAAGGAGCCCTGTGATGGTGTTGGGCTCACCTAGATAATCGAGGAAAACCTCCTTGTTTTAAGGTCAGGCGAGTGGCAGCTTTAACCCCGCCTGCCGCCTCAGCTCCTCTTTGCCATGTAACTTGAGCTATTGATAGTTCCAAGAAAGAGGCCTCGGACACCTTGGCAGGTGGTTATTCTGCCCGCTTGCCCCCCTGCACTCTGCCTGCTGCCCCCTCACCCCCGTACTCTGCCCGCTTGCCCGCCCCGCACTCTGCTGCCCCCCACCCCTGTACTCTGCCCGCTTGCCCCCAGTCAGAAGTGGATGGATGGAAAGGACTGGACCATGAGGAGAGAGGCCAGCCTTGGAAAGATGAAGCGTCCTTTTGTGTTTCTTCTTAGAGATAAGTGCCAGGCAAACTAGGACCTTTGGCCTTAGCTTCTCTTTTGCCTCAGATTCCTGGGGCCTTAAAGCCTGAGGTCAGTCTGAGCAGGAAGGCAAACCTCAAGCAAAGCACATTTTGGGGAGTTCCAGGGCTTGGCAAGAGCCTTCTGTGCTTTTGGGGGACCCTTCTGGGTGCATGTCCTTTTGTAGACCATAGAAGGTCCAGACTCCAAAGTCTCAGGAGTGAGTCAGCCCGAACATGATGAACTCGATGACCTGACAGACAACTCTCAGAGCTCATTTCCTGCCTTCAGGCTCTCTAACAATGGTTCCAATGATGGTAATGAGGACGGTAGCCACCGTTTATTTACTGGGTGCTTTCATGTACCAGACCTGCATAAGGCTTTGCGGACATGCTGACACAGAGCTGTCACGGCCACTCCATGGGGGGAGCTGGGTAGTCCCAAGGCACGGAGAGGTTAAGTAATATGCTCAGAGCTTCTGAGTGGCAGGGCTGGGATTTGAACCCAGGGCTGCCTCCCAGGGTGTCCTGACTCTGGCTCAGGTTCTAGATGAGATGCTTTCCTGCTCCCAAATTGTGCCCTTCCTCCACCAGAGTCACTGCTAGACTCTTTCATCTGTTACTCCATGTGCTAAAACCACAAAGAGGGCAAATGAGACAGGGTCCACATTCAGGAACTCAGGGCAAACAGAGAGAGAAGGCAGGTTATCTGAAGAACTTATCCCTTCTATAGAGCCTGCCCTGAACAACCTAATGAGGGCCTTTTTTCCCTGGTAGGTGCTTTCCTAGCACTCAGTACTTTTCCTTTGTAGAATTTAGTACAGTTGAAAGGGCATGCTTACTGAATATAATCCCTTTTTTTTTTTTAAGACTTACTTATTTTAGAGAGAGCTAGTGAGCGCAAGCCAGGGGTGGAGCAGAGGGAGAGGGGAGGGAGAATCCTCAAGCAGATTCCGTGCTGAGCACAGAGCCCGTTGTGGGGCCTGATCTGACGACTCTGAGATCACAACCTGAGCCAAAATCAAGAGTCAGATGCTTAAAAAAAAAAAAAGATGCTTAACTGACTGAGCCACCCAGGCACCCTTTGAATATAATTCTTTAATTAGTTGTTACCAACCCCTTGGGCCTGCCGCTGAGTTCTGTGAGGCACTCCCAGAACTTTGTCTTTTCCCCTCTTCATTGTAACTCTGATGCTTAGCAGAGCACCTAGCCCACCGTGGGTGCTCAGCATTTGTATTTGTACTTTAGGAGGGGGACGTGGGCATTTGGAATAGGAACAAATGTCATCTGAGCAATTGGAATGAATGATTGAGGGTCAAGGAAATGGTAGGAACAGAAATGGAGCTTCAGAAATGAACAAAAGGGGACTTCCTTAGTGAAGGAAGTGGGATTAACTTGAGGAAGGACAATTGCCCCACGCAGGCCTAGTACACAAAAGCACCCAATAAGTGGTGGCTACTGTCCTCATTAGGTGGAAAGAAGGGGCTGGCCGGGGAGGAGGGATGGCATCGACAACCGTGGAGAACAGGACGTGTCAGAAACTGGGTAGAATGGTGTGGTTGGCGTGGCAGGTTGGCGAGAGAAGTAGAAGTGGATGAGGTATAAGGACAGGTTGGGTCTGATTAGGGAGGGCTTTGAGTGGCAGGGCTTAGCCTTTAGGGAGTAGGAAGCATTTCATGGGATTGGAGCAGAGCAGTGAGAGGGGCCAGCAGCGCCCCTGGGCTGAGTCCGAGGCTGGCGTGGTAGGCTGCGTTGGTGCGGGGGAGTGGGATGAGGAAGACTCAAAGAAGACTCTGAGGTTTGAGGCCAGGTGAGTGGGCGAATGTAGACCTCTTACAGTCCGGAGGGCTGTGTACTCGAAGAGAAGGTGCTCCCATGCTGCACCCGCGTGAAGCCCCAGGGGTGCGCCATGTCTGGGTTGACAGGGCCCTGAGGCAGATAGAGCTGAGGACCGGCACAGTGAGGTGGGAGCCTTGAACAAAGCCTGGGGCGGCGTGTAGAGGGAGCTGTGGAGACTGAGCCTCGAGGAAGGGCCACTTCTGGGGACCAGAGCAGGAGGGGAAGCCGGAGCCTGATGAAGGGCCTGCAGTTGAGGGCCGCAGGACAAGAGGCCAGTGCTGGGATGCTGAGCCTGCTGACATTGGGCAGCATGGGTTCACGCTAAGCACCCGAACATTCAGGATTATATTCTCAGTTTTACTCTCCGAGGTAAGTAATTCCAGTCCGTAATCTGAGAGGCTTAATCTGTTCCTCTCCATCAAGGGAATCCCAACCACTTACTCTCTTCAAAGGGAGAAATGAGACCAGACATGCTAACTGAATAAGCAGTTTATTATATCACAGTTGAAATAAAATTGAGGAAGACATTTGGCTAGTTAGTCATTATAGAGTTCTCCATGGAAATAACTGTGTATTAATAGAATTGACGAAGATCAGCAACCAAAGGAAAAAATATATTGGATCTCCTCAAAATGAAAAACTTTGTGCATTGAAAGACACTACCAAGAAAGTGAAAAGACAGCTCACAGCATGAGAGAATTTTTCAAATCATATGTCTGATAAGGGGCCTGTATTTAGACTATATAAAGAACTTTTATGATCCAATAATAAAAGGACAACCCAAGTAAAAAATGGGCAGAGAATCTGAATAATATTTCTCCAGCACAGATGACTGTCGAGCACATGAAAAGATGCTCAGCGTCATTTGTCATCAGGGAAATGCAAATCGAAACCACAGGGAGCTGTGTTTTGTTATGTAGCCTTCACGCCTATGAGGTCGACTGCAGTCAATCAGATGGACAAGTGTTGCTGAGGAAGTAGAGAAAAGAGGGCCCCCACAGATTGTTGGTGGAAATGCAAAACGGGAAAAATTTTTTTAACGGTAAGATGTAATGGTGTCTTGTTTGAGAATTGGAGTGCCACGCATGTGCTGTGGGGAAAACAGTGTGGTAGTTCCTGAAAGTTTAAATACAGAATTACCATGTGACCCAGCAGTTCCACTTCTAGGTACATATCCAGGGGAAGTGAAAACACTCATGTCCACGCAAAAACTTGCACGTGAATGTTCATAGCAGCACTACTCTATTAGCCAAAAAATGGAAGCAACCCAAAGGTCCATCAAGTGATGAGTGGATACATAAAATGGTATGTTCACAGAATGGCCAGGATGAAATAGACAGTTGACCTGAAAGTGTCCCGAGCTTCTGCCAAAAAGTTATATTCTTTCAATCAGATAGATCTTCTTTCACCCTTGTTAGTGACTGGAACGGAGTACTAATGTTCGCTGCTGTGCTAGGAGTCAGGACCTTGGGGTTCTCATTCTGGGCCAGTTGTAGATGCTGGGACCTGGATCACTGCACCGAGAGTGAGTTTGGACCACATGGCCCTTTTGGGTCCCTGCCAACTCTTAAAAATTGTATTCAGATGTCACACACCAGGTCAGTCACTTCAGAGTTCCTTCAGTTTTGTCTTTTTTTCTAAACTTGTTTGGATGTCGAAAGCTGGTCCCTGTTACCACTGCAGTTAGGAGGCCCTCGTGACAGGGAACGTTCTTTAACCTGCCACGTTTTCAAATGAACCTGTGGGGGCCACCTGGCTGGCTCAGTCAGTAGAGCATGCAGGTCATGATCTTGGGGCTGTGAGTTCAAGCCCCATGTCGGGTACGGAGCTTAGTTAAAAGGAAAACAAGTCTTGAAGTGAAGGTGGTCCCACATGGACTGTGGAAGGTGGGAGTGCCTTCCAACAGAAGAGCCATGGGTAGGTCCGTGTGGACACAGAACACCACACTTTGGGGCTCGTGACCCTGCAGCCCAGGTACACCGCACTGATCAGGACTCAGCACCTGAGCTAAGGGCAGCCACCTCTAGTCTGGGTAGGAAGGACAGCAGGGTCCTGTGATGTGTGTGACAGGGCCCCCTATACCAGGTACTCTCTGGAAGGGGGACTTTGCTGGTACAGTGGAGCACAGTCCTAGAGAAACATGGAGAGTGGGCAGGTAGCAGAGCCACCAAGAAGCAGAAATCGACACTGTCCCTAATAACAGTAACAAGCAGTAAAAGTCAAATCAGAGACACAAGTTGAAAAAGAGTCTTGCTTTCAGTCCTCTTGGAGAGCTAGAGCTGCCACCTTCCACAGCGGCTGGTGCTCAGCTGCTCCAGGGCTCCCTTTGGGCTTCCTGGCTCCTCACTTCTCTTTGTGGCTGTCAGCGTCCATTGCCTCCAGTACCCTGTTCTTTACTGCCTGAAGGAACCTCACAGACACTTCTGGGAACTTACACTTCGGGTAAGGTAAAAACTTTCTAAAATATTTGGCCACGAATGGCAAGGCACACCGGTTGCTTTCGAGTTTCACGTGTCTGGGATGCAACTGCTCTCGTCCTGCAGATGGAAGGTAGCTAGTTAGCTCTGCAAGACTTCGTTCCTCTAGTGTTTGGGCCCAGTCATCTAACAGGCATGGAAACATTACATGCCTGCTACGTGAAAGTGAAGATTCTGCCTCTCCATTTTATTTTCGGCATTTCCTTCCCTAATTTATCATTATTAAGGGATGGTAGTGCCTTCATTTTTGCTATCTTTATCAGTGAAGGCTTTGTTTTTTGAGGTGTAGAAAGTACATTCCATTTCTCTGGTAACAATGCAGTAAGCAGGCACTCTGTAATGCATTTTGCAACATTCTCATTCCTTTTAGATGTCCTGTAAAATTGAAATGATTATTCCCATTTCAGATCCTTTTCACATGAAGAAGGTGAAGCTTAGGAGCACTAAGTAACTTGTCCTGGGTCTCGGGCTTGTCAGGAGCGGAGCTGAAGCCCGAATCTCTGATGCTAAAGCTCATGCTTGTAACCACTCAGCTGGATGTCTAGATGTCTTCAGTTCATAAAATAAATGAATAATAAACACCAAATCATTTCTTCATCAGAATCCTCCTGGTGCTTTGGGCACTGGGCTGTGTGACCTCCATAGAGTCTTTGCTGATCTCTGCCCTTCTCCCCACACCCATGCTTCACATCAAGCAAAGGAAATCTCACAGTTTACATCCTCCTGTCCTCCTGAGTTCTGTGGCACTTTTAGCACAGACCTGTCAGTCCTCCTCTCTTCGGTACCTCACTGAAGCCCTAGCACAAAGTCTTGCACACAGAGTTGGTGTTTGATGCATGTTTGTAGAAGTATAGAATGAAAGACTATTCTCTAACCTAAGACCCTTTGATAGTTTTATGCCGATCATGCTTTTTTTTTTTTTTAAGATTTTATTTCTTTGTCAGAGAGAGAGAGAGAGCGCACAAGCAGGACGAGTGGCAGCAGAGGGAGAAGCAGGCTCCCCACTGAGCAGGGAGCCCAACTCGGGGCTTGATTCCAGGACCCTGAGATCATGACCTGAGCCAAAGGCAGACACTTAACCGACCAAGCCACCCAGGGGCCCCTGTGCCTTTGTGCTTTTAAATAAAAGAAAATGAAGTAATTATAAGCAGATACTCTTATATCTTTGGTTTTAAAATCCATTTTTATAGGGAGCATATTGTTAGGTCCTGTTTTTAATCCAGGTGACAGTCTCTGCCTTTTAATTGGAATGTTTAGTCTATTTACAGTTTTTAAGTTGAGGTATAGTTGACATAGTTATAGACTAATATGTTAGTTCCAAATGTACAACTTGGTGATTCAACAGTTGATATATTACACAGTACTCACCACAATAAATTGCCATTCATCACCACACAGAGTCACTACAAAATTATTGGCTATAATCTCTATGCTGTACTTTTTATTCCCAGAACTTACTTTATAACTGGAAGTTTGTTTTTGTTTTTGTTTTTAATTTAAAATGTGTGTATGGTTTTCCACTCATTTTGATTCAGGTTGCTTTTAGTGCTGCTTCTGTCTGAAGGAGCATCCTTCTAGAAGCTTTGCTTTTCTTCCTTATAGGTTGGCACAGGATGGCCAACACACAAAACTGCTGTGTTGGTGTGTGGTTACAGACAGCAGTGATTTTATGGCACCCTGGGCATTTCCCGTCCATGAAGTAGGAATTCGAGCTCTACACCAGGCACTATTTGTTATGCTTCCTCTTCTCTTCCTCCAGGGACACATAGAGGAGGTCCTCTGCAAGGGTCATGTTCTTACGCGGAGCTTGTCACTGGCAGGAAGGCTTGAAGTTTGAATCTCTTAGTTCCTTTTTAATTCTATTTTGCCTGTCACCCCCACCCTTCTCCCCTCTGGCAATCTCCACCTTGTTCTCTGTATTTATAAGTCTATTTCTGTTTGTTTTGTTTTTTAGATTCTGCATACAAGTGAAATCATCTAGCATTTATCTTATTCTGTTTGACTTAATTTCACTTAGCATAATAGGGTCCATCCATGTTGTTGTGAATGACAAGATTTCATTCTTCTTTTATGACTGGGTAACATTCCACATCTTTATCCATTCCTCTATTGCTGAACACTTGGGTTGTTTTCATATCTTAACTGTTGTAAATAGTGCTGCAATAGACAGCAGAGTGCACATCTTTTTGAATTAGTGTTTTTGTTTTCTTTGTGTAAATACCAATAGTGGAATGGTAGTTCTATTTTTCATTTTTTGAGGACCCTCCATACTGTTTTCCATAGTGGCTGTATCAGCTTACTTTCCATAAGGGGTTCCTTTATCTCCACATCCTTGCCAACACTTGCTTCTTGTTTTTTTGGTACTAGCCATCTGACTGGTGTGAGGGGATATTTCATTGTGGTTTTGATTTGCATTTCCCTGATGATTAGTGATGTTGAGCATCTTTTCAGGTGTCTGTTGGCCATCTGGGTGTCTTCTTTGGAAAATTGCCTGTCAGATCCTCTGCCATTTTGGGGGGGGGGGGTGATACATGAGTTAAATGCATTCTTTATATATTTTGGATACTAACCCTTTGTTGAATATATCATTTGCAAATGATATATCATTTAGTAGGTTGCCTTTTCATTTTGTTGATGGTTTCCTTTGCTGTGCAAATGCTTTTTAGTTTGATGTAGTCCCAGTAGTTTGTTTTTGCTTTTGTTTCCCTTGCATAAGGAGACAGATCCAGAAAAATGTTGCTAAGGCTAATGTCCAAGAGATTGCTGATTGTGTTTTCCTCTAGGAATTATATAGTTTCCAGTCTTACATTTAGGTTTTTATTCCATTTGGAGTGTATTTTTGTGTTTGATGTAAGTTGTATGGTATAAGAAAGTTTTCTTTTTTGCATATAGCTGTCCAGTTTTCTCAACAGTATTTATTGAAGAGACTGTCTTTTCCCTATTGTATGTCCTTCCCTCATTTGTTGTGGATTAATTGACCATATGTAAACATGGGTTCATTTCTGGGATATCTACTGTGTTCTGTTGACCTATGTGTGTGTTTTGTGCCAGTACCATACTGTTTTGATGATTACAGCTTTATAGTATAGCTTGAAATCTGGGATTTTGATACCTCCAGCTTTGTTCTTTCTCAAGATTGCTTTGGCTATTCACAGTATTTCTTGGTTCTGTACAGACTTTAGTATCATTTGTTCTCATTCTTTGAAAAATACTATTGGTATTTTGAAAGGGATTGCATTGGATCTATAGATTGCTTTGGGTAATATGAACATCTTGGCAATATTAATTCTTCCAATCCACGAGTGTGGTATCTTTTCATTTTTTGGTGTTATTTTTAATTTCTTTCTCTCTTATAGTTTTCTGAGTACAAATCTTTCACTTCCTTGATTAAATTTATTCCTGGGTATTTTATTCTTTTTGATACTATCATAAATGGGATTGTTTTCTTAATTTCACTTTCTGCTACTTTGTAATTAGTGTATAGAAATGCAACAGATTTCTGTATGTTTGTATTGTACAAATTCACTGAATTCATTTATTAGTTCTAATGGTTTTTAGTGGAGTTTTTAGGGTTTCCGTATATAGCATCATGTTATCTGCAAAAAGTGACAGTTTCACTTCTTTCTAATTTGGATGGTTTTTAGTTCTCGTCTAATTGCTGTGGCTAGGACTTGCATTTCTGTGTTGAATACAAAGGCAAAAATGGACATCTTGTCTTGTTCCTGATCTTAGAGGAAAAGCTTTTAGTTTTTCACTGTTGAGTATGATGTTAGTTGTGGGTTTGTCACATAGTCTTTATTATGTTGAGGTATATTCCCTCTGATCCTTTGTTGAGAGTTTTTATCATGAATGGGTGTTGAATTTTGCCAAATGCTTTTGCTGTGTCTATTGGGATGGTCGTATGGTTTTTAATCCTTCATTTTGTTAATGTGGTGTATCACATTGATTTATTTGCAGATATTGAACCATTCTTGCATAAATTCCTCTGGAATAAATCCATCTTGATCTTGGTCAGTGAACTTTTACATGTATTGTTGAATTTGATCTGCTAATATTTGGCTGAGTATTTTTGTATCTGTATTCATCAAGAATATTGGCCTGTCATTTTCTTTATTGGTAGTGTCTTGTTTTGGTGTTGGGGTTCTGTTCAGATTTTTTTTCTTCCTGATTCAGTCTTGGAAGATTGCATATTTCTAGGAATTTATTTCTTCTAGGTCATCTAATTTGTTGGTGTATAATTTTTTGTAGTAGTCTTTATAATCTTTTATTTCTGTGTTAGTTTTTTAAATTTTATTTTATTTTTTCAGTGTTCCAAGATTCATTGTTTATGCACTACACTCTTTCCTTTCTGATTTTATTCTTTGAGTTGTCACTCTTTTTTTCTTGATGAGTTTGGCTAAAAGTTTGTCAACTTTGTTTATCCTTTAAAGAACCAGCTCTTGGTTTCATTAATCTTTTCTATTTTTACTTTTTTAGTCTCAATTTTATTTATATCTGCTCTGAGCTTTATTATTTATTTTCCTTTACTAACTTTGAGCTTTGTTTGTTCCTCCTTTTCTGGTTTCTTTAGGTGTAGGGTTAGATTGAGATTTTTCTTGTTTCTTGAGGTAGGCCTGTATTGCTATAAACTTCTTTCTTAAAACTGCCTTTGCTACATCCCGAAGATTTTGAACTGTTGTGTTTCCATTTTCATTTGTTTCTAGGTATTTTTAAAAAATATTCTCTTTGATTTCTTCATTCACTCATTTGTTGTTTAGCCTACATGTGTTTCTGCTTTTTTCTAGTTTTTTTTTTCTTGTAATCTCTAGTTTCATACAGTTGTGGTCAGAGAAGATATTTAATATGATTCCAGTCTTTTTAAATTTGTTGAGACTTATTTTGTGACCGAATGTGATCCTTTCTGAATAATGTTCTGTGTGTGCTTGAGAAGAATGTGTATTCTGTCGATTTTGGATGGAATGTTCTGTTTATGTCTGTAACATCAATTTGGTCTAATGTGTCATTTGACGACGCTGTTTCCTTATTGATTTTTAGGGTATTAAAGTTAAATATATCACAATTTCTCTGTTTGTTAATATTTGCTTCATGTATTTAGATACTCCAATGTTGGGCATAGATATTTACAATTATTATATAATTATTATACAATTGTTATATCTTCTTGTTGGATTACTTTTTCATTATACCCTTCTTTGTCTCTTGCTACAGTATGTTTTAAAGTTTATTTTGTCTGATATAAGTATTGCTACTCCTGTTTTGGGGGCTGTTTTTGTTTTTGTTTTTTTCTGCTTTCATTTGCATAGTAAATGTTTTTCCCATCCATTCACGTTCAGTCTCTGTGAGTCTTTGTAGACAGCATATATATGGGTCTTGTTTCTTTATCCATTCAGTCTTTTGATTGGAGAATTTAGACTGTTTACATTTAAAGTTTTGATAGGCATGTACTTATTGCCTTTTGTTAATTGTTTTCTGGTTGTTTTTGTAGTGTTCTCTGTTCCTTCTCTTGTGATTGATGACTTTCTTTGGTTTTATGTTTGCATTCCTTTATTTTTTTGTGTCTTACAGATTTTTCGTTTGTGGTAACGATGAGTTTCATATGTAAAATTCTAAGTATATAGCAACCTGTATTAAGCTGATGATCATTTAAGTTCGAACACATTCTAAAAGCACTAAATTTTTACTCCATTTTTATGTATATTAAAAAAATCTAGAAACAAATGAAAAGCACGAATTTTGTACTCCATTATTAAGTATACATAGTTTACATCTTTCTATTTTGTGAATCTCTTCACTAATGTTTTAGGTATAATTGATTTTACTACTTTTGTCTTTTAACTTTTATAGTAGCTTTCTGCGTGATTGATCTACTACCTTTACTATATGTTTACTTTCACCCATGAAATTTTTTCCTTTCATAAACTTCTAGTTATGTTCTATTCTGCTTAAAGTCTCTTTAATGGCCAGGTTAGTGGTGATGAACTCCTTTAAATTTTGTTTGTCTGGGAAACTTTCTCTCCTTCAGTTGGGAATAATAATCTTGCTAGGTAGTATTCTTGGTAGTAGGTTTTTTTCTTTTAGCACTTTGAATATATCATGCCACTGCAATGTTTCTGCTGAAAAATCAGCTGATAGCCTAATGGGATTTCCCTTGTTAGCAACTTTTTGCTTTTCTCTTGCTGCTTTTAAGATTCTCTCTTTGAGGCATCTGAGTGGCTCAGTCGGTTATGTGTCTACCTTCGGCTTAGGTCATGATCCTGGGGTCCTGGGATGGAGCCCCACATCAGACTGCCTACTCCCTCTCCCCCTTCTCCCTGCTTGTGCTCTCCTCTATCAAATAAATAAATACAATCTTTTAAAAAAATTAGATTCTCTCTTTATCTTTAATCTTTAACGTTAATTTTAATTATTATTGGTGTCGTCATTGAATTCATCTTCTTTGGCACTCTCTGGATATCTCTTTCTTTACCCAGGTTAGAGAACTTTTCAGCTATTATTTCTTCAAATATGTTTTCTGCCCCTTTTCTCAGCCTCCTTCTGGGACCCCCATAATGCAAATGTTAGTACACTTGAAGTTATCTCAGAGGTCCTGTAACTTATCCTCAATTTTTTTTCACTTACAATTTTTAATATTTCCAAAATTAATATTTTAATATGGTGACAGCTATGTCCCACTTTTTAAATTTAAATCAATTAATTTTTGATGTATTGTTAGTTTCAGAGGTAGAGTTCAGTGATTCATCAGTCTTACATGTCATTCCATAATGTGCCTTCCATAATGCCCATTACCCAGTTACCCCATCCTCTCACACCCTTCCTCTCCAGCAATTATCTGTTTGTTTCCTATGATTAAGAGTCCCGTAGTTTGTCTCCCTCTCTGATTTTATCTTGTTTTATTTTTCTCTCCCTTCCCCAATGATCCTGTTTTGTTTTTTAGATTCCACATATCAGAGAGATCATATGAAAATTGTCTTTCTCTGATTGACTTGTTTCTCTCAGCATAATACCCTCTAGTTCCATCCACGTCATTCCAAATGGCAAGGTTTCATTTTTGATGGCTGAGTAATATTCCATTGTATGTATATGTGTGTGTGTATGTGTATATCTTCTTTATCCATTCATCTGTTGATAACCTACCCTCATTAAAGAATTTTTTTTCCTTTTTGCTAGTCAGTGGGTAATTTCCATTATCCTTTCTTCCAGATCGTTGATCTGTTCTGCATCTACTAATCTGTTGTTGATGTCCTCCTCTCCTGTATTTTTCATTTCAATTACTGTATTCTTCAACTCTGTTTGGTTCTTTTTTTATATTTTCTGTCTCTGTTGAATTTCTCACTGAGCTCATCCACTCCTCTTTTAGTCTGGTGAGCATCCTTATGACTGTTAGCAGGGAGATTGCTTATCTCTGTTTTACTTAGTTCCTTTTCTGAAGATTGTTCTTCTGTTTGGATCATGTGTATATGTCTCCTCATTTTGTTTGACTCTCTGTGTTTGTTTCCATGAATTGGGTGAAACAGCTACCTCTCCGTGTTTTGAAAGCATAGCCTTCGTGCAGGAACTTAACTGCGTGGATCGTGTGTGCCTGGCTGTGTGCAGCTTTGGCTGGCTGACTGGGGCTGCCGGGGTTCTAGCTAGGGGCCCCTGGGTGCTCTCTGCAGGAGGCACCCTGGCAGGGAAAACTGAAGCTGGCACGGGTGGGGTTGGGATGGGGCTGTGGGGTTTGCCATGCTGGGACCACCTGGCGCTTGAGCAGGCTTGGGTTGGGGGGCATGTTGGGAATATGACGAGAGCTGATTCAGGCTGGGGGGTCTGAAGTTCACTGAGGCAGTAGTTGGGCTCAAGCGTTAGCCTCTGCTCCCATCTGAGTTACCAAAGTGGAGAGGCAACATAAGTGGTGGGGTTCACCAGCACCTCTGACCCCAGAGAAAAGTCTGGGGTCCGCAGTCCCCCCACCCTACCCCTGGTTCATCAGAGGCTCTAGGGTCAGTGAATGGGTTTCCTTCACCTTTAGTCATTTAAGCCTTTTAAACCACAGCTTTTTTTCTGTGCCCTGGGGTAGGTGAATCTGCTTGAGGGGTCCTTCAGTGCTCTCCGCCTCTACTCCAGTCTGCCGTTTCGGGGAGGGGGTGTGTGTGGTTACTGTCTTCTCAGCTCTCGTGCCCTTCTCTGTGTGGTCCCTCTATCTCTTCTGCAGAAGCTGACCTATCAGCCATCAGTTCTTCAGGAAGAATTGCTCTATATCTGGGGGGTGTAGAATTGATATGACCATGGGAAGGCATGAATTCAAGGTCTTCCTATGTTGCCATTTTGGACCCTCCCTTTGTCTGTTTACATTTTTTTTTTTAAGATTTTATTCATTTGACAGAGAGAAATACAGCCAGAGAGAGAACACAGGCAGGGGGAGTGAGAGAGGGAGAAGCAGGCTTCCCACTGAGCAGGGAGCCTGATGTGGGGCTGGATACTGGGACTCCGGGATCATGACCTGAGCCGAAGGCAGTCGCTTAACCAACTGAGCCACCCAGGCGCCCCTGTCTGTTTACATTTAATTAATTATTGGTATGGTTGGATTGGGTTCTACTATTTTGCTGTTTTCTGTTTCTCTTGTATTTTTTGTTTCTCCGTTCTTCTTTCATGCAAGTTATAAACCTTATGATATTGTTGTATAATTTTTGCTTTAGATAGTCTTATGTTTTAAAAATTCATGAGTAGTTTTTTATATTTACCCACCTGTTTAGTATTTCAGTGATCTTTATTCCTTCCTGTATGTTTGAGAGTTATCTAGTGTTAGTTCCCTTTGGCTTTCAGAATTTCTTTAACGTACTTTGTGGTGCAGATCTGTTGGCGATAAATTTTTTCAGCTTTTATGTTTGAAAATATCTTTTTTTTTTTAACCTTCATTTTTTGAAAGTTAGTTTTGCTTGAAGTTAATTCAGGGTTGACAGAATTTTTTTCTTCCAGCCCTTTAAAGATGTCTTATTGTCTTTTGGCCTTCATTATTTCTGATCAAAAGTTACCTATCATTTGATATAATATCCTGTATATAATTTATTTTTCTAGCTGCTTTCAAGATTTTTTTCTCTTTGCATTTGTAGTTTGACTATGATTTGCCTTGGAATGGTTTCTTATTTATTCTGCTTGGCATATATTGAGCTTCTAGGGTCTGGAAATTGATGTTTTTTGGTTTTTTTTTCCCTCCAGTTTTGGGAAGTTTGGACCATTATTTTTTCAAATACTCTTTGTGACCCCTTTTCTCTCTTCAGTTACATATTGTTAGACTGCTGGATACTGTCCCACAGTTATCTAGATAAGTTTCCTTCGGTCTTTTTTTTTTTTTAATTGGTTAACTTTTGTTCATTTAACTTCAGCTGCACTCTTTTTTTTTTTTTTTCTGCCTTTTCCCTATTAAGAAAGTACAGGGAGGCGGCGCCTGGGTGGCTCAGTGGTTAAGCCACTGCCTTCGGCTCAGGTCATGATCCCGGAGACCCGGGATCGAGCCCCACATCGGGCTTCCTGCTCGGCGGGAAGCCTGCTTCTCCCTCTCTCACTCCCCCTGCTTGTGTTCCCTCTCTAGCTGTGTTTCTCTCTGTCAAATAAATAAAATCTTTAAAAAAAAAA